>BSBM01000338.1:26422500-27022500 GCA_027924585.1 Larix kaempferi
TCAAACTAACCTCATTCAAACACCATTACTCAATAGTAAGGATGCCAATCCAATAGTATTAAATAAATTGCTCTAACAATAAGAATGCACATAATGCTTTCTTCAAATTTCAAATTACTACATTACTTCAACATTAATGTGACTGCACAAACATTGAGTTATGCATACAAGGAGAAAGCCAACAATTCAATGGGGGTGTTATACTCTCACACTATAGCAACAAAATGAACATTCTAATGATACCAAAGGGAAGATTCTCTAGTGTAGTAGATTTCCACTTCATCAATATTGCTCCATTCCAAATACAAAAGCATATAATACCCACACTTGGCTAAAGGAATTGTGATTACCAAGAGGTTGTTTCACTACATAGATTTCTAAAGAAGAAAATGGAATACTCTAATGGTTATACATTATTCTCTTAAACCAATTTCCACATGAATTCTTTCCACTAGGATGCTAAGAGGTTGATTTACATATTGGAAGCAAAATAAACCATATTTTATTGAGAAAAAAAGTGATGATCCAAGTACAAGTTGATTGGGATTATGAGTGGTTCCATAAACCGCTAGTCAATATGATACCCAAACCAAGAGTGCAGGCATATCTATATGACTTTGCATGGATGCGTACAACCTCAGGTAGTGTTGCAATGTTGTGTTCAAGTTGAGAGATAGTTGATTAGACTCATGGGTTGGTCAATTCACCTTTCAAATAGTCACTAGGAATTAAAAAGAGAGTGCATGGATCTATTGATTTCCAAATGGTGGAATAAGAGCAAGCATTGCTAAATACATGGAACTATGAATAAACATTGAGCTTAGAGATTACAACAAACAAATTATTATAGCCATTGATATCAGAAACTCCATGAAATGGAAGGTATAGATATTATATTTTTCATATTTAAGGAATTACTTGTAGTAATAAATTTCAAGTAATAATAAATTGGTATCAAACCATAATTTACTGCTTGTATGCCTCACGACTCCACACAATTCCAACATAGCAATTTAAAATGTTTTACTGGCTATAGATGCTAGTTAATATAAAAATGATTAAGATTATGGTAAAGATTCAATCACAGATATGAAACCATCAGATAACAATTAAAGCATTGCATCAAGAACCTATAATTTACCCTATAAATCCAAACGAGAAAACCAACATTCAATGGTTGCTTAGTCTTTCATTTTAGTAAAGTTTGGTTACAATGCAACTTCACTACAACTCATGGCTCATGGCTCTCCCTTTATTATCATTTCCCTAGCCAAAGACCCTTTTTGAGTGAAAAATGTGAAAGGAAATAGGGATAGATGGGGTAAAGGGAAGGCCAACAAGCCTGACCTTTCGTTATCCATTCCTCATCCTTTCTCTCCTATTTCAGTTTTCTTTTTACACTTAATTCTTTATTTTTCTCTCTTGTCTTATTTACTTTACATTGCATTGTATTTTATGAATTTCAAGCATTCATTAAATGTTGAATTACATTTAAGTATCAAGGATTACAACCATTTCTTTGTGTTTGGATCCATTTCAGGTCATGGCTCCCCATTATGAATCCTTTTGGTCTCCAAAATATTAGGACCAATATGGATCAATATGCCTTTTGTCTGCTTCTCTAGAACATGGCGATGAATATGGATCTTAGCTACTACTCTAACCCTAACTCTGACTCTTTCTCATGGCTCTGTCTACTGGTTCTAGTTTTGTCTATTGCTCTGGATATGGTTCCTAGCTCACTTGTTATGTAGTCCAAAAGTATTTTCATTGAATCATCTCATAGTAATCTCTAGATCCGAAATATTCAATTAGAATCCACTCGCATATTCATCATGAAAGTCTGTTGCATTCTCTAGTTTTGAAAATGGTCCATCTCGATAGTTAATGAAGCCAAGTTTAATTTTGGTCTTCTCTCATTCACTATTGAAAGTTTGCATCACTTATTCAACAATGAGATCCCAGTGAGCATATGCCATCAAAAAAGGAGGTGTGGAATTCCCTCTTCTTCCAAGATCAATTAATTCCCATGATGGAAATAATTCTCTAATGGTGAGCCATTCTTCAATAATTTTCCAATAAGTAAGACATCATCCTAGGCTTGAGTTCCTCTTCTAATATCTCCTTCTTCCATTGTACTGTTACTTGCTCCATTGGTGAGCCTAACTTATCATGCCACTACAAATTTGCAGGAAATTTCTACTCCTTGGGATGCCAAGGAAAGGATCTCTTCATCATCTTTAGACTTCACTCTCCACACACTTCTCTTTGCTATGCAATTCTTGGGGTGCAGCTTCAAATGAAGTTTCCAACATTTTTCTTCCACATGGTCTTTCAACTTGCAGTGATGACATAATTTCTTGGTGATGGATAGGCTACTTGGCATGCTTGTTTTGTACATGAGCCTCTAAGTCCTCTATTGGTTTGGGGAAGTCTTCTTTTCATTACTCCTTTGAAAACAATATGGATTGTGACAAGTACCTTGCTTCTCCCAGCAAGATGCCATAATATGTCCTTTCTTCCTTCAAAATGCACATACATATGAGTACCAATAGTGGTCATATTTGTGGCTTTCCTATTGCAATAGTGACAAACAACATATTCCTTTCTTGATGTATTCCTGTTGGTCTTCTTCTTCTTGTTCTAGTTGATTGGATTGTTGCTTCCTTGGAGTGTTGATGCATGCTAAGTCTTGGAACAATTCTCTTTGTTTCCATCCTACAATCTGCCACAAGAAGGATGAAGTGGGAGTGTGTTTACATCTTCCTTCACTATTTCTACTTCCTCTAATGAGCAGGCCAATTATGCCTTGTATTTTTCCTTCACAAAACTGGTATTGGCATTCAGGTCTTTTCCATTCTACCATCTAAAACTAGGCCTTCATGCTTGAACCTTAGTTTAGCTACAATAGGTATCGATATGTCTTGATTTCTCTTACCTATAAATTTCCCATTGTATCCCATCTGCCTTAGTATCTTGGAACCAATGCCTTTGGTATGCTTCTCAAATTCACCAAAATTATCTTTAGAAATGTCCAAGGAATATGAGATTACTAGAGTAGCCTCAATCATGTTGTTGTATTTGGAAATGGGAATGGAAGGTGGCATTGCTTCGTAGTGCTCTTGAATAAATTCTTGTAGCTTTACCAATGCGTTCTCTTTCTCCACCAAATCTTGGTGTAGCGGAGTCATTATCTAATTGAGTGTATCATCATGCCAACTATCTAGCTGTGTTAATTTCTCTCCCAATTGTAAGATTGGAAATATGATTTTGTACAATTCTTCCCTCATGGAAGTGAAGGAGTCTTGGCATGTGGCAAGTTCTTTTTCCAAATCCTCTGTTTTTTACCTCCAATATCCACTTTCATCTTGGATATTCCTATTAAAGTCTCCAAGTTCTTGTAGCTTCTCGCTCTTCAAGGCTTTTCCCATCTTGAAATTTGTTTTTCTTTTCCAAGTGCTGGCAGCTGGGTCAAAGTCAAAGATACAACTGCTCTGGTACTATATGGTCATAATCAAGGGAATGATATCCCATTCAACTCACCAAAAACAAATACTTCTGTGTAAAAAAAATAAAATCTTGATGCCTTGGACCCTTTGTTCAAGGTTGTTTATAATGTTTCTCTATCCTTGGTGAAACCTGTAACAAAACAATCAAGCAATTGACAATTGAATGCCAATTAGGCCTTTGAGCTTTGATGAATTATGTAGAGGTATCTTTTATGTAGAGGCCTCTTTTACAGGGATTGATTCCATGGCTCTAGTACTACATTCTATTGCAAATGAATAGCTACGATTGACCCTATCCAATTTCCACCAATGTCCAATTGTAATGACTTTAATGTTCCCCATATTGCCAATGAATTTATGATGAATTTGTTTGTGAATAGAGAAGATAGGATAGTCTTGAACTCTTAATAAACATCCAACTAGAATGTGTTGTTTCTTCTAGTTAGGAACATGAGTATGAATGTTGTTATTAACATATATTTCATTATGAGCATAGGTTCATACAAGACTCTAACAATGTTTAGTGTCCAACAATGGCTATCCAAGGGTGTGTGCAAGCTAATGAGGGTCTCTTTTGACATGTTAGATGCAATAGAATACTGAAAAAAAATACATCCATCAACTTACATGGATTTTTTGAGACACATACACAATGAATATTGCAATGAGTAAAATATATGAAATGTAGGAAATTGAATGACGTTTCCGAATATATATTTTTTTCTATTGAAAATGTTCTTAACTACCCGAAGTTTGATAATTTGTAACATGCACTTTTTATATTTTGGACAAATTATAAGGTATATGTTTTTGTGGGTGCAACATTTGAGTGTCTAAACGATGGAATCAACTTACGAGAACTGGTATACATATAGATAACAAGTAGTACTAGCGAACCACTATTTTTCCCCCCAAAAATTAATAACTTTTAATTTTTTCTTTAATTATCTAAGTGACCAAACCTAGAAAATAGTATGCCAATTGTGGGTGCAGCCCTTGAAGGTCTTAATGCAACTATTTTGAAATGGTTTTTTATAGGATGTAGAGGTCGATGTCCTTTAGTGCACAATACAATTTTTTTTCAAAATGGTTGAGAAACGAAAGAGTTATGGATGGAACACTAACAATGTGTTTTTTGAGTTAAGGAGTCATGACACAAGAAAATAAGAAAAAAATAGAAAAATATGTATATTCCTTTTAAAAATTACATATTTGGAATATGCAGAAAAAATGCTATCTACATCTAAAATTTCATAAAAAATGATGGTGTGTAGCATAGTGTATCCAGCGGCTAAACATGAGCACACTGAAAAAATTGGATATAATGCTCAATTAGCCATTGTATATCATATTCCAAGGCACATGCATGGTAAATCCGAAGCAAAGTCCGAAGTAGACACATAGGCATAGGAATACCACACTAGTTCGTGTAGAGGTTCGAGCATAGTGCTAAGTGATGCGCTCACATTTTGTTTAAATTTAAATTTCAAAGCCTGCCAAAACACAACGCGCACTCATTTTATATTTACATAACGCATGTGCATTTTATAGTTACATAATGCATGTGCATTTTATAGTTACCTAACGCATGCACGTTTTGTAACAATATACTTTTTTTTTCTTGAAGGGGGGGTATAATTTTATTTTGCGCCGATTATAACATAGAAATAATTCTTGGTGGTAAGGGGTTAGAGGTAGAAAAAGGGGGTTGGGAGGTGGTAAGGGGTTAGATGTAGAGAAAGGGGTGTGGGGGTGGTAAGGGGTTAGAGGTAGAGAAAAGGGGGGTGTTAATGGGTTAGAGATAAACAAAGAGAGAGAGACAAGTGAATGGAGAGACATTGGGGGGTGGTAAGGGGTTAGAGGTAAAGTGAGGGGGGTGTTCCATGGATTCCAAATACAGATAACCTAGGGCGTCAAATATCACCAATATAGGACTTCAAGGAGATAACCATAAGGCAATAAATACTGTATTTTTTCTAATTTGATGGACACAATCCAACGAAAAATTGTTGCGGAATTTATCGCCAGAAGGGTGGGATAACTCCCTCCAAACAATGTCATCGACACAAATCCATGAAACAGGATAAGGGTGGGAAACAAATTTCAAAATACAACTAGAACAATATGTGTGTTGGCCTTTTTCTTAAATTAGATATTAGTGCAAATATATAACCCTTTGGTTTTATTTCCTGTTTTAATGGAAAATTATTGTTTTCATTGTAGGCATTAGATTTAAGAGTATTTTCTTAGTTGCAAGCCAGCCTTGCATTTTTAGAAACGGATATAGGATAATATTCAATGAACCCCCCTCGAAGTTAATATTTGATATATTATTCCTGAATGAATAGAAGATAGGTGATGCACAACACAACACGAAGAAATTTATGTATGTCAGCTTCTCAATATTGTTATAGTTCTACCCCTACTCCCTGAGAAGGTTGAAGATAACAAGAAACAAATCTCTAGTATTCATCCCGAATTTCTTTTGTTTATGTCTAAGATAAAGAAGCTCTTGGTTAGTGAGGTGTAACATATGGATCTTAACAGGATTTATACAATCTTTGTTTTACGAGAAACTGAGCTTAGAAATTTTCGGAGGAATGACAATGAATCCTTCATTCTGCATTTGTTAGTAGAAGGATATCAATTTATGACGACACAATGTAGTTATTACATGTGGAGGCAGTGGTTTCCTGTGGAATACGAGTGTAGGGTTGAGCAGAGGAAAGATGTTGAAAAATAGGCTATTACATTAGCTTTTCCACTGGGAAAATGACTTCCAGGAGGAAATATGGTAGCTGAGAGGATTCTATGATTTTCTTCCCACATAAATGGTATTCTCCATGTATTCAGTCATCTAGTTGGTTGAAAGGCCTGCCTAAAAATATGTACATTGAACTTTTCTATTTCTTTGCTGAAAATTGAAAGGGACTTTCAAGTCACCTTCAAAACGCTCCTTTGTTGAAGTATGTAAGTTCTTTCAACAACACAGATTTAGAAAGTGTATTAGATGTTTCCATCTACACTGAAATTTATTCTCCTCGTAGCTGAATGTGGGAATATCAGTAGGGAACGAGGCTCTCCAATTTTTTTCTACCCGCATCCATAAGTAAATGGGCCAAGTTAATGGAAATGAATCCTTGGACTACTATGGTATTTTCAACCCTTTCTAAATATTACTGTAACGTACCCTCGTTACACATACACACATCTACAATATAAACCCATGCACATAAAACAATTTCCTTTACGCATTGCCCATAAACATAATTCAAGACACAGGCAGCCAGAAACATATCAGAATTTAATTCTTTATTTTCCTAATTCTCGGTAAAGACTAACAATCCCATATCTGGGTGAAGGATAATTTATAAGAAAACATTTGAAAGAAACAGAGTAAAAAAAACAATTATTTCAATACAGAAATACCATTCCAGGCATGCCATAGGAAATTATGATTTCAGTCATCCAACAGGAAATATTGTTCAATTGCAAATAACATAGAAAACAACAACATCTTCATGGAAACAATGTAAAACAACCTTCTAATAGGATTAACATATCCTTCATGGCCTATATTCAATTATACATTCATTACATAAATTGAACATATTAAGCATAATTAAACACATGAATATTAGAATTCATACATAGATACTTATCTGAAACACACGTGAATGTGGTGACTGGCTGCATGTGAGCCACGCTCCACCCAACCTTAGAACTTGTCCATCATGTACTATTACATCTCCCAAGTTCACCCCCAAGCTGAGATCCAGACTTTAACCATAGGTATCACACCAATTTCTCCCCAACTCACTCTTAGAGTCTCAAGTGGAAATAACAGGGGTAAAAGATATATACAGGCTTCAACAACAACAATTGGGTAGCCAATTCTTTGTCAATTATGCAATTGACCTACCTGAGTTCCTTCCCAAAACGCATAGCAATTCCCTTCACTACTAAGCGTTGGGAATCCCTCTGGGCCTCATGCTTCATTTCCAATTCACTGGTTAATTCGACCAAGGAATTCATAGTCAATTCAGGTTATCTCAGTATAACAATGTTAAGGTTCTCTCTTTGCATTTTGGTTTGGGTTCCTCACAGGAAATATCTTTCTATTTTTCTTTACTCAACAGACACTTCTCTTGCACTTAGTAGACACCTCTTCGTGTTCTGCGTGCATTCTTCCCTCCCTCCTCTGCGTGCATTCCCATGGACTTCTGCGTGCTGGACTCGCGTCCCACCACCCAGGCCGTGGGTAGCATCAGCATGCCCCACGTTCGTCTGGATCACCAAGGAAACCTTGTGTCCCCTTTGGGTTCCCACGTGGCTATCCCAGAGTCACACGTTACCTCTCCATCCTTAAGCACGATTAGTCATTAATCATTAGATTAATTAATAATTAATCCCACCACTAAGGATAAGGATTAGGGGTATGGGTTTTGGGTTTATCATAAGGTTTTAGAACAAAGGTTTAGGGAACAAGGTACCTAAGTCACCTTACCCCCTCACAACCCTTGGTTAATATCTGGATCCCCTCTTCAACGTATCGCTCCTCATGAAACCAACTGGTATTTTTATTAAAATAAAATATCTCGCTATGTACATACTTCATAACAAATTGTTCAAAATACAATATCAACTCTAACCTGGGCCAGGGGGTGTTATAATTCCCCTCCCCTTAGATTCTTCATCGTCCTCGATGATTAACATTGTATCAAAATATATACAAAAATTAACTGTAGTAATGTTTTAATATATACACATTTTCAAAATAAATGCAGATACTCTTCCCGCATTATATCTTCCAGTTCCCAAGTGGATTCCTCAGGATTGTAATGGGTCCATTGGAACTTTATCTATCTGATGACCCTATTCCCGAGTATCTTGCTTTTGCGATCCAATATGCAGATTGGTTGAACTTGCATTTCCCCTTCTGGTTCCACCCGAAGAACAGACCAATCAAGCACATGATTAATATCATAAACATATTTTTTTAGAAATGAAATATGAAACACATTATGTATTTTGATAATGGGAGGCAGTGCTAGCTCGTAAGCTACTGATCCCACTCTTCTCAAGACTTCAAATGGACCACTAAATCTAGCGGCCAATTTCTTGCATTTTCCCAACCGCAAGGAACTTTTCTTTCCTCTGACCTTCAGGAACACCATGTCCCCAACCTGGAATTCTCTGTGTGTCCTTCTTTTATCTGCATAGCTCTTTTGACGATCTTGTGCCATTTTCAAATTCTGTTTTATCTTTACCACTTGATTTTCAATATCCTAAAGCATTTCAGGCCCAATGATTAACTTGTCTACTGGTTTATCCAAATTGATTGGAACATTACACTTTCTACCATATAAGTCTTCAAATGGACTCATTTTCAAAGATACTTGATAACTATTATTATAAGCGATTCCACCAAGCATAGGTACTCTTCCCATTTGCCTGGTTTGTCCATGACATACATCCTGAGCATGTCTTCAATGACTTGGTTTACATGCTCAGTATTCCCATCAGTTTGGGGATGATAGGCTGTGCTCAAATTAAGCTTAGTCCCAAAATCTTTAAACAAACCCTTCCAAAAATTAGAAGTGAATTTCGGATCTATTCGACACAATGGCTTTCAGAATACCATGCAACCTAGCAATTTCTTTCATATAAATCTCAGTAATTTTAGCTGCCTTGAAATTTGATTGAACTGGAATAAAATGGGTTGATTTGGTTAACTTATCAACCACTACCATGATTGAATCATGTTGCCTCATGGTTCTCGACAAACCTGTAGTAAAATCAACAATTACAGTGTCCCATTTCGACTCAGGAATAGGCAATGGATGAAGTAAACCAGCTGGGTATTGGTGCTCTGCCTTGACCCTTTGACATTCTAAACAAAGAGCAATGTAATTAGCCACCTCTTTTTTCATGTTTGGCCAATAAAAATTATTCTTTATAGCTGTAAGATTCTTCTGATATTCGGGATGCGCTGCATAAGGTACATTATGCATTTCCTGCAATATTATTCTTTTCAATTCTGCATGATCAGGTACATAGATCCTATCCTTAAAATGAAGGATACCATTCTTAGCTACTGCAAAATTGCAGAAATTTAATGCTTCACTTCCTTCTTGCAATGTTGTTGTTATTTGTAAGTAATTATTGTCGCTTTTCGAAGCTTCAAGCAATCTCATTTGTAAATCAGAATTCCAATTGCTGATGGTTGAAACATGCATCAGCTGTCCCCTTCTGTTGAGTGCATCAGCTACTTGATTTTCTTTTCCTTTCAAGTACTTGATCTCAAAATTGAACTCACTTAAGAACTCAACCCACCTAGCTTGTCGGGAATTAAGTTGAGGCTGATCAAACAAATACTTTAAACTGTTATGATCAGTTTTTAAGTCGAACTTACTTCCCAGAAGATAGTGTCTCCACATGCAAAGTGCATGAACAATGGCTGCTAGTTCCAATTCATGAGTAGCGTAGTTCTTCTCATGCTCCTTCAACTTCCATGATTCATAGCAAATCACATGTCCTTCCTGCATTAGAACTCCACCCAGTCCTTCAAGTGATGCATCAGTACAAACCAAAAATTCTTTATTGGGATCATAAATCTTCAATACAGGAGCACATGTAAGCAATTCCTTTAGATTTCTGAAACTATCTTCACATTTATGACTACAGATGAAAGGTACACCTTTCTTTTGCAAATATGTAATTGAATTGGTTATTCTCGAAAAATATTTTATAAACTTTCGGTAATAACCAACCAATCCCATGAATAATCTTACCTCAAAGACATTACGAGGAATAGGCCATTCCAAAATAGCCTTAATTTTAACTGTGTCCATAGCCACACCTTCCTTAGAGATTATATGGCCCAAATATAACAATTGTTTCTAATAGAACGTGCACTTGCTGATCTTGGCATACAATTGATTTTCTCTCAATATTTGCAAAGTAATCCCGAGATGTTCTTCATGCTCCTCCTCGGTTTTGGAATATATAAGTATATTATCCAAAAATACAATTATAAACTTATCCAGAAACTCTGTAAATACACCAATCATCAAACACATGAATGTAGCAAGAGCATTTGTTAAACCAAAAGGAAGCACTGTAAATTCATAATGCCCATATCTGGTTCTGAATGCTGTTTTACAGATGCCTTCATCCTTAATGTGTATCTAGTGATATACAGATCTCAAATCTATCTTAGAAAATATTCTTGCACCTCTTAACTGATCAAAAAGATTATCAATTCTAGGTAGAGGATACCTATTCTTAATTGTGGATTTGTTTAGCTTCCTGTAGTCCACACATAATATGAGTGTGCCATCCTCCTTTTTTACAAAAATAACTGGAGCACCCCAAGGTGATATACTAGGACATATATACCCTTTCTTCAGCAACTCCTCAAGTTACAACTGCAATTCTTTTTACTGCGGAGTACCCATTATGTATGGTGCTTTTGAAGCTGGCACAGTTCCAGGTACCAAATCGATTGTGAAATCGATATCCCTCTTGGGTGGTAACCCAAGAACTTCTTGAAATACATCAACAAATTCTTTCAACATTGGATATTCATCCAAACTTGATTCTTTTCCATTAACCAACTCTTCTACCCGAATAGCATACAACTGGCACTTTTTCCTGAGGCACTTCTTCATTTGCAAGATTGAAATCTGTCTTAAAGATATAGGTCTCTAAATGCCTCTTATTTGTAATTTATTGCTGTCGTCATCATTCAAACAAGTAATAACTTTACTGTGGCAGTCCAACACAACAAATTGTTTCTCAAGCCAATCCATACCGATCAACAAATCATATGATCCAAGAGGAAAAATGTCCAAATCTGAACAAGTTTGGTTTCCATTCATTTCAAAACAACAACTTTTGACCATAGTTGCGATCTTCCTCTTCATACCAGTTTCCAATTGAACCATTCTGGACTTAGACAACTTATGAGTCATCAATTTACACTTTTCAACCATGTTAGTATTAATATAGCTATAAGAAGCTCCATAATCAATTAGAATTGAAATATGGACATCATTTAGTTTACCTTCAATCTCGATCACATAATATTGATGATCAACTTGGCGATTATCCAATGTTGCATAGATGCGAGGAACACTTCTTGCAACATCGCCAACAATAGAAGCTTCTTGCATACTATATACACCGGTTCCCTTATTTCTTCTTTCAGGACATTTGTTTAAGAAATAGTCACCACCACATCCCCAACATTTACCTTGGGTTGCTTTCTTTTGTCCTGAAGAATTACCCACCTTGTATTCTTCTTTCGATAATGGTGGTTTAAAAGAAGAGTAGGTGTCCTTCTTTGTAACCAGAGGCTTAAACCCCTTTCTTCTTTGATCTTTCTTCTCTTCCAACTTACCTCTCCAAACCTTTTTCACTTCCTGCCTATGCTAGTGGTGGCGGACTATAGGAATGGATACCTAATTAGGGTATCTAAACTAGAAGTATACTTTAATTATCAACCAGGGAGCATACAAACTTAAGAGGTGCTAAGCACTGTATGTGCTCTATAGGATGGTCTTCGTCGTTTAGGATGTTGGGATGTATCTTGAAGATTTCTCAAAAGGACATGGAAGTGATCTATTCTTAAACAAAGAATGAAAGGAAAAAAAGATTGTAAACCTATGAACTAGAGATGTTGAAACTAATAGATCTTTATGCTAAGAATTAAATGCTGGAAAACTGTAAATCTAATCTAAGAAATAAAATGCTGAAAGCTTGGGAAACTTGATCTAGAAATAAGATACTGAAAGCTGGAAATTTAACTAGAAACGAAGTACCAAAAGCTGGAAATTTAAGATAGGAATTCAATACTGAAAATTAATCAAACTTTATCTCTTCGAATCCAATACTGCAAGTGATAATCATTTACTCTATTCAAATCCAAAGAACTTAAAACAATTAACTCCTATATAACTAAACTCAGATAAAGGAAATATGCATGGAATTGCAGATTCGAATCATTGTCTAAAATTAATATAACGCGTTGGAAAACAGAGGTAAATATGCCAGCGCATAATGCATGTACAGGACTATGGAAAGTGTGTTATGGAACTACAGAATCAACATTGCCGAACTATAGAATCAACGTTGCCGAACTACAGATAAATATCACTGAACCGAAATAAGAATTTGTTGTTCAAACTATTATCAAAGCACTTCACATATGATGATGATTAAATCAATGAGCAAAACACATGAGAAATACCTGAAGTAAAATGAGGCTCTTGACCTACGTGTTGAGGGGGCCCTCCCCAATCCGTATTTCAGGAGTGGAAAAGACTTAGAAACTCAAAGCTTGAAATAGCATCAATCCTTCCATTATTAAAATTGTAACTTCATGTCTCTGAAAAAGTATTAGAACATAATTGTATCGAATAACACACGCTGAATATGAGTTCTACAAAAATGCCAACTGGAACCCCTTGCTACTCAAGAGGTCCATATATATATCTATTTTGAAACATAGCCTAACTCTATGCTTTAAATGCCGATCCTGCTGAACATGAGTTTTCTTCTACAAATCAGGAAAAAGGGCATTGAGCCACTTATGGTCTTTCAGTCCTCGAGCTGGAATTGCTTGTTGTCTCTTAGATTACCTGTGCCTGCTCATACACACTTATTTCCATATAATTAGCTCATAGAAAATGCTTTTAAGCATAAAAGTGTTTGCTCTAACAACTTTGTAACTGTCTTTTAGCTCTATCCTTTTTACTTTAATTTTTACTCTCACTTAGCATCTTTTTCACTTTTAACTTCTCTTATTTGAGGTCTTCTTTTTCCCTCTTGCTAATGTAGTCTTCCCTCTCATATAAACATTTGGCTGACTAGTTGGATGAACTGCTGGTTGAGTTCCTTCTTGGCCCACTTGAGGTATTACTACTTGGATCATTTGATGCATCATTAGTATATTTTCATGCTCTATAGGTGGCATGAAAGCAAGGGGAGTAGGATGAATTGCAAATTAACTTGGAATTTGTACTGAGGGTTATCATGATGATTGGATCAATGACAGACCTGTTGCTTTCCCCGCTAAAGGCACTTTAGGTGGTAAAGCCAATTTATGATACTAAACCACTAATTTCCATTCTTAGGTTCCCAATAGGAAATCTATGTGCTTTTAAAGCTTCAAGTGATATCTCTTGTTTATGATCTTCTCATATGAAATTGGCCCTAATTTCTTGGCAATATTCTTTAGTAAAATTCATATTTCAAAACCACCTTTGATCTTTTCCACTTGTTCTCCACTGACCTCTCCTTCTATGGCTGCTTGAGTTATCTCCTCTTTTTTGAGTCAATTGTTCCTTATAATCTTCTTTGAAATAAACATCTCCATTACCATCCCATGGGGAAGGAAATTCAAGGTTCAATATTGCTATGAATAGTTCTTTGAAAGTGCTAATCTCTTATGTCAGTTGCCTAATGTTATCTTTCATTCTCAACAGATAGGTTTGCTTCATGATCATAAGCCTAGCTGTATTTATAATATGAGTTTTTTAATCAATCCCAATATTGACTAATTGCTTCATGGTTTTCCTATCAAGATAATCAATTACTTGGTCTGCTTGCTTGGGCATTTATCCTAATTGTTTCTCAACATATCTAGCTTCTTCTCGAACTGAAACCATTGAGCTACCTTATCCCATAGTGTCTGATTGGATCTCCTCAATAGTTGCTACCCTTCAACATCTAATTGCAATTTTGTGACTTGACTCGTCAATTTAGTAATTTCAGTCTCCAGGTCAGCGCTATCATCATCTTCTTTTTTGTATTAGGGGAATCGACAATGGGGATTGGGATGGTACTCACATGACACGGGGTCCAGGGATCCAATCTTGCTACCACTATACCCCTAGGTGGTATAATGGTAGCAAAGAAAAGCTCCAAATAGAAATGGATATTGATGATCTTGAGTAGAGCCCACAACATAAGAAGGGAATAACTTAAAATCAAGAAGGAATATGGATAATAATATGATTAGGTCCCAAGGGAGATAGAAAAGTTAATTGCACCATCATCAGATAGAATAGGAGGTCCACCTATAAGGTATACACATTATCCTTCCCTAGAAATCACAATTCCACAAGGATTGCAAGCCTCGGATTCAGGAGGCCCTGTACCTATCAAGATAGATTTGTAGGAAGGGTATAGAAACATTATTTGGATAATTTGGTAAGCTTGGAAGAGGAAGCTTGGAGGTGGAAAGATGGAAGATACAAATTTATCTAGATTCTGATTTTCGAGGCATCAAGGGCTCATGGAACCAGAACAATATGATATAGAAAAGAGCCGAGTGCGCATGAACAGAGGAATGTAATTGTTGATGGTGTGTAGTATGATGTAAGTCCATCTGTGACAGTTACATGAAGATAAATATGTAGATCTACAGAGGATGCACAAGTTCGTGAGACCAGAATGACAGTATCACAGACTGCTTGTAGTTAGTATATCTTGTATTTTTTGGATTACCATTTTAGTATATCTTGTAGTTAGTTCGTGAGGCGCGATGACAAACTTCAAGTATATCTTGTGTTGCAAAGAAGTTTATGAGATGCGCTAAGACAAAATTGTCGCACAGTAAAGGATGCACATTATGATAAGGATGATCTGAGACAAGTGCAAATGAAATGAATGGCTGAATCACAGATGATGCACAAAATGTCCTAGATGATCTAAATACTATTGCAGCAAGACATAACGAAAATATCTCAGATGGTGCGCAGACTTATCCGGTACTAATGCGTGAAGTGCGTGAAGTCATAACAATAGTTTTTTCACTTGATGTGCAGTATCAGTTAAAGTACAATAGATCAGAAGCATAAAGGCATACAAAACCTGAGAGGATACTACAGAATATGATGAAGCAACACAGTTTATGAAATGTGAAGTCAATTGTAATGTTGTGAATTGTTCAAGTGAAGTTCTTGATACATAACAACAATTGCAAGATATCAACATTGCAGAAGGTGCACACAACACAGTGAATAGCAGTTTATTAAAAGAGTGTGCAGATACGAAGAACATCAAGTCATATCTTCTTTTATATATATCAGGGCGGTAAGATGGGGCAAGGGGCAAGGGGTTAGTGCCTCCTTCTAGTTGGATCTAGTAAATCAGGAAGTTGACGCTTCCTTAAGTTTGGTGCCTATAAAACCAGGGGGTTTGTGCCTCCTTCTAGTTGATGTTGGAGAGTTTAAGAAGTCGGTGCTTCCTTGAATGTAATATTTATATTATAAGAGAGCATTCTGTGTTTTTCTCCCGTTTGGGTTTCCACATAAAAATTCAGTGTGTTCTATGTTTTTCGCATATGTGGATGAATGTTTTATTTATGATGGATGTATAATTTAAAGTTCAAGATTAATCAGTTAAGAAGGTTAAAACTGTTCATAAATGCACTAATATTGATTCACCCCCCTCTCTATATTAAATATATTCCAACAAATGGTATCAAAGTGGGTTTCTTCAGTAACATTTTAACATCTGGAAGATAGATTCTTGTGCAGATATGGGTAGAAAGGAAATGACCGCTCAAAGCGAAGCACTATGGTTACAAGAAAATGGTAATCCAAAAAATCTCATTGTCGCAGAAGCAAGGAATATCATTCACATGCAAAGGAAAACAATAGAAGAGGTAAAAAGGGTAGCAACCAACATTATCCAGACTCTGAAAAAGAAACAAGAAGAATCAAAAGGATTGGCAGCATACCTTACTAGTCAATTACAGGAAATGGGTGAAACCTATCAAACTGAAAACTGAGAAATGACACTCTGGAAAGCAAACTAAAGAAATCAGCTACATAGAATCAAAAGATATCAAATGAGATTATACTTCTAAGGAAAGACTTGAAAGATACTAAAGAAGAGAAAGAAGAAAAATTCAAAGAAGTCTTGTCTCTGAAGGATCAACTCCAAAAGCAACGTGACGATCAAATTCAACTTCAAGTAAGACAACTAGAGACCATCTCTCTAAAAGAAAAGAATTTCGAGTATGGAAAATTGATTGATGAATAGAAAATTCAATTACGAGAAAAAGAAAAGGAAATTAAAAGGTCACAATATCGATACAGGACAAATGAAAAGTTTGTCAAAAGCATAGAAGTATTGAATGAGATTCTTTGAAGCAAGTAGAGATCACCATTTAACAAAATTGGTGTAGGCTATAAGGATGATAGCAAAGAAATTGATCAAGAGGAAAATAATATTGCGCAAACCAAGGAGGTGTCTTTGCGCAAAACTGTTCAATGTTGGAAATGCACAATGACTGAACATGTTGGAAAATAATGTAACAATATTATTTGTTACAAGTGTAATAAAATTGGTCACACAGATCAAAATTGCGGAGGATCAAGAAAATTTGTTAAATACTGGAAGAAGAAAATATGTGAGGAACCCCAAACCATTCTTTATAAAAGATGCAGTACTCCTGCAAATCAAGGAAAATAACAATGCATGATTATTTGGAAAAATAATACTGTGGACAATTGCTTAGACATTTTCAAATATCTAGATGAAAATGTGGATATCTTGGGAGACCAATCCATCTCCACTCCAACACGAGCTTAAATCACATATAGTTGGACCTGTCACAGTGAAAATATTTGTGCGCCAAAATAGACTACGAAAAAAGGGAATCATTAATGACTAGTGGAGTAGTGACACGAGTGGTAATTAATTCTTGGATGGAAAAAAAATAGTGATGGAAAGTGGTCATTTTAATTTGGAAAATATCAATTTAAATCTTGATAAAATTGAAACTTTCTAGTTATCGAAAATGGACCAAATCTAGGGAAATCCGTAGAAAATGGAAATCATTAATGCCATAGGCCAGAAGACGGGATCTTATAAACCATGGGTATCTTCAGTATGAACTCCTGCATCTATTGAGAAAAGTAGCTATAGAGTGAATAGTTTGAGTGAAAAATTGAAGCTTGGAACCCATGGAACCCATGAGACAATGCAGATCAAAGAACCCATTAGTAAATGTGCGGGGAAGTTTTGCAAAAACCGAAGGTGCATCCTCATCAAAGCCTGCAATGGTTTATCGTGGCTATATTCCATCTCGAAAACCTGACACTCCACATTTTACATTTCCATAGGTAGAAGACACACAGCTACAGGACCGAATGGACTCTGAAGGTGTAATTGTTGAAGAAAGTATGCAAGGACAACTGTACAAGTTCACATTTGTTGATTATGATGTCACTGACCCTGAAAAATTCCCAAAACTGGTCAAAGAAATGTATATGGGTAGGAAGGCGATCCCAGATCCTAAGATACCGATTGCAATGGAGCTTAAAGAATGGGCAATTGGACTGTCAAGGTCATGAATATTGAACCTGTTGGAGATCCCTCACTTTGGAAGAAATCCACAAGTGAAAATGTGTGCGAAATTGTTGTTACCCGCAATTGCATGGTGGGTACTGTGGCTAAATAGAGCAATTTCCATTGATGCTAAGATGATCGGATCAATCATAGGACTGCCCGTTGTAGGAGAATATGTAAGTCTTATTTTTGACAAAAGACAAGAAAAATCACTTGGAAATAAGACAGATGAAAAATACAGAACTCAACGAGCCAACATAGGTTTCTCATTGTGCAAATAAAGGACGATGTTGTGAGATTCATTGTTCAACTACTAGCATGCAAGATATTCCGAAAGAGACGCCAGGTCCAGGTCTCAACAACTATTATTGTAGTTGCAGAAAATTATGTGGAGGGAGTACAAATGAACTGGTCAACATTCTTGTTGAATGAGTTTCTTGAAGACTGCCTAGAAGCAAAAGAAAAAGGTAATTCCTTTCATTACACCTGCTTATTGATATGCATTGCACTCACAGGATGGAAGTAACCGAGGGAAGTCAGTTCTTTGATAGAAATAGGAGATCCTTTTTGGCTGCAAGATATATGAACATGTGGTTCTCTAATATTTCTCGTATATAGGACGATAACAACCTCAATTTTGAGTCTTTTATTGTGAGGATATTAGGTTCATTATACGAGATACCCCATGCATAAAACCTCACATAGTTGAAGCATACAAGGGAATTGTACATTTCAATATTGGGATGTATCATACTTACACTCAGGCCAAAAGGGACGCTAGAAAGCAATGGTTTCCCACCATGTTTATCTATTCCGAAAATGATATTGTGCAAATCGTCCAAGAATGGGATGCAAAATGGAAGATTTCATTGACAGAAGAAGAAGAGGTTGTGCAATAGAATCAACAAAATAATCCAACACACACAGAGGAGGATACTATGAAAACTGAGATCCATTCTAAACCCACACAACAGTTTGCGCCTGCTAAGAAAAGAAAAGAAACAACTCATCTTGAAGGGTATTCAAAGAAGAAAAAGGAAAGCGTCCAAGCCCAGTCCTTTTTATGCATTAACTGAAGATGATTTTGAACAGTTTTGCACAAAAGTCAGGAATTCTAGGAAAGAAGTCATTGAAAATGTGTCTACAAAGCGTGAGATCGAAGAACTTGCTACACGACAAGAATAAATCCTGCTAAAGATTGAATAAAAGTTTGTGGAAATGAAGCAGCTGATGTAGATGACCAAGGGAGAACAAAATTTTTTCGAGGAAGCTTCTTCAAAGGCACATCCGAGTATTTCACAATCACACCCCATTCTGCAAACAAAGGAAACAAAACTACATCAGAAGTTGAAGATCTTATCTGCAGCCTTGACACTTCCCACTCAAGAAATGCAGAAAGCGGCAAGTCATGTAGAAATAAACCTATCACACTTACCTTTGAATGAGTTGCATGCACTGCATACATCCATTGCACAAGAAATCGGATGGAGACATGAGGTGATTACATCTAATTGGTACAAAATCCAAAGTGAGACAGAAGCTCTACAAGAAGAATGCTTTAGGATGAAGACAAAAAAAGAAATGATCATGCAAAATAAATCACAGTTGGAAAGAGAAGCAGAAGATGAGAAAAATGGGATAATGCAAGAAGCAGTAGCAAGAAGTAAATAGGATTCGGGAAGAACAATGGAAGTTAATTGACAAGATTGAACCCTTATAGGAAGAAGCCTTTAGCATTACATAATCATTTCCACAGTTACAAGAGGAAATCAAAGAAGCAATTGATGTTTTCTTAGAAACTCTAGAATCAATTCCCAATGAAAAGGTGGAAGCAACTATCATGGCCAAGGAAGAGGAACTAAAAGGAAAAGTTGTAGTTGTAAAGACAAACGTGCAAAAGTTTAAAACTTTAATTCATTCAGGGACGTGAATAGAGACTCCAGCAAAAGAATGGCACATGATGACAGTGGGAGTAGTCCCAGTAGGAAAATGAATGAAGTTTAGTGAAAAATAAAATAAAAGAAAGAACCTATAATTTCGTAGTAATGACACCTCTTTTCCATTGATGTCAAAGGGGGAGAAGGATCGTGAAGTTGATCATGAAGCATGCATTCGCGCAATGAGAATGATCATAAAGCATGTGATCTGCACACAAGTAAAAGAAAGAAGAAAGAGAAATGACAATAAGATTTGTGGATGTCAAAGGATCAAACTGGAAAATAACACGGGGGGAGTACTGCAACCAACACAGATGAAGCACACAACTTTATGGTATGATTATGCACAACTTCATGAGGTGTTGACATCAATTCCAAAGGGGTATATTTTTGAACTTTGGTTGTCATTGATGTCATCTAATGTCAAAGAGGAATCCTTCCATGTTATCTTAAGATTAACTAAAACAAATGATGAAGATACATGTGGACAAGGGCTGGTATGGAGGCGAGAGGAGCTATTCCATGTAGCAGCTAATTCTCCCACGGTCGGAGTCTATGCCGTCCGCGTTAGGGATCGAACCGACTGTGGGATTCGGTGGTAGGTTTCAGATCCCTGAGGAGTGCGAAGAAATCTTGGATCTAGGGTCGATCATGGTGGCGCCCAGAGAGGGAGGAGCCCCCTCCACATCTGCGGATCTCCCTAGCAATTTACAAATACCCACCACACTTCAAAATGGTAACGGCACTGCAACAGATAAATCCATGGAAATGGATAGGAAAAAGACTCGAGGAGGATGCTTACCCATATCTGCTTAGAACCCATCTCTTTAAATCACCTATGACAAGTTCCAAACTTGGGTTGAACAATGGAAGGAGAAAGCCCTCATCGGGAAATTCATTAGCATTTGGCCAAAAGAGAAATATCTGATACATTGGATCAAGATCACCTGGAACCCCAAAGGCCATTATGATCTACACTTGGGAGCCAAAGGATTCTTTACCATTATCTTTTTCAACCAGGAAGATTGTGACCGTGTCCTTATGGGTGGTCCTTACTTCTTTTACACGTCCGGGTTATTCCTGCACCCTTGGAAGGAGAGGTTTAAACCTAATACGAAGGATCTGAGTATTGCTCCAGTATGGATCCAGCTTTACTCACTCCCGTGTGAGTACTGGGAACCCAAAATCTTGGAAGCCATTGGGAACACCTTGGGGAAGTTTGTGAAAGTTTCAGAACAGACAAGGTTGTAGCGATACACCACCCATGCTCACATTTGTGCTTACATGAACCTCTCCAAAGATCTACCAGAGGCTATCAATTTGACTTGCGAAGATGAGGATTGGGTCCAAAATCTGGACTATGAACAACCACCTTTTTGGTGCAGACAGTGCCATGAATATGGGCATCTGAGTAGGGATTTTTCGACCCTAAAATCCCACTGTCTCTATCTCCCTGGAAAAGAAAAAAAAGAAAAGGAAAATCAGGGTTTTACACAAGTTCAAAATCAAAAGAGGCAAAATAAAAAGACCCCTCATCCTCCTCCCGCAAAACACAGTACCGACAAACGGAATCAGAGCAGGAATAGGTTTGCAACTTTGAGTAACATGGAGATTGAGGACGAAGGTACTCAAAAGGACAAAACCACAACTGAGGAAGGTAATCAATCCACAATCAGGCGTATGCAGGAGATAATGGAAATCATGGAGGAAGAAATGACAGAGGAAAATGAATATATGGACCTGGGAGAGCTGGATCTGGATGAGATCGAGAAGGAATGCAGCAAAAAAGGGCAAGGGTATGTTTCCAAAAGGCAATTGGAACTTCTACATCAGGATATCCTTAAAACCAAAGCATCCCCACACCTAGGTATAGATAAGGATCCAATGAAGGGAAGAAAAAGGAAACAACTAGAGGAAGGGGAAAAACGGGGATGAAAGACGAATCGATAGAGAATTGTGGAGATTGGCACCAGACTTGTAGAATCAGGACAGTACCTAACAATAAGGGAGGCCTTCTCTGAAGTAGTCAAGAGTATCTAATGAATATTATAACTTGGAATATCCATGGGGTTAACGATAGAAGGAAAATGAAGACCCTGAAGATGAAGTTAAGGAAGGAAAAACCAGATGTTTTATTCTTGCAAGAAACAAAATGCAGATCGGAGACTATGCAGGTTTTAGGTGGACAAATTTGGCGGGGAAGTCAAGTAATTGCTAATGATGCTCGGGGAGTGGCTAGTGGAATTTCCATTTTATGGAACCCCATGGAAATATCCCTAACATGCTTATGTGCTTATAGGTTCTCTATTAGCGCTGATTTTAAACTTGATAATTCTAAGGTAAGAGGTACTCTAACTAATGTCTATGGCCCCATTGTTTTAGCCCAAAAACATGCTTTCTTATCCTTCTTATCTATGTAATCCCATGCGAATGAAGGTGGTCTATGGGTTATGGGTGGTGATTTCAACATGATCACTTATTTGGAAGAAAAGAAAGGAGGAAGGCGCAGTATGGATGCTGCCAATATATCCTTCAAAAACTTCATCCAGGAGAATGGTTTAGTGGACATCGAGACAGGGAATGGTTGGTTTACATGGAATAACAAGAGAGGTGGTGAGCATCACGCTGCCTCCTGTTTAGATAGATTCCTTGTACCTAAGTCTATGATTATCAGGGACAGGGAATCGACCGCTCTGGTCCTTCCCTCGGTTGGCTCCGATCATTGGCCAGTAAGTCTGGTTTGGCATGATGGTGGTCCCCCCATTAGACGACCTTTTCGTTTTTAACAATTCTAGCTTGAACATAAGCACTTCAAAGATCTTGTTAGTAAATGGTGGGAGGATTTGGAACCTACCAGGGGAACCTTGGTGTACCAATTCCAACAAAAACTAAAAAAATTAAAAGAAAAAATCCGTACCTAGAATAAGGAGGAATTTGGGAACATATTCCAAGATCAAAAGTATCTAACTAAAAAGCTAGAGGAAATTCAAAGAGAAGGCATGAATTGTGGGTACTCTCCGGATTTGAAACAACGTGAGCAAGCCACCCTTGATAAACTTAATGCTATGGAACGACAAGAGGATATCTTGTGGAAACAAAAATCCTGCAATCAATGGCTCCAGGAGGGGGAATGAAACACAAAATTCTTCCACCACTCGGTGATTTAGAATCGCCAAAGAACTAAGATCTCTAGGTTAAAAAAAGATGACGAGCAGTATATAGAAACCAGGGAATACATGGAGGATGAGCTTGTCCAGTGTTTTGAAACTACCATGAAGGAAGATAGGCAGGACAAATCTTCCCATATAAGGATGGCCACCAGACATATCCCCCAGTTGGTGACAGCTTCCCAGAATGACATATTGATGAAGCTTGTGGAATTCCAGGAAGTTGAGGATGCTGTCAATTAAATAAAAGATGGGAAGTCTCCCGGACCTGATGGGTTTACCACCAACGTTTTTCATAATTTCTGGGATCTGATCAAATATGATGTCTGGAGAATCATGGAGGACTCGCGTAAGAACAAATGAGTCCTCAGAGCTCTCAATTCCACCTTTCCCACTCTCATCCCCAAAGAGGAGGGTGATGAGTCCGAATTTCAGGTATCTGATAGCCTTTTTCTCCACAGTAAAGCATAAGAAAGGATGAAGAAATACACTTGTCTTGTGGGTAAAATGGTTTACCTTGATTATTTAATGAAGTTGTTTTGAAGATTATTCTTGTGTGTTTTAAAGCGTGTTCAATAGACTAATTATGTGAAAATTGAGTATGTTTGAGTAGGTCCAGGTACACTAAAGGACAAACACGCAGATCAAGCAGAGGACTGAAAGATCACGAAGGACTCAACGCCTTTTTCCCTGATTTTTAGAAAGAACTTCTGTTTAAACATAAATCGGCAATTAGACCTGTAGTTAGGTTAAGCATTAGAGGAATATAAATATGGACCTTGTTACCACCAAACTTGTAGGTGCCCCTAGAGATAGATCCAAGATGGATGGCAGAAGGGAGGGGCAACCAAAGAGGTGCAACCAAGAAAGCCTCGACTCCCAATGGATGGTTGTCATGCCAATCGAGGCAATCTTCACTTTATGTTATCTAGCCCAAGATAACAAAGGGGGAGACCCAGATCTACTCCTGACATGAGAGATCAAACCAAAACACCAGATCAAATCAAGTATAAGTGAAGTACGTAAGGTGTATGGAAAACCCTAGATCTATGGATGAAGTCACAAGGTAAATGATAAGTTGGATCAAGGGGTTTAAACAGTGTAGATTTGGTCCAACATGTTTAAGTGAGTGACTTATGAAGTTTATAATGAGATCAAGGATTAGGGTACCATTCAATTGTGAGAAAATCCACTGCCTTGGGAACTGTGTCCAATGTAGGGTAGTTAAGGTCCAAATTGGGGCTAATTAGTACCAAAGGTGAGCTTGATGAAGTGATATGACAATGTCAAGGGATTCAAGTAATCAAAACAAGGATCAAACCACAAGCCAACCCAACAATCCAGGAAAGTCGAATGGGCTTGGAGAAAGATCAGTGCCTTGGGAAATGGGCCAAATGGAGTCAGATGTCCACCAAATTATAGATATGGAATGTTGAGGTATAGAGGTAGGTGGATCTAAAAGATTAGGGCAATCCAATGGCTGGATCTTAGTAGATCTGAGATTCAAGTATGCCACAAAGTGACCCAAGTGGGGCACAACCCTCAAAATGAGGAATGGGGCCCTCAAGGCAGAAATCACTGAAGTGACACACTGGGGGTAAGTTATTAGGTGTGTAGATTAAGGATCAAGTGGAATCTCACCTACCCAGGTGCTAGATCCTAGCAAACTCACCCCTCCCAGGAAGTGCGACCTCCCTTGGAGAAGCTTCTTTGCCATGGGAAGTGGGTCAAATGAAGGCCAATCCTCACCAAAATATAGATCCGAATTGCCGTGGATGTTATAGAGGTGGGTTTTAAATTTTATACCCAAAAGCCAAGTGGATCAAGCTAGATATGAAAAATTGTAAAATGAGGGTTTTGAAATAGTGAGGGTTTGAAGCATTTAGACAAATGGATAGATCATGGAAAGAGAAATTACCTTGAGATCATACCTGAGTGATGAGATGAGATGCCTTGTTGTTGAGGAATACTCCTGCAGAGATCAAATGAGAAATTGTTGATTTTGCTTGCCAAAATGATGCCCTATCCCACAAGTGCGACCTCCTCTACCTATCAAACCAAGGAACACGATTCAATAAGTGAGATCAAGTATGGAGGAAATACAAGTAAAATGCGATGATAACACGAAATAGAAGGTCCTGGGAAAATAATACTCCCTGTTACCAACGAAGAGATCCAAAGAAGAATTAGGGAGGGTCCTCCCCTACCAATACGTCCTCCTCAAACCAAATCGGCCTCCACCTGTAGATGAAAAAACGTGGTACAAAAATATAGCAAGACAAAATCTCCAAGAACCCAATGCAAAGGAAGAATCATAGAACGAACTCCAAAAGCATTCACCACAACACAACATATAGATGCAATAATAATTCTCTATTCCAATAATCCAGAGCCAAGAGTCCCCTTTACAATGAGAAGCTCTCTCCTTTAAATAGGAGGGAGAGAGTCCACAATCTAACCACTTTTTGAATGAGTGGCTAAGATTAAAAGATAAAAAGATCTAATCAATGGTTGAGATGAGCTCAACAATACAATACATGGATCACTAATAAAATAATACAATATGTGGACAAACTCACCCTAGAAGAGAGGATCCCACCAAATCATGATGACAAAATAATAGATCTAGCTTATGGTGGGTCCAAGGGGTAATTTTAGACACCCTTGGTCAATCCCAATATCACAATATCAATAAAATAATCATCAAAGTACCAAATTGTGCCTCTATGGACAAATTGTGAGCCTTAGGAGGCTCCATAAATCATCAAAAAATGCCATAAGTGATGAATGTGGGTCCCGATGAAGCTGAAACTACTGGAGAAGGTGTGGAAGACATCCCACTCATCATCACTGATCATCCCATACCAAAAATTTGCCTTAGTAGCCCAAATCGAATTCCTTTGTAGCCATTTCTACCATTTCTAGACTGCCTTGGAAGCGTGAAACTGCCCAAACGGCTACTTGGAGTGCCTGCACTGTCAAGGTGAGCTCACCAATGAGTCTGGGAGGGGGGTAATATGGTAATAACAAGTGGCTCGACCACCCCCTCCATGCACATTGCCCTAGGTGAACCAAGTGAATCCCATCACTACATTGACAAGGTCTCCGACATACCAAAACTGCACTAGGATAGCCTACTGAGGCTCAATCATCACTGTAACTGCCTGGCACTGAAAATAGACTATATCATTGGACTCAGAAGGTCCAAATCCATCTAATATGTGTACTCATACACCATATAAACCTCTGCATGGTCCAACAAAAATATCATCATATCCGGCAGACCAAATAATAATAATCTGAACAAGTGCTGAAAAGTACAAATAATCATCATAGGCCTGAAACCACTGCATAAGCCCACCATGGTGACCTGTACTAGACCATATATCATCTATATGTAACATCTGAGGTCTGCCACCTCATGTCCTGTGGTTGACTTTTGGTCAAATTGAGGTTTGACTAAGTCAACATGACCAAAATATGACTCAAACTGTCATCAAGCTGCTGCAAGGTGTCAAAGGTTAAAGCATGCTTTACAATCCATTCATATAGCAATTATAACAAGTAGCAATCATTACTGGCGATCTAAAACCAAATATAATATGTCATTAATTATTATTAATTACTCAGACAAGACTTTCAAGGTCATACTCACTTCATATTTGTGATCAATTTGCTAGTCAAGGGTGAAGGCTAAGAATGACATGGCTAGGTCAAGGAATGACTTACTGACTTAACACTGTGACACTTTGGCAATGGATAAGGGAATACACACCATAGCATATAGTGGACAAGCAACAACACAGGGGATGGCGGTGTCTCACAAATAGATAAGTTGTTTAAAGAGTGTTTATTCACCTTACACAGATGTGCACAATCCATAATGTAAATGAGGCCAACAATATTTTTTGATATAGCATTTAAGTTCCATTGCTTTTTGGGCCTAGAGTTTCCATAGCCTTTGATCTATGTGTGTTTAAAAACACATTGCATAGATTTACATTTATTTAGGCTTTTTGTTGCAGGTGTGTTTTTAAGGAACTTGTTTACCTGAGCACTTCTAGGTGTGTCACAGACAGCTTGTTTACCTAGGTATTTTACATTTCACAAAAGATATAACATTTGATATTTCATAGCCAATTTCATTTGGCTTGCCTTTCATTCATGTGTGTTTAGAAACACATTGCATGAATGGGCTTTTCATACAAGATATAACATTTCATTTCCAAATTTTGCATTCATGGCAGCACTAAAAGCTTCAGGTTTAGCCAACAACATCTTTAGTGGCCAGGGGGAATTCACAAGGAAATCCAACTCACCAAAGGTAAGTTTTGTCACCAACTTAGAGCCGAGACACAATAAACAGGGAAGCTTATCCAATATAGAGGCTACAGCGGGGAAAGATCCTCCATGCCACTAGTCAAGTAGTAAGTCAAGGTAATGAACAAACTGGGTAAGTCATGGATGGATGAAGATAGTGAGTAATGAAACCAACACTAGCAAACCAAAGTATGGCAGGAATGATCACCTCTATTCTCCCTAGGGAGGGTAAAACCAATGAGTATAGGCCAAGAACTTCTAAGTCTGAGTAGGGACAAGTATGATATATATAGTATAACCAGGTCCATATATCTATATGATCGCTAGATCATGATACTAAGTGCTAAGACATGCTAAGAAAATGGAAATAAAAGCAATATAACCACAACACCATAATATACCTGCTGAGTCATATACCTGAATGCTCATCAATCTGAACCATCATCTGTCCTTTGAAACTACTCCCGCTCTGTAACTCTGGGCACTATTGACTGCTCTATACAAATGGCATAATAGCTACATCGGTCATCTCTCTGAGTATCCTGAGACTCAGTCATGGCGTGGGGAATATATATGCTGTCCAAAATATGATAGTGATCCATAGTAGATGCTCATCTCAGCATCTCAATGTAAGGGAACTGGCTGAATAGTGTACTGGAATCTGACAAAAAAATGTATGGTAGCCTGGATACTATATATGTGATAACATTTGGCTCCGGTTGGGACAAGTGCTATGCTGAAAAGAGCGCTTGAGAACCTCAGAACCTCTGGTCCTCGAAGTCTACTACTTGAATCCTTGATCCAGCACTCTACCATTTTGCTTTCAGCTTTTTTTTTTCATTTTATTTTGCACCTATTTCTGCATTCACAAACATCAAAATACCTCATGCAACATGTATGGGAAAAATATAAAATCCAACTGAAATAAAATCTATTCTATGACAAAAATTTAAATGCATGAAATATAACAGCAGAAAGTAAATTTAATCTACTAACATAACTTGCAAAGTTTGAAATTTATTGTGCAGGAAAAGAAAAATGACAGGTACTCAATTAAACTAGGAGCTTCAAAAGGAGCTTAGGAAAAATCAAACAAAAGTGCCAAACTCAATGGCTGAAAAAACTAACTACTACCCAAGTAGGCTTATTCAGTTCTTACCTACTCTAATCTAACCAGTCAAACCAAATGCTAGGTAAAATCATAGATCCAGTGCAACCATTCATCGAACAAGTTAATGATTTTTCTTTGATTTTTGCTTAGAAAACAAGTCAGGACTAGATTAAGGATTAATGAAATTGATAGCACAACTTTCCTGACTTGTTCAAAAATTGAGAAAGGAGTTGAATGGTGCAAAATGAAATCATGCCAAGGGAAAGACTGATTACTGCAAACATCCTCCATCCAATAATTGATATGATCATAAAATTCATGAAGATGATTGTTTAAAATTGATGGAGGGAAAATACATGGCATTTGATTTAATAAACTACTTTCCTTACTCACTTCTCTTGCATATTCAATTTGGTTCTCCCTGGGATTAATGATCAAATAGAAACCAAGTGGGGATAAATTAAAGTTCAAAAGACGGAAAATCAAAGTCAGACCCACTTGATGCTCAAAAATGGAATTGATCTCTAAACACCTTTTCTAGCCACCAAGAGTGATTGATAACTTGACAACAAGCATTATGGTTCCAAAGTGACTGAAAAGGGAAATGACGTACTTTTTCTCCAAACTTGCAATCATGCTTAAACTTCTTATTGAAAATTTCAAAAGCAAAAGATTGACTAGACCACCAGCCCCAAAAAGATTGAAAAGGATGGGTAGAGAGAGTGGATGCATTTTCTTCTAGATGGATAGAAAAACTTGGCCTTGGATTTTGACAAAAGGAAAGGCCTTTTAAAGCAATGCTATTTATTCTAGGAATGATAAACTTTTGGCTAAGTTTAATATTTACAAACCAAGGACAAGATTCAAATTTTAAGAAATGGATGAAGTTATCTTGACTAAGGATGGAAAAATTTGAAGACTCATTATAAGAAGTGGAACAAAGATTAGAGCATCTAGTGTGATTCACTAATTCATCCTCATCTTGAGATTGACCTTTTATTGACTCATCATTAAATTCACATGAGGATAAATGATCATTTTTATTTAATTTTTCAGGGGGGAAATTAACAAGTTCATTTAAAACATCCTGACTATTTGCATAGTGATCATGTGAAATTACCACTAAAGGATATTGGTCAATGTCCCCCCTTTCTTCTTCTTCAATAAGGAGATAAGGAGTTGAATGATCATTAAAGCTAGAATGACTAGTGAGTTCCTCTGAATGAAGAACTTCAATAGACCTGTTGACTAAAGGCTCATCCTCAGAAATTTCCTCAGGATCAGGACTAGGGATACCTAAAAAGAAATTTGAAAACTTATGGTTTGTACAATGATTAAAGATTTGACTTTCGATTGACTCAAAAGTAGAAGACTTATCCTCAAAATAAATTGAGCAGGATGGGTCATCTCCGGATGTTGACAAATCACTTGATAATTGATTGTCAAATGATTCAACAATAGGATCGGAAAGGGGAAAGTTTTGATCTTGGATTTGATTTGAAAGATGTATATCATCGAATTCACTTCCCCATTCTTCTAAGAATTTATTTTCAAACATGTCATATCCGGAAATGCTATTGGGTTTCAAATTCGAAAGCCAGAGCCCAGCTCTTTCTTTGAAAGACGAAGCCAATAGTTTCATACACACATCCTCATGGGTTATGGATAACTTGTTAAGAACTTCCCTAAAGCTTTCAAGGTGTCCTTTCGCAGAGATTTCATAACTTCCATTGAAAATAGGCAACCTTTCACAGGCTTGATGAGGAATATGATGAGGATACCCAACAATTTTTGAGAAATCAAAAACTTTCAAACGACCAAAAGTTCTAGGCCGCTTAGAAGCAACCATGGATAATTTTTTATTTTTTATTTTATTTATTTATTTTTAAATTCAAGAACCTGAAAACAAAATGATGCACCCCATGGGTTCTAGATAATGATAGGATCGATCACTAATGGAGTTTCTTATGTGGAGTCTCCAGGTGAAACACACAGGTAATTCACCGAAATAAAATGTATTGTAAGGATGCAAATGAGCTCGCTCCTCAGCGGAGTCACGATTCAGAGTCGCTAGGTAGACTTTAAACTCTTCTACCAAGATATATGTCGTTTAAAATGCAGGGAGAGAGTATGTGAAAAATATGTCGAACCTAGGTAGGCTTCTACCCTCTCCGGCAACGACGCCAAAATGTTATCACCAAACTTGTAGGTGCCCCTAGAGATAGATCCAAGGTGGATGGCAGAAGGGAGGGGCAACCAAAGAGGTGCAACCAAGATAGCCTCAACTCCCAATGGATGGTTGTCATGCCAATCGAGGCAATCTTCACTTTATGTTATCTAGCCCAAGACAACAAAGGGGGAGACCCAGATCTACTCCCGACAGGAGAGATCAAACCAAAACACCAGATCAAATCAAGTATAGGTGAAGTATGTAAGGTGTATGGAAAACCCTAGATCTATGGATGAAGTCACAAGGTAAATGATAAGTTGGATCAAGGGGTTTAAACAGTGTAGATTTGGTCCAACATGTTTAAGTGAGTGACTTATGAATTTTATAATGAGATCAAGGATTAGGGTACCAGTCAATTGTGAGAAAATCCACTGCCTTGGGAACTGTGTCCAATGTAGGGTAGTTAAGGTCCAAATTGGGGCTAACTAGTACCAAAGGTGAGCTTGATGAAGTGATATGACAATGTCAAGGGATTCAAGCAATCAAAACAAGGATCAAACCACAAGCCAACCCAACAATCCAGGAAAGTCGAATGGGCTTGGAGAAAGACCAGTGCCTTGGGAAATGGGCCAAATGGAGTCCGATGTCCACCAAATTATAGATATGGAATGTTGAGGTATAGAGGTAGGTGGATCTAAAAGATTAGGGAAATCCAATGGCTGGATCTCAGTAGATCTGAGATTGAAGTATTCCACAAAGTGACCCAAGTGGGGCACAACCCTCAAAATGAGGAATGGGGCCCACAAGGCAGAAATCACTGAAGTGGCACACTGGGGGTAATTTATTAGGTGTGTAGATTAAGGATCAAGTGGAATCTCACCTACCCAGGTGCTAGATCCTAGCAAACTCACCCCTCCCAGGAAGTGCGACCTCCCTTGGAGAAGCTTCTTTTCCTTGGGAAGTGGGTCAAAAGAAGGCCAATCCTCACCAAAATATAGATCCGAATTGCCATGGATGCTATAGAGGTGGGTTTTAAATTTTATACCCAAAAGCCAAGTGGATCAAGCTAGATCTGAAAAATTGTAAAATGAGGGTTTTGAAATAGTGAGGGTTTGAAGCATTTAGACAAATGGACAGATCATGGAAAGAGAAATTACCTTGAGATCATACCTGAGTGATGAGATGAGATGCCTTGTTGTCGAGGAAGACTCCCGCAGAGATAAAATGAGAAATTGTTGATTTTGCTTGCCAAAATGATGCCCTATCCCACAAGTGGGACCTCCTCTACCTGTCAAACCAAGGAACACGATTCAAACAGTGAGATCAAGTATGGAGGAAATACAAGTAAAATGCGATGATGACATTAAATAGAAGGTCCTGGGACAGTAATACTCCCTGTTACCAACGAAGAGATCCAAAGAAGAAGTAGGGAGGGTCCTCCCCTACCAATACGTCCTCCTCAAACCAAATCGACCTCCACCTGTAGATGCAAAAACGTGGTACAAAAATATAGCAAGTCAAAATCTCAAAGAACCCAGTGAAAAGGAAGAACCAACGAACGAACTCCAAAAGCATTCACCACAACACAACAGATAGATGCAATAATAATTCTCTATTCCAATAATCTAGAGCCAAGAGTCCCCTTTACAATGAGAAGCTCTCTCCTTTAAATAGGAGGGAGAGAGTCCACAATCTAACCACTTTTTGAATGAGTGGCTAAGATTAAAAGATCAAAAGATATAATCAATGGTTGAGATGAGATCAACAATACAATACATGGATCACTAATAAAATAATACAATATGTGGACAAACTCACTCTAGAAGAGAGGATCCCACCAAATCATGATGACAAAATAATAGATCTAGCTTATGGTGGGTCCAAGGGGTAATTTTAGACACCCTTGGTCAATCCCATAGCACAATATCAATAAAATAATCATCAAAGTACCAAATCGTGCCTCTATGGACAAATCATGAGCCTTAGGAGGCTCCAGAAATCATCAAGAAATGCCATAAGTGATGAATGTGGGTCTCGATGAAGCTGAAACTGATGGAGAAAGTGTGGAAGACATCGAAATCATCATTATTGATCATCCCATGCCAAAACTTTGCCTCAGTAGCCCAAATCGAATTCCTTTGTAGCCATTTCTACCATTTCTAGACTGCCTCGGGAAGTGTGAAACTGCCCAAACTGCTTCCTAGAGTGCCTACGCTGTCAAGGTGAGCTCACCAATGAGTCTGGGAGGGGGGTAATATGGTAATAACAAGTGGTTGGACCACCCCCTCCATGCACAGCATCCTTGGTGAACCAAGTGAATCCCATCACTGCACTGACAAGGTCTCCGACAGACCAAAACTGCACTAGGATAGTCTACTGTGGCTCAATCATCACTGTAACTGCCCAGAACTGAAAATAGACTGTCTCATTGGACTCAGAAGGTCCAAATCCATCTAAGATGTGTACTCATACACCATATAAACCTCTGCATGGTCCAAAATAAGTATCATCATATCCAACAGACCAAATAATAATAATCTGAACAAGTGCTGAAAAGTACAAATAATCATCATAGGCCTGAAACCAATGCATAAGCCCACCATGGTGACCTGTACCAGACCATATATCATCTATATGTAACATCTGAGGTCTGCCACCTCATGTCCTGTGGTTGACTTTTGGTCAAATTGAGGTTTGACCAAGTCAACATGACCAAAATATGACTCAAACTGTCATCAAGTTGCTGCAAGGTGTCAAAGGTTAAAGCATGCTTTACAATCCATTCATATAGCAATTATAACAAGTAGCAATCATTACTGGCGATCTAAAACCAAATATAATATGTCATTAATTATTATTAATTACTTAGACAAGACTTTCAAGGTCATACTCACTTCATAGTTGTGATCAATTTGCTAGTGAAGGGTGAAGGCTAAGAATGACATGGCTAGGTCAAGGGACGACTTACTGACTTAACACTGTGACACTTTGGCAATGGATAAAGGAATACACACCATAGAATATAGTGGACAAGCAACAACAATCCATAATACAAATGAGGCCAGCAATATTTTTTGATATAACATTTAAGTTCCATTGCTTTTTGGGCCTAGAGTTTCCATAGCTTTTGAGCTATGTGTGTTTAAAAACACATTGCATAGATTTACATTTATTTAGGATTTTTGCTGCAGTTGTGTTTTTAAGGCACTTGTTTACCTGAGCACTTCTAGGTGTGTCATAGATGGCTTGTTTACCTAGGTATTTTACATTTCAGAAAATATATAACATTTGATATTTCCTAGGCACTTTCATTTGGTTTGCCTTTCATTCATGTGTGTTTAGAAACACATTGCATGAATGGGATTTTCATACAAGATATAACATTTCATTTCCAAATTTTGCATTCATGGCAGCACTAAAAGCTTCAGGTTTAGCCAACAACATCTTTAGTGACCAGGGGGAATTCACAAGGAAATTCAACTCACCAAAGGTAAGTTTTGTCACCAACTTAGAGCCGAGACACAATAAACAAGGAAGCTTATCCAATATAGAGGCTACAGTGGGGAAAGGTCCTCCATGCCACTATTCAAGTAGTAAGTCAAGGTAATGAACAAACTGGGTAAGTCATGGATGGATGAAGACAGTGAGTAATGAAACCAACACTAGAAAACCAATGTATGGCGGGAATGATCGCCTCTATTCTCCCTAGGGAGGGTAAAACCAATGAGTATAGGCTAAGAACTTCTAAGTCTGAGTAGGGACAAGTATGATATATATATATATATATATATATATAGTATAACTAGGTCCACATATCTATATGATCGCCAGATCATGATACTAAGTGCTAAGACATGCTAATAAAATGGACATAAAATCAATATAACCACAACACCATAATATACCTGCTGAGTCATATACCTGAATGCTTATCAATATGAACCATCATCTGTCCTCTGAAACTACTGCTGTAACTCTGGGCACTATTGACTGCTCTGTACAAATGGCATAATAGCTACATCGGTCATCTCTCTGAGTATCCTGAGACTCAGTCATGGCATGGGGAATATATATGCTGTCCAAAATCTGATAGTGATTCGTAGTAGATGCTCATCTTAGCATCTCAATGTAAGGGAACTGGTTGAATAGTGTAATGGAATATGAAAAAAAAATGTATGGTAGCCCGGCTACTATATATGTGATAACAGACCTCTCGGCTAGCGAGAGGGCCCCTGTTGCCATTTTGGAGAATCATTGATTACGTTTTTATACCGTCGCAATACTCTGAGTTATAGACTTTTTGTCAAACTATGAAGCTGCTATGTTAATTAAAGATTTGATGTTGCTTTCAATTTGGCATCTATAAGTTTCTTTCACTCCTGAGTACAGCTTGGAGAGGCCCCTTCAACACGTAGGTCATGAGATCTTACTGTTAAGGTATTTTCCTTCATTATGTGTTTTTACATTGACTAAAATCTATATTACACATGAACGCAATTGAATGGCACCAACTAGTATGATTTGATTTCTGTAGTAATGCAACTAGTCTGATTCCATAGTAGTTTATCACACATTCCGTAGTTCGGTAACATTGTTTCAGTAGTCCTGTAGTAGCACTCTTCCAAAACATATTTTAGGCATCTATTTCTTTCTGTACTTACATTGCTTTTGAACAACGATCCAGATATTAAAGCTTATGCACTCTCTCATTATTATGCTTGATATTCACTTCTTGAAATTCTGATTACTTCGTAGCATTAGATAATAGTATTATGAACTTGGTTTTGGCAATTGAATAGGTTAGATCAGATTTCTAGTTTTATGCAGTAGATTTATAGTAATTATTTCTTAGATCAAAGATTTAGTTTTTAGAATATATCTGCTTTGTTTTCGGTATTCACTTCCATAGGCTAGATTCTCCATTCTTTTCAGCAAGTCAAATTCTTAGGAACATATTTATTGTTTTCAGCATTTAAGTTCTTTAGTCTAAATTTACTGTACTCAATACTTGAATTTCTTAGCATAGGTATCTTTCAGCCATAGATTAGGCAATCCTTTTCCAGCTTACTTGATTTCTTTTTAGGAAAACCTTAAACATTAATTACCAATACCCAACACGACAAAGACTATCCTATAAGAGCACATATAGTGCCTGCACCTCTGAAGTTTGTACGTCCCCCGGGTTGATAATTAAAGTAGGCTCCTAGTCTAGCTGCCCTCATTAGGAATCCATTCTGAGAGCTCACCACTTTTTGGCGCCATTTCCGGGGAGGTGCTAAATCTTTTAGGAGACATCTTCAAAAACAAGGGAAATATATATAAAAAAAACATACATAAAAACAAAAACAACCAAAAACAACCAAAAACATAAAGATTTTACCAATGAATGCCTCGTCGACAGAGAGATAGGTTTGGATGGTTTCTGCCTAAGCGTCCTATGAATAACAATGGTAACAATAGTTATGACCACTCTCAATTTGATTTCCTAAACTCTGGGGAAGAATCTGACTCTACATACGATCCAAACAGAGACAACTACTTTGCTAGTTCCAGCTCAAACACCACTATGGCAGAAGAGGATGAAGAACCTAGGGAACTGTTCACCTTTCCCATTAGTATACCTCTTGGAGATGCCAGGATGAAGAACATCAATCCTAACAATCTACCAAACTTCCATGGTTTGACTTCAGAAGATCCTGACACATTCCTGTTTGAGTTTGAGGTAGTTTGCAGATCATTTGATTACACTACTGATGCACAAAAGCTAAGGCTTTTCCCTTCCACACTGAAAGACTTATCACTTAGGTGGTTCATGAGCCTTGAAGGGAATAGTATTTTTAGTTGGGATCAGATGAAACATGCATTCCTATAAAAATATAGGGACTACTGCAAAGCAAAGGATACAAGGGATGAAATATTTAGGATGCAGCAGGGAGACCATGAATCATTAGAGGATTATGCCCAAAGATTTCAACTCAGCTACAAACGAGCCAGTCATTGCACCTTAGATCTTGAATAACTAAAAATTGTCCTTCTTAGAGGTGTAAAAGAAGATAATTTTGAAGTCTTAAACCTTCTGGGAGATGGAGACATATTCCAGAAATCTTTTGACCAAATCCTACAAATCTTCAAAAACCACTCTAGATCTAGGAAAAGTAAAAATGGGACAAGGGACACACACACATTTACCAATGGATCAACATCTTTAGGACCAAACCTTACAAAAATTGATTTAGGAAACCTACTAGATGACATGAAGACCAACATCCTACAATCTCTGGCCATGCAACTTGATGCACTTCAGATCAAGAAGAAACATGATGAAATTAACCAAGCTTTGGCAGTATTCTGTCCTCGTTGTAGAAAGAAGCATGAGAAGGGGTAGTGCACACTAAACACCATTGAAATATGTGGTCTTTGCACCGACGATCACTCCACTGACAAGTGTCCCCTGTTGCCCTCCTGCAAAGCTACTATTCAAGAGCCCACAATTGTGGGTGCAATAGAACAACTCTGTTTTGTGAATCAGAGAAGGAATAATTTTCCTAGACCTTACCAATCCAACAATTAACCTTACTACAATCATGGAAATAACCAGCAGAATTGGAACTCTGTACTAGCCCCATGGCCATCTCAGCAAAATCCAAATCAGTGGCAGCAAAACCAGCCATATCAACAACCTTATTACCCACAATCTTACCCTTCATACCCCCCACCTTTTGCTCAACCAACCACAAATTATGGCAATCCATATCCTTATTCATCATCGAATTGGAGAGCTCCATTATAGCAGCAACAACCACTCATCATGCCGCCACCACCGCCAAATCAACCACCCCCCAGACATCCACAAATTCCTACCCAGCCAATCCCAAACCCTAACAACAACAGGCCAGGGCAACAACAAGCCTACAATACTAAAACGATGCAATTTCCCACTTACATAGTAGATACTGTCGAAATAAATGAGATTAACCTAAGGTCTGGAAAAACACTACAAAATACATTTACGCAGAATATACAAGAACCTGAGACCCATGAGCAAACGATACAACCTCATGTTCAGCATCTTGATGAGCCAAACCCTCAGGAGGAAGAAATGCGACCACTCACACGAAGTAGAAACCCTCCATACCTTGAAAAGATTGTACGAAGTACCAAAGATGAAGAGGAAAACGCAATTATGAATGAATTGAAGCACCTAAATATCCAAATTCCCATCTTGCAGGCCATCAGAGATGTACCCATCTGCAACAAATTCATTAAAGAGAATTGTTTGAAAATACCTGGAAGGATAAAACGTGACCCACCAACGATCAATGTAGTGGGCCAATTAGCAGATCTAATGCTAGGTATCGTTATTAACCCCAAATATCTAGATCCAAGAAGCCCTGTGGTCAACGTAAACATCAATAACAGACAGATAGATAGAAGCTTAATTTATTTGAGAGCTGCTATAAATGCAATGACCAAGGATACTATGATACATCTAGGACTCCAATCAATGGTCAGACCGACAACTACAGTACTCCAACTAGCAGACACATCCACTGTGAGACCTGAAGGAATGCTCGAAGACATAATAATCAATATAGCATCCTGGGAATACCCAGCTGATTTCATAGTCATCGAAGTGAAAAGTAAACTGAGTGGATACCCTATAATACTTGGAAGACCCTGGCTGGCAACTGCAGATGCTTACATAGGTTGCAGATCAGGCAACATGACGATTACCAGTGGCCAATCTAGAAAAAAAATCACGATCTACCCACTAGCCAGAAAATCTTCAGACTTAGAATATCAAAACTGGACTGATGATTATAATGACACACCAAATCGAAACATAAGACCTGTCCTTACAATTGATGCTGCATTAACACTAAAAGCCATAGATGAAGATGGTCATATAGATAGGTTTATCCAAAATGAATCTTCTAACAATGATGGTCTTCAAAGGTTTTTTGACACAGACTAGCAAGAAGAAGGCGAATGTTCAAACCAGGATTTAGATAAAATGTGGGCAGAAGTGACATCCCTGGAAGAACAATCAGAAAAAGCAAAGACTGTGGAAATTATACCTGGAAAGAGAGTCAACATTAATTCCAATCTAAAGCTAGAGCAAGAAAAGTAGCTGATGAAGGTACTAACAGAATAGAATAGAGCTTTTGCATGGACATATGCAGACATGAAAGGAATCAACCTTGATATCTGTAAGCATTACATTTACATCAAGGAAGGCTCTATTCCTATCAGACAACCACAAAGGAGGTTAAACCCAGTGTTGAAGGACATAGTCAAAGCAGAACTACAAAAGTTATTAGATGCAAGGTTCATCTATCCCATCTCTGATAGTGAGTGGGTATCACCACTAGTCATAGTCCCTAAAACAGGAGGCAAATGGAGAATTTGTATAGACTACGCTGAGCTCAATAAAGCAACCAAGAAGGATTACTTTCCTCTCCCATTTATAGACCAAGTACTAGATACATTAGCAGGGAACAAGTTTGTCTCCTTCTTGGATGGGTTCAATGGTTACAATCAAATCCTCATTCACCCAGCTGACTAGGACAAGACAACCTTCACATGCCCATGGGGTACTTATGCCTATAGAGTGCTTCCATTTGGACTTTGCAATGCTCCAACAACCTTTCAGAGGGAAATTCTAAGCATCTTTTTTTATATTATAAATGATCAAATGGAAGTCTTTATGGATGATTTCACACCCTATGGCAAAAACTTCGATCAGGCATTGACCCATCTTGAATTGGTATTGAAAAAATGTATTGAGATGAGCCTATGTCTGAGCAATGACAAATGCAGAATGTTAATGGAAGAAGGCATCATTCTTGGACATCATATCTCACAGAGGGGGATATAGGTTGATCAAGCAAAAGTATCAGTAATCAAAACACTGCCACCACCTGTGAAATAAAGGGATGTGAGAAGTTTTCTTGGACAAACAGGGTACTGCAGGAGATTTATTGAAAATTATAGCAGGATTGCTGCCCCAATGTTTGCACTTCTCACAAAAGACACCGAGTTCATATGGACAAACCATTGCATGACAACATTTAATGACCTTAAGGAGAAAACAATCACAGCTCCAGTACTCCAGGGACCAAACTGGGCACTTCCATTCCACATCCACTCAAATGCATTAGATAAGGCAATCGGGTCTGTCCTTGGACAAGAAAAAGATAAGAAGCCCTATGCAATATATTATATCAGTAAAAATTTGGCAGGGGCAGAATTAAATTACACTGTTACAGAGAAGGAATTTTTGGCTGTCATACATGCCATTAATAAATTCAGGCGCTATATCACTTGTTACCAAGTTTTTGTTCATACAGACCATTCAGCCATAAGATATCTCATGAACAAACCCAACACAAGTGCTCAAATCATTAGATGGCTGCTACTACTCCAAGAGTTTGACATCACGATTTTAGACAAGCCAGGTAAACACAATGTAGTGGCTGACTTTCTATCTAGGCTGACACATGGACAAGATAGTGAAGTAATCAATGACATTTTTCCAGATGAGCACCTTTTTTACATATCCACAAAAAGCCCATGGTTTGCTGACATAGAAAACTATTTAGTGTCTAGGAAGTTTCCAGAACATCATAGTCATAAAGAAAAGACAAAATTAATAAGGCAAAGTGCCACATACACGTGGATAGAAGGCATGCTCTTCAAACAGGGACCATATCAGATACTCAGAAGGTGCATTAGAGAAGATGAGGTGCATGAAATAATGCATACCACTCACAATGAACCATGTGGAGGACACTATGCTGCAAAGAGGACAACCTATAAGATTTTACAAACAGGATACTATTGGCCAACACTCCACAAAGATGCTTATGAATATGTTTCACACTGTGATGACTGCCAAAGGATGGGAAAACCAACACAAAAGGAAGAGATGCCACTCCATCCACATATCTCCTTGGAGGCATTCGAAAAGTGGGGATTTGATTTCGTTGGTCCAATCAACCCACAATCAAATCAGAAGAGTTACATCCTAGTATGCACTGACTACCTTACAAAGTGGACTGAGGTAGCAACACTGGCTGCAGCAAATGAAACCAACGTGGCCAAATTCTTCACTGAGTAGATCTTTCACAGGTATGGAGTACCAAGAGAACTAGTTTCTGATCAGGGCCCACAGTTTACATCAAATCTAATTGAAGACTTACTAAAAAGGAACAATGTCAAGCACGGACAGTCCTCCTCCTATCACCCTCAATCAAATGGTCAAGCTGAGGTCACCAACAGGGAATTAGAGAGGATTCTGACAAAGAAAGTCCAACTCCACAAAAGAGATTGGGATGACAGACTTAGTGAGGCAGTTTGGGCTTACAATACTACATGGAAGACAAATACAGGATTCACACCTTATGAACTAGTCTATGGAAAGAACGTCATGCTGCCAATTGAATTTGAAATAAAGACATTAAGAATTGCAGCATAATTAAATATGGAGCTATTAGAGATACAACAAGAACGCATGCTCCAATTAAGCCAACTGGACGAGAAGCGCCAACAAGCACTTGCCCATACTGAAATCATCCAGCAGCAAAGAAAGAAATGGCATGACAAACACCTGAAGGATAAAAAGTTCATGGAGGGTGACTGGGAACTACTTTATGACTCCAGATTTCACACATTCAAGGGGAAGCTATCAACCAGATGGCTTGGACCTTACATAATTCAAAAGATCTATGAAAATGGAGCTGTAAGGATTATTACAATTGATGAAGAGGAGTTCCCCATGATAGTAAATGGACATCAACTCAAACTTTACAAGAAGCCATAGTCAAAAGAAGAGTTTACACAGGTACTCTACCAGCAACAATTGATGCTGATAGAGGATGTAGAAAATCAATGAAATTCAAAAAAAAAAGAGAGAAAAAAAATATAAAAAAAAAGAAAAAAAAAGAAAAATAATGAAAAAAGGGAGAAAAAATATGAAAAATAGCAATGAAAAAAAAGGAAAAAACAGAGAAGAAATGATGAAAATGAACATGAAAAAAGAAGAAAAAGAAAAAAAAAACATGATCCAGAATGATAAAATCAGGAAAACACAAGTAAAACTGCATGGCATCATATATTCCCAGGAAGAACCAACATGAACACACTCAAGCAAGACAGGGATGAATTCCAGACAACAGCAAGGAAATCAAATACTATAGATTTAAATCAAGTGAGCTTGCCATCCAATTCAAGCAAGCCTGCATTTATTCACGCGAGCCTACAATCTATTCAAGAGAGCCAGGTATCCACACTCAAGCGAGCCAGGCATGAATTCAAGACAACAACAAGGAAATCAAATACTATAGATTTAAATCAAGCCAGCCTGCCATCCAATTCAAGTGAGCCTGTAGTTATTCACGCGAGCCTACCATCTATTCAAGAGAGCCAGCATAGGTTACACCAATACAATCAACAATCCGATATCCAATGTGAAAGCATCATCACAAGTCGAATCAGTAAGCGACACAACTTTCAAAAGCAGAAAATACAGCAAATTAAAAAAAAAAAACACAAGGAAAAAAGCAGCAAGTGCACGTAACTACTGACATGCCAAAATTTACTACAGACATTGCCAAATCTACTACAGAATCCGCCACGCATACAAATCGGGCAGCTCATCAAATCTGGTATGCTAAAACATTGCAAGGTAATCTCTAAACATCTTTGTTTTATTTTTAAGGCCAAATCATTATCCCGCAAGACATTTGTTTTCTAAAGCCGAGGACAGCTTCAATCTTCATTCGGCGGCACGGTTCAGTTCAGAAGGCCTCAATAAATCATGAGTGCTACCTAAGTCATATCAGCCTCAATGAATCATGATTACTACCTTTGTCATGTCAGGAAAATTAGGAACCCACATCTAGCCGCTATACTTCCAAATAATCAGAGCAAATGGGGCAAGATGAAATCATGAAACGAAAAGCAGGGATCGATCAAAGCAGAGGGTACAATAAATGTTAATAAGGACAAGTACAAAAAGGTAGTTAAGTAAGGCTACATGATATTCCGAAAGGCCAGTTTTGCATATACGAAACCTCTCAGAACTCTCCAGAAGCTATTGTGGTCACACAAACGGCAATCCAGCCATCGAACCAGTAATCAACCTCAACCATCTGAGGGAGGATAGCCACGCTTCAGGCATTGATTTACTGTTACAGTAAAGAATTTCAGGATGACAAAAGGTTTCAAGAAAAGCGAACCAGAGGAACACAGTGCTATCTATCAGAACCCGCGAATCCTAGCAATCATCCACAACACGGGTTGGATGCCTTTCATCTTAGGGTTGAGAGGATACAATGCAGGGGTGGCTCTGGAGTTTGGAAGAAATTTAAAGCATATCAAGGATGAACATTTCGTCACCTGAGTGAAGGGGTTACGTATAAAGTTGGATGATGAAGTGATTGCCAAATTCACTGGTCTACCAATGGGCCTGCATTGGAGCAGGGATGACCGGGAGACAAACCATGAAGCAAAGGAATCATTTTTCGGGCGAGGAGAGGTCTACGATGAAGATAAAAATGGGGTCAAAAGACTCTCCATGCCGACACCATGGGATGAAATGGATGCAATCATCCAGAAGTACATTACATGCACTGGTAGGTTAAGTTATGTCCCCATTTTTCATTTTCGAATTCTAGAGCTGTTGAGGCACAGGACCCATCTTCCACCAAACCATAACATTAGTATTCCATACTACCTACTCCTATCTCTAGCAGAAATGAGCAAGAAAGTGATTAAAGGAAGGGAGGATGCTTTAGCCCATCATGGGATGATCAAATTAATCGTTTGTGAGGAATTAAAAGCGCAGATCCCAGAGCTTTCTTGGGAAGAATTCGTGTTGGTATCTGTTGAAGATGTTCAAAGAATGAAGGGTACACCCATAGCTGGCGTACCCCTAACACCAGGATCAGTGAAAAAAACCACCTCTACATCAGGGACGAAGAGGAAAATCTACCTAGACAGTGTGGCTGATACCCTAGTGAAGATAAAGCATTCACGAGATGACTCCCCCAACACGAACCTAGGGATTCCTGCCAGTAATCAAGGGCCGAAGAGACGAAGTAAAAGATTCTCACAAGCATCTAGAATCTGAATTCCCAAATAAGAGAGAGGGGAACTTAGTCCCATAATTCAAAATGTGTCTGATGAGGATGATGATCTTTGGGTAGATCAGGAGGATCCCACTACATCAGAAGAGAAGGATGAACAAGAAGATCAGGATGAACCAGAAGAGGAGCAGGATGCAGAAAAGGAGCAGGATGAACCAGAAGAACAGGAGGTAGAAGAAGAACAAAACGAACAGGAAGAGCAAGACAACCTCCAGGGGGACCCTCCTGAGCACAATGAAAACCCTAGGTTAGTCAATCAACTTGCTGAGGCATGGGCGAAATTAGAAAAGCTTAGAAAGGAGTTGGCAACATTAAGAATTGAATCATGAAGCCATCCCACAACACCCCCGTTTTCATATGAAAAGACACAAATTCTGAAAATGCATCATGCAGGGGAGCTAAGACTGGCTGAACAGAGAAACTCAACACTTAAAGAGAAATTGCCTAAGGCACAAGGGGAGCTAGCCAAAAAGGATCAGGAAATTGTTCAACTGAGGGATGTTTTGTCCACTACCACTAAAATATACGATACACTACTGGACCTCAGGCCACCATTAGCAATTTATGCAGTTTATCTACAGGAGAAGTGGGGCAAATTTCAGCTCCAAAGGTTAAAACAAAAACTCCCGATAGAGATCAGCAACCCCAAATAATTTATGGATGCATCTCTAAATGCCACAGAGTTGGAGAAGGACAAGTTAAGCGAATTTTTCTTGCACAATTTTGTAGTCCCTAGCTCACCCAACTGGTTGCCAAACCCTTACATGGGCGATTTCTAGTTGAGGGCACTATGTTCATGGATGAATCACGAAGTTGAGCGAGCTCATGACTACCATAGTTACGTTGCAACAAAATGGAAAACCCCATTAATGGTCAGGGCAGAGGCAACTCACTCTGAAAGAATAATTTACAACCATAGGATCCTCACCTAGGATGAGGAGCTGATCCCCATTCTCCATGCAAAGCAGCAAGAGGCTGTGGCTCAATTTCATGTTACTCTCCAAAGCACACACAAAGAGGTTCATGTGTCCATTAAGGAAAGATGTTGTAGAGTAGCAAATGATCTAAAAAGAAGAGAGATCCACTCCCCTCTCAGACTTGAAGATGCTCTTTTCAAAGCCAAGCTCTATAGGGAATCCCTGATAAAGAACCAACTTAGATGGATAGGGATGAGGATGAATCCCCCATTCTTCCTTTCCCTGGTTATTAAGGAACATATCAATGAAGAAGAAGAGAAGAGAGCATGGGTCAAGGAGGATCAGACCTTGGGCTATCATAGGCAGGCAGGGACCCCCAGGGAAGTAGCATGGGACATCAGAGAGGTCATCGAAGAGCTGAACATGTCACCCAAGGATGGGTGAATCCTTCAAGTATGGGGGAGAATGATGAGTCCAAATTTCAGGTATCTGATAGCCTTTTTCTCCATAGTAAAGCATAAGAAAGGATGAAGAAATACACTTGTCTTGTGGGAAAAATGGTTTACCTTGATTATTTAATGAAGTTGTTTTGAAGATTATTCTTGTGTGTTTGAAAGCGTGTTCAATATAATAATTATGTGAAAACGAGTATGATTGAGCAGGTCCAGGTACACTAAAGGACAAACACACAGATCAAGCAGAGGACTAAAATATCACGAAGGACTCAACGCCTTTTTCCCTGATTTTTAGAAAGAACTTCTATTTAAACATAAATCGACAATTAGACGTGTAGTTAGGTTAAGCATTGGAAGAATATAAATATGGACCTCTCGGTTAGCGAGAGGGCCCCTATTGCCATTTTGGAGAATCATTGATTACGTTTTTATACTGCCGCAATACTCTGAGTTACAGACTTTTTGTCAAACTATGAAGCTTCTATGTTAATTAAAGATTTGATGTTGCTTTCAATTCGGTGTCTATAAGTTTCTTTCACTCATGAGTACGGGTTGGAGAGGGCCCCTCCAACACGTAAGTCAAGAGATCTTACTGTTTAGGTATTTTCCTTCATTATGTGTTTTTACATTGATTGAAATCTATATTACACATGAACGCAATTGAATGGCACCAACTAGTATGATTTGATTTCTGTAGTAATGCAACTAGTCTGATTCTGTAGTAGTTTATCACACATTCCGTAGTTCGGTAACATTGTTTCAGTAGTCCTATAGAAGCACTCTTCCAAAGCATATTTCAGGCATCTATTTCCTTCTGTACTTACATTGCTTTTGAACAACGATCCAGATCTTAAAGCTTAGGTACTCTCTCATTATTATGGTTGATATTCACTTCTTGAAATTATGATTACTTCGTAGCATTAGATAATAGTATTCTGAACTTGGTTTTGGCAATGGAATAGGTTAGATCAGATTTCCAGTTTTACGCAGTAGATTTACAGTAATTATTTCTTAGATCAAAGATTCAGTTTTTAGAATAGATCTGCTGTGTTTTCGGTATTCACTTCCAAAGTCTAGATTCTCCATTCTTTTCAGCAAGTCAAATTCTTAGGAACATATTTATTGTTTTCAGCATTTAAATTCTTTAGTCTAAATTTACTGTACTCAATACTTGAATTTCTTAGCATAGGTATCTTTCAGCCATAGATTAGGAAATCCTTTTCCAGCTTACTTGATTCCTTTTTAGGCAAACCTTAAACATTAATTACCAATACCCAACACGACAAAGACTATCCTATAAGAGCACATATAGTGCCTGCACCTCTGAAGTTTGTACGTCCCCCAGGTTGATAATTAAAGTAGGCTCCTAGTCTAGATGCCCTCATTAGGCATCCATTCTGAGAGCTCACCAGAGGGCACTGATTCTTCTGGGAAATTCAGACCTATAGCACTCTATAATGTCATTTATAATATCATTACTAAAGTGTTAGCTAACCGGCTGAAGCCTCTCCTCCCTAACCTGGTTGCCCCGGAACAGTCAGGATTTTTGGAAGGGAGTCAAATATTGGATGGTATCATTTTAGTTCATGAAGTTATCCATTCTCTGAAACCACTAAGAAACCTGGTAAGTTGTTAAAACTTGACATCTCAAAAGCCTATGATAAATTAAGCTGGCAATTTTTGAAAGAGATGCTTGAGGCCTTTGGGTTCCACCAAGACTGGGTCCATTGGATTATGAATATCGCTTCTACAGCCTTCTTCTCTATCCTTTTGAATGGCTCCCCCCACTAGAACTTTTACTCCTACACGGGGTATTCTTCAAGGAGATCTTTTGTTCCCGTTCTTGTTTATCCTCATGGCAGAAGGGTTGAGCGGAGTTATCAAAGACCGAATTGATAAAATGGAGCTTAAATGTTTGAATCTCCATCCTAGATCAGAAACTATTTCACACCAACATTTTGTGGATGACACCATGCTGATGGGACATTCTTCGGTGCAAGAAGCAAGGGTCTTAAAGAAATGCTTGAATTTTTTTGCCAAAGATTTTGGGCTAGAAGTGAATAGTTCTAAATCCCAAGTTTTATTTTTCAATACCCCGAAGATACATCAGAGGAATATTCTTCGTATCCTGGGCTTCCAAGGGAGTTCCCTTCCATCCAAATATCTCAGTGCTCCTCTTGCTAATGGGGTGATTCAGAAAGTCTCTTGGGAGGACCTCCTGGAGAAATTAAGATAGAAACTGGATAACTAATCTTTCAGATCTCTCAACCTGGCCAGTAGAATTGTGCTTGTGAAATCTGTTATCCAAGCTATGCCTATTTATATTTTTTCCACCCTGGCTTCCCCTAAAGCGATTCTCAAGAAAATAAGATCAATTCAACGACAGTTCCTGTGGGGAGGTAATCAAGCAAAACACCGATGGGCTTTAGTTAGCTGGTACACTATTTGCAAACCAAAGGTCCAGGGGGGTATTGGGATGAGAGATCCAGAGAAGAATAGTGAAGTTATTGGTGCAAAGATCTTGTGGCATTGGGTGTCACACACAGAAGAACCTTGGGCCAAATTCTGGCACAACAAGTATTCCTTGGGGAAACCCAAACAAGATCTGATCAGATTCAATGAAAACTTACAGGGATCCCATATATGGAATTATGCCCATAAAAACAAAAGGATTATCCAAATTCGTAGTTTTTGGGAAGTCGGGGATGGGAAGAGTGCCAATTTTTGGAGTGACTCCTGGAAAGAGTTGCCAAGAATCATTAACTAGCAAGAAGTCCATAATTGCTGGTCTCATGCCAACGATCTGGGCCTAACAAAAGTCTGCCAATTTTGGAAAGATGAACAAGTTAATGAATATTTTCATGAATTTCAACCATAAAATTGGTGGGACCAACGTTTCCCAGGGGAAGAGATACCCAAGATTATGGATTCCCTGCAGGATCGTTACATTCCAATCTAGAACCAATCGGATAAACTTGGATGGGGGTACCAAACAAAATGAATTTACTCCACTAAAGAGGCCTATGACCTGCAATTTAACCAAGAGGATCCACCTCTTGGGATGGACTGGAATTCGGTTTGGGACTTCAACCCTTGGCCCAAAATAGCAACCTTCATCTGGCTGGTTTCTTACAGGTGCATCCTGATAGGAGAGAACCTCATAAGAAGAGGCATGCACGGTCCCTTTTGGTGTGTTCTCTGTGAAGTCGAGGATGAATCTATAAAACATATCTTAGACTCTTGCCCTTGGGCATCCTCTATGTGGGACTGTGGAGCGGAAATCTTCAGAAGGACGGACTGGGTTAGAGGGAAACCCGCCCAAACTATAAAAAATTGGGATAAGAAGGCATTCAAAAACCCTGTCATCCTTAAGATTTGGCTCATGTTCCGAGGTTCTCTAATGTGGGCTATATGGAAGGAGCGAAATGGAACGATATTTGAGGGTAAGAAGAATTCGATGTAGACTGTCTGGAACCAAGTCAACAAGTATATTCAGGAAACTATTAAAATTAGCCCATGGACGGACAGATACTGGGAAATGGATGACCAAGAAAAACAGATTCTCGCAGGATGGGGTTTGGACTGCTCTCCATAGATATGGAGACGGCTTTGGGAATGGACAGCGGCTCATGCAAGTCCTCGCCTATGGCACCCTCCTCCCAGGGGCCACTTCAAGCTAAACTTTGACAGCGCTTCCAAAGGAAACCCCGGTCCAGCCGGATTTGGAGGAGTTATCAGAAATAGTGAAGGAGTTGTTCTTCAATACTTCTATGGGAATATTAGCTTCGACATTGTTGGTCGGATCTTCTAACCAAGGCCAACTAAGGAGAATCATCCCGCACAAGTCGCTTACCGCAACTTCCGGTATGTTTGGATTAGTTGATTCTCGCAAGTTGTGGTGCTGCTACCATCTAGGTTTTTACTCTCTTAAGGAGAGTTCTAACAATTTAACCTAGAAAAAGTATATCCTAAACTAATTAATAAATACTAAATTCTAATTAAAAAAACTAAACTGGAATTAATTATTTACATACAAGCTATATTAATCTATCTATAATAAAATTCTTATGTGACAACTAAAAATGTCTATTAAACAACTACTAAATCAAAATTGACTAATTATGTCTAATTTGTATTTTGCTCTCTTAAAGAGAGTCTCTGTTTTGGTTTTTAGAATATTTTCTCAAGAACTCTTCAAAAGATGAAAATGTAATTAATCTATAATGCAAAATCCATTTAACACCTGCTAAATCAGAAATAGAAAACTTTAAACTAAAATCTGAAAATTAATCTAAACTAATGATCCTATCTTGGACAGGAGCAAGCTGGAAATTACTAACACTCATTGCATTGTAAATTATAATATTGAAAATATAACATATTTCAAGAAAAATCTTAAAAATACATCATAGTCTCACTAAAATTTACAATAACCTGTGATAAATAATAATATTAAACTATGTTGGGCCTGGCCCAAGTAAGGCAATTTTGACAAAACAGTTTTGGAACTATGAAGTTGAGTGCAACTCAGTTGAATACTTTTTGGCGAAGACAGTTTTGGGAGCTGCAAAGTTGAGTGCAGTGCAGCATCGACAGAGAGAGGAAGCCAGCACCGCGAAGAGACAGCGCTGCGAAGAGCCTGATCCGCAGGCATCTGGCAGGGCGGAATGTTGGAAGGAAACCGATACATATTCCGGTAAGACCATCGGTGGTCTATTTTTTTGTTAAGATACTCCATGATTACCAAGAAGATGGGTAAGGAGTATTGTGGAAGGAAAGCGATTGGTCACATGAGTAGAGGAAGCACGACGTGAACCGGCTGCACAAGGCTGTTAGAGAAGGAATGGCTGGGTGAAAGCGACAGTTGGCATGTGGTCGACAGGGCAGGCTGAAAGCGACTTGACCACACGTAGAGGATGGCCGCGACGGAAGAGTCTCTATCAGAGCCTAACAGTCTGGTTAAGGGAAAACCGCGTCACTTTTGGGAAACCTTAGGGTTTTTTCCCATGCATTGTAAAGACATGACCTACGGGCATGATCTATAAAAAAGGCACATTTTGTATGGGAAAGGGTTGTTGTTGTTGTGGTTGGGTTAATCTCGAATATTCATTGTATAATCTTGAGCAATACTTGTTTGTTTTGCTGAATGCTATTGTAAAGGCTCTGCAAGCTGTGTGCGCAGAGGACTATCGAGAGAGAAGAGAGTCTGCAGCTGAGTGCACAGACTGGAACTATTGTACCCTTCCCAAGATAATATAACAACAGTTCCTATGGACGTAGCTCCCATCCTGGGGGTGAACCATGTTAAATTCTATGTTGTGTGACTGTTTATGTGCTTGAATCTGTATATTTGCTTACAATGAATGCTTAAGATCTCATTTATCAGTTTATATGTTCTTACTTTTATATGTATTCTCCATAAGAGTGAAGATGGGAATAATATGTTAAGTATTGCATATGCGGATGAATGTTAGATGCATAAATATTTTTAAGGAAGAATGAATGCATAAGTAGATTGGGATAATACTTAAGTAAGTGGAGTTCGCGCCGTGAGATTCACTTGCAGCGTAGCACCGGAAGTGCGCGGTATATAGCGTGTTGTCATATTGCAGGAGTCGTAAGATAAATAAACTAAGGCAATTGATGAATGAGTAGGAAATCCTAAGTAAAGTCACCGAGGTTGATTAAGTCCGAACATGAAGCGTAGTTATCAGTTGCGATGTCCTGTCGTCGAAATACCATCCGATATCACGCAGTCCTTGGATGCGCGATAAACTAAGTGTTGACCGCGAAGGGGTTACACTTCGCACAGCCCTCAGTTCCCAGCGCGAGTCCCGTAGTGCGTTTTTCATCATATATGCTTACGCATTCATCACCTGGTTGTGAAAACTTGATTCCACAGCTCCCCCATTACTTTGCCTCGGGTGAGACCTCAGTTTATTCATAGACTGTTGTCGAAAGGGCCGGTGAAAAGGGGTTTTATTGGTTCCTTGAACCGCGAAGAACTTGGTTCTTTATAGAAAACCTCAAGACAGTTATGTAAGCCAACAAATGGTTCTATTGCCGGGACAACAATCAGTGATGGGTTGCCGCGATTGAAATAGTGATGTGCTCGGAAGAAAAGGTTCCGCTGATTGCAGAAAATTGGCATCCAGAAAAGAAAGAGATTTAGGCCTAGTGTGACAAGACAAAAAGAGACTTTGCAAGGAAAGAAAATAGACATCCACATCTCTCTGACGTAGCTTGGTTGAACAAATACCTGTTGATAGATATTCACGAATTTTTTTGGGCATCTTTTGGAAACGAGTTACACGAGTGGTTGTTAAGGCTCGCAGAGTGAAAGAACTGTTTCCAACCAAAAGTACCTACCAAGTGGACCTCGGAGCTCATTGCGAGGCTCCAAGCAATAGATAGTCCACTTTTGCGAGCAGTCGACTTTTGGGTTGACAACATACTAGAAGGATTCGTTACAGAGTTTGCTGTGGACATGCTGAAGTCCTACAGCGCAGCAGAAGCAGAATTTTTCAAAAGTTTCAGAGGTAAGTACCTGAACAATTTGAGTTTATATATTAAAATGCTTTTAGCTGAGAAAGGCATTTTAAGAATGTAGTAAAATCCCTAGAATATATTGAATTTGTAATGGTCAATAGCATCTATAGTGATTCTGACGAAGAGACACATAATTTGAGAAGTGGAAAAATATATAAGTATACTACTAAGAAGACTTCCAGTGAACATGGACTCAGCGTAGACATTTATTTACAAACCGCGCGTCATATCCAGACCGCACCTCTATTGGCCACCTATCAGCCTATTACTCTGCATAATCCACCCGTGGTGAACACCGCACCTCTTATTGCTCAGATTTTGTCAATTTAGAACCCTCCCGTTGTTAATATTCTTAATCCTCAGAGCGTCAATACCAGTAGAACCACGGGAGTGAGTACTCATACCATCCCGATTCAGACCATTCCGACTTAGAACATACCTATTTAGAACATTCCGCACAGTACCATCCCTAACACCACTCAGAACACTGTGCAGAACCCTGTACCACCTAGGAGAAGGATGACTGATGATATTAAGCTGCCGATATTTAAAGGAACAGGTCTAGAGGACCCTGAGCAACATTGGTTTCTATGTGAAGCCATATGGAGTGTCAAGCAAGTCCAGGACGATGCTGTGAAGCAAGCGCATCTCGTCACTACGGTTAGAGACAGAGACTTGAATTGGTTCATGAAATATTCTCAGGGACATTAGAGAACCTTAGTGGAGATTAAGGCTGCACTATTGAGTGAGTTCAAGAAACAAAAGTCAGACTCTCAATGTATAATGAAATTAAAGGAAATTAAGCAAAAACCTAATGAGACAGTTAGACTAGATCACTTTTGTCATAGCACCGCAACATCACAAAGAGTGGTTTATAGCCGCATTGTTACCCCATATCAGAATGCCCTTGATGCAACAGAAAGTGGCTTTGCAGGCAGAAGCCTTGGAGATCGCGATGAAGTTGGAAGCTTCACCTATTGGAGAGACCAGCACTGGGATGTCTCAAATCTAGACGTAGCTAGCAACCTTGACATTACAGTTGCAGGACATGAAGAAGGGACAAGAACAAAGACAAGAAGTCTGGTGTACCGGATGCAAAGGAGAAGGGAACACTAGAGAGCACTGTCCTTTGTTTCAAGATTACCTTAATAGTGGAGAACCAAATCCACTGAATCAGAACCAAGAGCCATGGTGTGAAATCTGTATAACTAGAGGACACCGACCAGAAGACTGCTACTTAATTTAGAAGTATGTGCGCACCCCTAAGAACTTATATTGCAAATTCTGTAAATTAGTTGGACATGATGAATCCAACTGTAGGGAATATCAACTCATGATGGAGAGAAAGCGAGATCTAGACCATATGCAAGGTGGTGGAGTATACAGAGTCTAAGAAGAAACTACGCAGAAACAAGATACTGCGCAGTATGATCAAGGGGCATATAGAGGCCGTGGAGGATTCCGTGGAAGAGGAAGAAATACTATCCCAGGACAAGGAAGGGGAAGAGGCCAGATGATCTATTATAATTGTGGTAAGCCAGGTCACTCATCCAGAGATTGTACCAATCCATGTACTACTTGTAACTATTGCAAATATTTTGACCATGTTATTGAATACTGCCCAGTGTTAGCGGCATAAATGCAAAAAATAAAGCAAGATGTCCCTAACCCAAACATTCAGTTGATCGCAGTAGAAAGAAGGGATGTGGATCCAAGTATAAATGCAGTGACGCGAAGTGGCGCTGCCACAAGGAGAGATAGGCAAGCAGAAGGTTCGACTTCTGGAGAATTTAAAACTAAGCAGAACCCCATGGAAACGATCTGGATCAGAAAAGATACTGGGAAAGCACCTGCTTTCAACTTGGAGAAAAACAAATAAGTCTTTGAAGAAGAACAGGACATCTTCAAAGAACCAGCACTCGTACCACCAAGAATCCCGTTGCGTAGTGAAATACTGCATACGTAAGATATGCCAGCCGCTTATGATAAAATGTGCACCGCAGTAGAGACAGGTACCTCTGTTGCTTAGTTCCTATGGAGCTGCATGAAACTATTGAAGAGAGCAGATGTTGTAGTGGAATTCGAAAATTTGTTGAACTAGTATGAACCACGCAGTGAGAAGGATACTGCCCAAAGAGCAGCTCATCACATTAAAATCTATAGAAGAACAGGAAGAGAAATGAGGCTCAGTGTCCAAATAGGAGATTATGAGATGGATGAGATCATCCTTGATCTGGGATCAGAGGTAAATGTCTTGACTAAGAAGACATGGCAGTAGATGGGGAGACCAAAGTTGCTATGGTCACCTATACCATTGAGGCTAGCGAATTAGATGAAAGTCATGCATTTTGGGAGGTTATCCAATGTTATTATTGACATTGATGGAGTGCGAAGTCATGCAGAATTCAAAGTTATCGAAATTGTGGATGATAGTCAGCCTTATCCAGCACTATTGGGTATAGATTGGGCTATGGATAACCTCGCCATCATAAATTTTAAAACAAAGAAGATGATCTTTGAAGGGCAGGACATAAGGGTTATCGCACCACTAGACCCTTCACAAGGAGAAAGATACAGCAAGCCAAATCAGGAAGAATCCAAAGCACAGGATCTTGATCGCATTTACAAGATGACTACGAATCAGGATGACTATGTTAATCCTACTGTGGATGGAGCACTTAGTTGGCGATGCGACATTTCTTTCATCTCAGACTCTGACGTAGGACTGGAGAATTGGCAGAGCCGTATGCATGAAGTATCTTCCAGGAGATGCGCGCAGATCACAAAGTCATTGCGCTAGATTGGAACCGAGGTAAGTCCAATCCCAACCTATGATGGTTCATCTAATGTTTATACATTCATTCAATACTATACTGTATCAGTTGCAGCTGAACATCGCATACTAGCATTAGACATGGCATTACGCGAGACATCTTCCAAATGGTGGGCTGCACATAAACAGACATTGACCACATGGGACCAGTGCAGACGCATGATGCAGATCAAGTTCACTGAGAAGGTTGTCCTTCCTTTGAAAAATATAATGGATAGATGGATCCAAGGGAACATATTGAAATTTGTTCACAAGCATGGGAGGAGAGACCACAAACAGAATGGGTTAATCTGTTTGCACACACATTGGAAGAACAGACTCCAAAGAACTGGTACCTAGACACGGAGTTGCGCAGAGGAACTACAGATTGGCCTACCCTGACTGCGAACTTCCAGAGAACTTTCAGCTTTGAAGATGAAAGTCCAAGCATAAATGAAGCACTGCAAGTTATCAAAGAAATAATATTCAGAGTAGAATGCCCAAGTATAAAAAAGGCATTGGAGGAACTCAAAGAGAAAGTGTTTGAAGATATAAAGTACCTGTGAACCTACAGCCAGAATGGGCAAGGTAGATAGAACATGCCCTTGAATGCTACAACCTTGCCGAAAATGGTGAAGAACAAGAAAAAATTGATGAGGAGGATCCGTGCAACGTCAATATACTCGAGTCAGAGGGTGCACGCGATGTAGAGGGACCTCCACTTAAAATTCTAGACATGAGTGGACCTATGAAGACAAGAAAAGTGAACATTGGCACAAGTGAAGAGCCGAAGTTCGCATCTATTGGAGACTACCGGGATGATCAGACAGTCGCGAAGATCATAGACCTTCTACATGAATATCAGGAGCTATTTCCGACAAATTTTACCGAAATGAATGGCATTTTGGGCGACTTGGGGGTTATGAAGATACCTCTTAAGCATCCTGTTAAGCAAAGGCCCTATAGACTGAATCCTCGATACAAAGAAAGAGTTAAGGCAGAACTTGATAAGATGCTCGATGCGGGGATCATTGAACCAGTTGAAGAATCATAGTGGATAAGCCCCATGGTTATCCAAGACAAGAATACTAAGGGTGAGATCAGGATCTGCGTAGATCTCACAAAGTTGAATGATGCTTTGCTGCATGACCCATTTCCTACTCCTTTTACAGATGAAGTGCTAGACAACGCTGAAGGAAATGAGGCCTATTCATTTACTGAAGGATTCTCTGGGTATCATCATATCAGGATCGATCCAGCAGACATACATAAGACAACTTTTGATACTGAATGGGGCTCGTTTCAGTACAATGTTATGCCTTTTGGCTTGAAGAATGCACCTACCATTTTTTCCAGAGTTGTTGTTGCAGCATTTAAAGATTTCATGCATAAATTTTTAGAAGCATATTTTGATGATTCGACTGTCTTTGGTTTGCTGAAAATCCACTGTGAAAACCTGAGAATGATGTTAGCTAAGTGCAGGCAACATCAAATTTCACTAAATTTAAATAAGTGTGTTTTCTGTGTACCCTATGGAATTCTGTTGGGACACATAGTATGCAGACAAGGCTTGATGGTTGATCCTGCGAAGATCGAAGTTATTGTGAACCTGCCAGTGCCGAACTCAGTAAAGCAGCTTCGCACCACGTTGGGGCATACGAGATACTACAAAAAATTCATCAAGGGTTATGCGCAGATAACTGTGCCGATGGAGAAGCTGTTGAAGAAAGACGCACAGTTCATCTAGAACACAGAATGTGAGCAAGGCTTAGACACATTAAAAGAAAAAATGGTAACTACACCGATCCTAGTCTTTCCAGTTTGGGAGAAGCCATTTCACGTACATGTTGATGCTTCATGTATAACATTGGGCGTTGTGCTAGAACAGTGAGGAGAGGGAGGCATTGATCACCCCATTTCATTTTCGAGCAGGAAACTCTCATCTGCTGAAAAGAATTATACGACCACTGAAAGAGAGGGCCTAACTATGGTCTACGCACTGCAGAAATTCAGGCACTATTTGCTTGGTGCGCACTTCTCTATGTACACTGAACATTCTGCTTTGAAATACTTTTTCAACAAGCCATTGTTAGGGGGAAGAATCTACAGATGGTTGTTACTCTTTCAGAAGTATGACTTCAAAATTGTAGTTAAGCCAGACAGATTGAACTTAGGACCTGACCATCTCTCAAGGATTGAGTCAGGCGAGGAACCCACCAATCTTCCTGACGCATAGTTATTTGCTATATAGATCGCAGATGACTACTATAAAGACATTGTCGATTTATTGACTATTGGGTTGGCACCCATAGAGTTTACTATGCAGCAGAAGAAGCAGCTGGTAGTAAGAGCAGCAGACTTCACCATAATCGCGGGACAGCTATACAAACTGGGATCAGATGAAGTGCTGCACAGATGTGTATTAGAGCACAAGAAGCCATTCATTTTTACTAATGCACATTCAGGATCATCAGGAGGTCACTACGCTGGAAGAGCCACTGCATAGAAGATATTGCGAGCAGGGCTATGGTGGCCTACTATTCACAAAGGTTCAAAGGAAAATTGCCAGAGCTGCGATGTCTGTCAGAGGACAAGACAACCGTCGTGAAGAGATAAAATGCCACTGAACTCGTAGTTGAATTGTTGATGCCTCGAAATTCACGACAGCAATCAACAAGGGATTCTCCCCGGTAAGCAAGCCCAATTAGATCGCTCACCGTTTGGTATGGGGAATCCATCCGGTTAATGGCCCGACTACCATATAAGGTTTAAAGATTTGTTTCTTTTCACCGGTTGCGGCCCGATCCACTGTTTATGTATTTTAAGTTTTAAATATGATATGCAAGTGCTTTTAACTAAATGCATGCAATTAAACAAATCTGATCTACAACTATTTAAGCAAATTAATCTATTCTTGCAAGGAGCAAACTGAAAGTATGAGTAATAAGCTGAAAGAAACACCCAAATATCTCACAGCTAGCTATTTAATCATAAAGATGCATTTCAAAAAGAAGGTAAAAGATACCAAAGATAGCTTTGATTGAATTAAAACATTACATTACTCATCTGACACAGAATATTTGCATGGAAAATGAAACCATTCATAACAGAGAATTAATTCATGATAGTTAGGAAAGATCTCACACTGCATGCATGAAAGATGCAGAAATAGTTCAGCAATCATTCAACATAAACCCAGGCAAAACGCAGTGCAGGCTTTTCCAGGAAAAATGGAGCTTTCTTTGTATATGTAGCAAAATAATTCACGTACAAGACAAAAAAAATTGTCCTTTCACCTGCCAAAAGTCCTTTCATTCTTCTCTATTAATCTATTTATATCTTTACAAAATGCTCTCAGAGCTTCTACGTGTACCCTAAACCTAGGGGAACTCCTGGTTTTGTCTTTTAGTGCCTTTTACAAAAAATAGAATAACTCCCAAACATTTTTACAATAGAAACGAAAATCCAGCTATCTTTAATTTCACAACCGAGATAAAGAGGCAAAATTGCTTCTAGTTCATATTTAGATAATCATTTAATGCCAAATTAGTTCTCGGCTGGAGCTTCTGTTACAACTGGCGCTTCCACCTCAACTGGTTTTTCCACTTCTGTTATATAGCTGACCCACATGCCCGTTTCTCTCACAACGGTATTGCCAAGCGCAAGGAGCATCATTTTCAAGGAAATCTCATGCTTGGCCAAATATTCTTCTATGCTTTTCACACCCTCCACTGTCACCTAGAGGATATCTTCAAGAAAGTAAACGTGAATGGAGGTTTTCCCGATGTATTGGTGGAGATCGTCTGCTGTCACCACATCTATCTTCTTAACATACTCCAAATCTATGCTCCGCTCGGTCCCCAACCCGGACAAGCGCTGGATTTTGTCAGGAAAATCCTCCAAGGTCGGAGGTACTACTATTTGACACTTCTCAAGAGTTGTACGGATCCTAAGGTAGAGGCTATCAGATTTCCCAATGGTTTTTTGGATTACAGCCTCTAACTTTATACCTAAATTCTTGTAGAATTCCATACGACTTGAATCAGATATAAAATCTGCTACGGGCTTGATAGGTAGGTTTGCAGGGAAACCTGACTTCCCTTCCCTCCACTCAATCTACTTCCTGAGCCTATGGGCTTCAACATTAATTTTCTTCATTATGGAAATCATCTCTTTCATTCTACATACTTCTTCCGTGATAAGCTCCTATAACTCGTAGATTTTCCTTAGTATCTCACAGGACTGCTCCTGGAAGGAGCTTAAGTCATTTTTCTTAGTGTTTGCTAGCTCTAGCTTCTCCATCACCAGCTCTTTCCCCTTTTCCAAATCCTCAACATTAGTCCTCAACTCTTCTATATGCTGGTCGACATCTAATTGCCCTGACTCAAGTTGAATGGTCCTGGATTGGAGATCAGTTCTTTCTCGTTCTAAAATCATCATATGTACCACCAAAGCTTCCTTTTTCTCCTCTAGATGCCGATACTTACTGGATAATTCTCTTTGTTCTGATAAGAGGACATCATATTTATTTACCATTAACTCTCTATATGCCTACTCCTTTACCAGAGTAAGCTGCAACCTGCGTGCCTTCTTTTCCACTTCCACATCATTCATTAGCTTGTGGACATTGTCTTCGCTTGCATGGGCAACAGCTACAGTGACGAATGCTATAAAACCAGGAGCACTCTGTGTGCCTTGCATGACAGTGGTTTCTTTCCTGATGACGATGTCCAGTTGAAAGGGTTTCTTCATCCTTGTCTCTATCTTTCTTACAATGGATTTTCTCTTCTTATCAAAAACAAATTTGTCCCACTGGGACACAGTGTGACTCTTTGACAGAGTAAAATGGACGAGTGGAATTTCTCCAATGGGGAAGTAATTTTCTGCGGTTAAGGCTTGGGACACTTGGGATGAGTCTACGTCCATGTATTCCATGCTTGGGCTTCCTGCCCCTTCATCCTTCTTGGATTTATCCTCTTCTTCCGTTTTCTTTCGATTTTCTTCTTCCTCGGCTTTCAGCTGCCTCTCATCTGCTTTGGCCTTTTGCTGCTTCTCTTTATCCCCTCTCCCTTACTTCTTGTAGCTTAGCAGATTCTTCTTTTCTGATATTCTCTAATGCTTCCTCTCAGACCCTTTGAGCTTCTTCAACTCGGATCTTGTCTGCTTTCTCTTTCTGCGCTCTTTCCACTGCTTCCCTTTGGAATCTCTCAGCCTCCTCCTTGAGCCTTTTCTCTTCCTTCGTCAGATCTTCAGCTTCTTCTCTTTCTCTTTTCAATTCCGCCTCCTTGGCAGCTTGGGAAGTAGTGAAGCTAGAACTATCTCTGCCCTTGAGGCAAAAGCGCCTTCTGAATTCGGTCATGTTGCTAACCCTTTTGAAAAATTCTCCGTCTTCATCATAGTAGTGTGCATATTCAAAGTGCACATTGACTTCTTTGCAGTGGTCTGCAACCTTATTAAGACTGTCATTCTTTGTGAAAATCTTCTCCCCAAAGTGAAAATATCTTAATTCCTGAACAAAGGTTTCAACTGATTTGATGTTAGAGAACTTGTATGCTTCGACATAGAATGGAAGAGGTGGGAAAGACGCCTTATTCAATCTATTCAGCAAGCTGCCAATTCCATCTATAAAAACCTGCCTAACTGTGTCCTTGTGGACCACAAAATCAGTAGCATACGTCGGCAGGAGAGATGGTGGCTTGGAACTTCCATACATTCTTATATAGGTGCCCTCCTCTAAAAGATAAAAATCACCATATTTTTCCATGACTGCCATGGCGTTCTTAGATAGGAAACTTGGCTCACTATTGAACATCAATTCATACAGAGGCATGATAAAATCTTCACATATGACCTTGTAATGGATTTTGTAGTTTTGGGCCCACAGGATCTTATAATCGGTATAAAATGGGGAGTCTTCCTTGTTCCAAATGCATCCTAACTTTGGGAAATGGTGCCTTGATAGAATGCAATCTATAAGGTAAGACGACATGTAGAATTCTTATTTCTTCCGTACTAACCCTTCCTTGGTAGTGGCTATGGCTGACGACAGACTGTCTGAGAGGATGTCCGCCCAATTGAAAACTGTACCTTTGAAAGCTACATGGTGGATTAAAGGAATCCAACTCAGCTTATAAATAGTTCCATAAGCTCTACCGAAGATTCTACTTAGCATGAGGGGAATGATTCTGAAAGGAGGCCTTAGCATTTGGATTTCATATTCATCACTTTCCTTCGGCCTCAGCTATTTACCCGTGATCAACAACTTCCTGGAAAATTCCAAGGTATCCATGTTGAGGATTTCAAGCCAAGCGTTATTTAACAACATTTGAAGACGGGGCAACTTTAAGGCTGCCAAAATATGGGTTGGGTGGAATGAGGAAAAAGCCTCTCCCATAATATTGGATAAAACCCTTGATTGAGCGTTAGCATGTGCTAGGATCCATCCAATGACCTCTGAGCAGGGGAAGAGCTTTGGGCGCGTGGCTACTTTTGTGATGCCAGAGCTTCTGATGTTTTGGTATAGATACATTTCCTCCAGTACTGCTTCGGGAATATCCTGATCTCTTATCATGTGGTGCAGTTCCCTCCTCTTGAATTCAGGGGCAATGCCCACAATTGACTTGGTATCCTCATAAAATGTTTTGACCCTTGCTTCCAGAATAGCTTTTCCACCTGATTCAGGATCAGACATCTTAGACTTCTTCTTGGCTCCTTTCGACATCGTGTTTAAACCTGACAAAAACCATGCATGAGTAGAATACCTGGTCAAACTAGAATACATAATCAAGTTTTGAGCCAAAATATTTCATTATACAAGCATAACCCGGTTGAAACAACATTGTTAAAACTCCTTAAAATGATACTACGTTCAAAACAGACTTCAAGCAGCAGTTTAAAAATGCATATGGTAAACAAAACATTATTTTTCTTTTAAAACAACAATGACAGAGCTAGCTTCCTCTCTCAAGTCAACTGGAGAGAGTGAGACTAAAATGGTACTGTGCTTTATTCTCTTTCCAGAAGCACATGGCCGAACATAACAAAATGTAAGTAAGAAAACGAGTTCAGGTGGTTGCGACCGGGCACTTCCCACTGTTTTGGTTCGGCCGGCTATTCCTCGCAGGCAGCTTGCTGAGGCAGGCAACAAGGTTTAGCAGGGCTCCTCAAAACTGGGAGGGTGGCTAGGTGAGTGCAAGGAAAAAATCCAAATGAGGACAAGGTGGCCGTGGCGAGGGGAGGAGTTGTCCAAAAAGTTTTAACGAAAAAAATGTACGCTTAGCCATTGAAAAACAAGGCAAAAAAAAAACAGCTTGCGACGAAGGGTAGATTCACTTACATGTCAACAGACAATTGGGTCTGATGGGGTTGACAATGTTGCAAAAATGGCTGTCCTTGTATGGTGGGAGCGACCTCAAATGGGGTTTACAAAGCTTAACGATAAACAATAATAAAAAAATAAAAACCCCACTTCGTATATATACAACCCCCACATGCCTAAGCAATTAATACTGATATGAATGGGTAAGTGTGGGTTTAAAATTCCATTAAGGAAAAGGGCCCGACGTCCTTTTTGCGCCGCTCAACATTAACTTCTCGCTGTCAAAATCAACACCACTCAGCGATTTGGAGCGACCCGTATCAGCTGCACTGGCCAAGTAATCGCACGACGTGCCGACGGCCTATGCTGATTTCGACGTAGAATCAAATGTTTTTTCAATTGTTGCTTCGTGTCGGTGACTGGTCTTGAGTCTCGCCGACTGCGCTTAGCGTTTAACCCACCATCAACGCTTGTCAAGGTTTGCAAACGATGGTTTCGGCGTGAATTGCTGAGTTTTGCTGGAACGTGTCGAGATATTTGGAACTGACCTAGAGGAGCCGACTATTGCACTCTAACTCCACAAGTTTTGCCGTAACAAGGGGTTTCAAATAACAAAAAAAGGGGCCCACCAACCGTGTCGGAAAGACTTGGAAAGATTCTCTGAAACACAAATCTTTGGGGGAAAGACAAGTCGAAAACTGCGCTTTGGCGAGCTTGGTCGAGTTCGTCCGACCGTTGCGGCGGGACTGGGCGAGTTAGGCCAAAATAGGAAAAAAATTTCAACTTCAACAAAGACACTGCCTTTTGCGACGTGACTCAATGAGTTGCATCGAAACAAAAAAAGGCTATGAAACTTAACAAAGGAAACCGACCGTTGCGGCTAAACTCGACGAGTTGTGCCGCCATTTCGGCTGGGAAAGGTGAGTTTTACTTAATAAAAAACAAACTTAAAGAACTTGCTCTCTTAGAAAAAAACTAAGTATGAAAAGGCCTTTTGAATGGGACTTGACTTCAAAGCAAAAGTTTCTCAAAAAATAAAAGGAGGGGCCCCAATATTTACAAAATTTTGGGGGGATGTTGTAGCAACAACAATTGGCGATTCTCTAGTGAACACAGATCTCTGAAACAAACTCTTCCCATGGTAAGAAAACTTACAAACTGTTGGCTACATGCGTAACAAAATGCCTTCATAGTTTAGCTTCTGTGAATGGAGTGATCACTTTTGTCATAATGGTCATTGGGGAAAAGACAACTTTAACTTAGACTTCTTTACAACTCTCTCAGGGCTAGAGTGTGGAGTTCATTTTGAAATCTATCTTTCAGATGCCAACTAATATAGGACGCCACAGGATCGTAACAATATCTCACAGACATATTCATTTGTTCCTCATTCCCATGCTATTTGCATCCTTTTGGATGTTTATTAATTGACGACTTTTGCCGTTTGAGCCTTCCAGAAATGAATTTCTTCAACTTTCAATATTTAATTTAGGTTCTTCAATCCATAATGTCCTTTTGTGTGAGCGAGAGATTTATTTGATTGTCATGTTTCACGGACAGAGAAGAACCTTGCTGGACTGATTTATTTGAATAGATTCCTTGATTGAATGTTTTTTTGCTTTTCTCAACCCTGCTTCAATTGAGGCGAGAATTTCTGGAAAACAGACGCTTTGATATAATCCCTTTTGGATTTTGATTTGTAGCATGGGATCATTTTAAATACCATACATCTGTGAGACATGCTTCCTCTCCATGGGTCTATCATAGTGAACTTCCTGAGACAGGCATTAATGCTAGAGTGAATGGAGCCCCAAGATAGTAAGAAGGAAATGCTAAATCTTAGTTATTTAACCGGGGTTATTTTGACCAAATAGAAAAAGGATCTCTTCATTCCGAGAAACCAATAAGCAAAAAGCAAAGTTGCAAAGATACATTTTCTTTATAAGTGGATTTCTGCCTTTCAAGATGTTGATATTTGCTTAGAGCCCTATCTTTCCACTAAGCCAAGAGTTGGGCTAGGATTTATTAAAGAAAGGATAAATAAAAACTTGAGCAGAGAGCAAGGTAAAAATCAAATGATAAATATCAAACCAAGCTGACTAACGAGACTTAAAATAAATAAATCGAAATCAAACAGAAAAGATAAACAAAGGACATAAATAATGTTTATTTATGTATGTACAAAAGTCCTCCAAGGACTACGCGAAGTACTGCTTTAAAGTGAGGCCGTTGAGAGGGAGATTTACTTCCTCCCCTTGCAAGTCTCTCAGTTTATACGTCGATGGGCTAATATTTTCAGAAATTTGGTAAGGGCCAACCCATAAATGTTGAAACTTTGTGTGCATTCCCTTACCATCATGCGGGTGATGCCACTTCAGAACTAAGTCACCTACTTTGAAACTTCTCTTTCCATATTTCCGCTTATCAAACCACCTTTTGACTATGTCTTGGTGTTGGTGGAAACGATGTTTGGCTTTCTGCCATGACTCTTCAAGCTTCAGCAGGGTATCAATTCTTGATTGTAATACTTGGCTGCTGGAACCTCGGGAGGCTTGGGCCAATTGTAAGGATGGGATTAATATGTTCGGAGAGAGGATGGTTTCCTTACCATAGACTAGGGTGTACTGGGAAACTCCTAAGGCATTCTTCGGAGTGACTATGTTTGCTCATAAAGCATTTGGGAGCGCTGTATGCCAACTTCTTTGATTTTCAATAACGGTTTTATTAAGAATTAGGATGAGGTTCTTGTTTGTTGATTCAGCTAGTCCATTTCCTTGGGGATATTAATTGGCTGAATAGTGCAATTTAATTCCTTTCTCATAAAAAAATTCATTTATTTTTAAAGATGAAAAATAAGTTGCATTCTCAAATACTAGGGAAATTGGAACACCAAACTTGGTTATGATGTTATCTTCTAAGAACTTGATAACTGCATCTTCATTAACTTTGCGCAGCGGAGTAGCTTCCGTCCATCTCGTAAAATAGTCTGTGGCCGTCAGGATGTACCGATGCTGTAGCGAAGAATTCGGTTTTATTTTTCCAATAACATCTATGCTCCATTGTTCGAATGGTTCATAGATAATGACTGGCTGCAGAGGTCCTGCTGCTTTCGGCAATTCCCCACAATTCTTTGGCACACATCACAATTCCTGGCATAGGCGTGAGCATCTCTAAATAAGGTGGGCCAATAATATCCAACTCTGAGTATTTTGTGAGTTGTGGTATCTCCAGAATAGTGTCCCCCATCAGGGCCATCGTGTAATTCTTTGACCACTTTATTTGCATCTTCTTTCTCCAGACATCTGAGAAAAATGCCATCATAATTCCTTCTAAAGAGAATTCCATCAATGATTTGATATGCTGCTGATTTCAGACGGAGTGCCCTTCTTTGCTTTGAACTCCACTGCTCCGGAAAATATCCTTGTTGAAAATAGTGCACTAGGTCCCTATACCAAGACTTAGGAGCGGTGAAAATGGGACACACCTCAATCATATTAAGTTCGGCTTCATTCCTCCAGTCTAGCTCTTCATCAACAGGATTTTCAGTGAGTAGCTTGCATAAACCTTGAACGTAGTTGGTTTGAATTCCAAGTCATACTCCTGAAGAGCAATGACCCAGTTTCCTCTCCTTTGAATACTGCGTACGCTTGCTTATCTACAACGGGGTAGTTCAGTTCAGCGCCCTACAGACCAATGCTCATAAAGGAAAATGGGTATTCATCTCCTGATTCTCTCTTTTGAGTGAGCAAAACTGCGAGAGAGTTATCTGAAGCAAAGGTGTACATAATGAAATCCTTTTCAAAATATGGACTTCTTAGAGAAGGTGCATTAGCTATGGAAGCTTTGATTTCCTTAAATGCAACTTTCTCCAAGTCTGTCCACTTGAACTGTACACTCTACTTTACCATTTGCTGCAAAGGTTTAACGATCCGAGTGAAGTTTGGCACGAACCTTCGAACAAAATTAATGGTGCCCATAAATGATTGCATATATTTTTTGTTATGGGGCATGGGAATCCTGCTGATAGCTTGCACTCTCTCTTGATCTATCGAGATCCCCTTCTTTGAAATGATATGACCCAAGAGCTTACCCTCAAGAACCGCAAAAACACTTTTCTTGGGATTTAAAGAAATACCATATTTCCTGCAGCGATCAAAGATCTGCTTCAAGTGGAAAACATGGTCTTCCCTCTTCTTTGAGAAAACTGTTACATCATTAGATAAACTACAACACAATGACTGCCCAATCCTCAAAAGGAAATGTCCATGGCTCACTGAAAAGTAGCTCTTGCGTTTATCAAGATGAATGGAATCCTGCGATAAGCAAAGGTTCCCCACTTTGTATGGAAAGTGGTTTTGAGAAGGTCTTCCTCTGCTACTAGAACTTGATTATATCCAGAGAAACAGTCTAGCAGAGAAAAAATATCTGATCCTGACACCATCTATAAAATCTGCTCCATTGGAGGCACAGGGTAGTTGTCTTTATCAGAAGCTTTGTTCAAGTTCCGAAAATCCACACATAATATTATCTCCCTCGACTTCTTCCGTACGAGAACTAAATTAGCGACCTATTCAGAATGTCAGACTTTACACATGATCTTTGCATCCAACAACTTCTTTAACTCTTTCTGTATTAAGGGATCAAGCGTTGGATGCATTCTTTTTAGTTGCTGCTGAAATGGATTGACACCTGGCTTCATTGGAATTATATGTTGTGTAATGTGAGTATCGAACGTTTTCATATCTTCATAAGTCCATGCAAAGACGTCTTTATACTGTTGTAATGTCCCTAAAAAACAGTAAAAATTTGAAATTTTTGCTTACCATTGAAAACACTTAAACTAGTAAGAAAACCAAATTAACTTAATGCTTAGAAAGATATGTCCATTTTAGTTGAAGTGAAGAGGAAACATGTTTATACAGACTGAAACAAAAAGGTATAGTTAAACTTTATGCGGAAGAGATGGGATGAAAAATAGAAATATTATAAAATAATTAATACCCGCTATTGTTTGTCTATGTGTGTTTAGATGTCTTCATGGCACTATATTAATGCTTGACGTAGTAACTTGGTTGAACTCTCAAATGCACACTAGAAAGATCGTTAAGGTTTGTATGTGTTTATCTTATGATCAGGTCTGGTGGAGAGTAACAATGCCTTGAGATGCAATTGACCCGTTATACTCGCGAGGCGGTAGATGGGTAAGGAAAGGGCGTTTGACCATGACGGTCTTACTTAGCAAAATTGTATTGCTAAAGCATGTCTGAATTTCCCATTTGTAGATGTGAAGACTAAGGACCCAAATCTAAAGCACCTAGACTCTACTAAGTGCTACAACCTTGGCCTAGAAGGACAAAGGGCCTAGAGACTAAATTAATGAGACATGAAAGGGTCAAGACTTAACAAAATTGAACCTTGGGGTTTAACACTTTACACTGCCCTAACTATAGAGTATGGGTAGAAATTTGCATTTGGTGGAGTCTAGCTGTAACCCATAAATGCTCCAAGTGGAAAATCATGTGTCTCCCTGCCAGGTAAGAGGGAAGGGTTTAAGCACAAGGTTACTCTATCGTTTGGTCATTTCGTTCTAGTCTTTTTTTTGGTGAAGCTTCCACGCTGCAGAAGGAAGGGTTGTTGGCCTTGCTCTGACCTGAGCTCTACTCATGGTCAGAGTAGGCGTAATGGAGAGGGTTGATGCGACGTAGCTACAGGTAATTCTTTCAATGGTTTCGCAACTCATTAAATTTGTCCTTGTTTTTACTTATTTTAGAACCCTGTTTGATTGATGGCTTCCTTCCAGGTACCTAGCAAGTGATAGTTCCTGGCGCACTCTTCTTGAAGTTCAAGGTAATGGAAGGCCTTGCAGTAGTGTGAGTTGGTAAGCCCGGTTTCTACAAGCGTTCATTCCTTCCTATCTCTGATTTGATTTGCAGACTCGATAAATTTGTTGATGGGAATTTCTAGAAATCGTGTTGTTCTTGTGGCTCACTGTAAGGGTCCTGCATTTATGAGTGTGTCGTTTCCTTGTCCTGGGCGTTTTGTAGAGATGGGTGCTATTTAAGAAATTTCGCCCTAGTCTTTGTGGGTTTTTGATGCTATGATGTAAGGGTAGTAATAGATGAAGAAAAACTTAGAGTATCTGCATTTTTAGAGTATTGTATGGTTCTGTAAATTTCCAATTTGTTTTTAGAAAAGACTTGGCATCGTTTACTACTTTGGAGTTTGTTTTTGTAATGCAAGGAGAAAGCTCCTGGGCTGGAAATACCTCATTTAAAAATTCAAACGTAATGTATACTCCGTGTTTCTTCTGGTTTTGCTTTACAATTACTAAATGAATGGGAAATGGAAATCTAATTTGTAAATATCGTGGTCCTGCATTTAAATGTGTTGCCCCTTTGAGGTTTGTAGTTAAAACAATTACTGTTCTGGTTGAGGCGCCTCTCTCAAATTCAATGTGTACTTTTATATGCTCTGCATTTTCTTTTGCTGTAACATGGCTAAATTAAATGAGGAGATGTGACTCTATTAGATCTGAGCAAAGTGAATGTTTCCTCTGTAATGATTGAGGGTTTCAGAAATTGAGAAATTAATTTAAGAATGTATTGGATGCTGGATTTAGTTGGTGGTTTCGACTGGTAGGACTCCTATTGGGTAGATTGAGCAAGCTTTGAAAGCCCTAAAAGTGACTACGACTTATAATTGGAAATTTGAATTTCTGGAAGGTGTTATTGCATTTTGAATTGACAGGATAGAGAAATAATGAAAAGGTTTAAAAGTAGTCATCTCTTATGTCTGCGATTTGCATTTAATTGTATGTCTACACACTAAGTCAAGAATCCTAAACGATGATAGTGGGATTTCATATGGAACCTGCATGTTTTCCAAACTTTACTGTGTTGGTTTTCAAGGAACGATGAATCGTATGGTTTAATTCTCTGTGTTTTTAGTCTTTATTGAAGTTAACCTGTGTCATGTTGACTGTACTTTATTTTTGTTGGTCTAGTAGACTTTTAATCTTGGAAGAAACTGAGTTTGAGAAGAATCGTTTCAACAAATGAAATAAACCCTAGTTAGGGAATAAATTCGCAGTTTCAGTAAGCTGACATGAAATTAAAAAGCGAAATTTAAAAATGATTGGGACTCAAGAATTGAAGAAAAAGGATTAGAAGAACTAAATGAATATAAACAAATTAAAACCTAGTTTAGATGCAGAAATAGATGGTAGTTACAACACTCAGGTTTTCATGATTTTATTAACATCTACAGAGAGTTAAGAATTCTAGTACTCCAATTTTTTAAAAAGGATTGCTGTCTAGCACAGGCTAGCAAAGCTAGTCCTGCTAGACCTTCAAATAATTAGGGTAGAATACTTTAAAGAAATTTTACAGACATGTTTAATTTTAATGCTGATCTTTGCATAAAATAAACTTGGGAGACTATGCCCCTTGGCCTTGCTCCATGACAGAAAATAATTGAAATTCATAACCTAGATGTTTCGTATAAATCCTACTTTAAAATTTCTAAATCTTTTTTTAAAAAGAAATGGGAAAAATCATGATTTATACCTAGTTCTTGCGGTTGGATCCCGTTTTGCTAAACCTGTACACCCAAACACTAATTAAGGAAAACCACTATATGAAATTAGCTGACCTGTAGGGTGGATTTTAATTGGATAACTTTGGGACTACCATGTTCCACCCAACCATGACCCTTAGACCATTCCTGGTCTTATTTGGATCCCCCCGAGCTGGTTCCAACATGCAATAGGAGAAGTAGAGGCCCTAGGTTCAAGTGCTAAATCAGATCTGGAATTTTTTTATTATTGGATGCTACACCCCTGGAAGGATAATTCTCCTATGCTCGTAAGAGAATTATGGTAAAAGAGCAAGATGCCCCTCTCTTGGGATCTGCTCTCCTTAAATAGGTGAGTCTGGGTTTGGAAGAAATAGCTAATTGAATAATAATATTTAGTTTTTCATTTAATTTGAATTATAAAATCTTTAAAAGATATTTACTTAAACATTTACTCCATGTTTAACTAGGACCTTCTCTTGTTGTAACTTACATGATTTCTTTAAATAGTAAAAATAATAAATCACAATTACTAATAGAACATTTATATTATTATTAATAAATATAATCAATGATACTATTATTAATATTTAATAGTATATTAATGTGTGATTTATCCTATGCATAACTTTATGATATATATATATATATATATATATATATATATAAGAGATCCCTTTTTTAATTCAAGAAGATAATTACAATATTATTATTAATATTATTAATAATAATATTAACTTGAGTAAACTTATGCATAGCTTTTATGCATGTTATTTTCATGGGAATAATTAAATTTAATTATTCAATAGTTTGGTTATGATAACTTCTTTGATTTATTTATGCGTAACTCATAATAAATATTTAAGTACAAGGTCCACCTCTTTGGATGGGTCTTTGGTAAGAGTGGATAGTTGGCTTGGTTAGGTACCTCTAAGTCTCTTGCTTGCATGTTGGATTCCCTCGTTTAACATGGTAGTTCCCACGGTACTTGGTGATAGATAGGAAAATGATTCATTTAACCAATTTAAATAAAGATGATAATTAGAAGTGTTATTCAGAGTCTTCTCGACTCAACACTTGTAAGATCCAGTAACCCCGAGTGTTCTTCAGATATTTTAACTCAACATTCTCACATGGGCGTTACTCTAGTGCAATTCCAGAGCATCTTGCTCAACACTAGTTACTAGAAATGTGGTTGTGAAGCACATCTAGAATATTCAAGTGGCTTCGGATCCGGTATTCGTTATCAAGCTTGGAGTGCTCCAGGGCTTATGCCAAACACTGAACGTACATCGGGGCTTATGCCCAATACATAATAAAAATCCTCTATGTGCACCGGGGCTTACACCCAGCACATAGGTCATCTATGTGCTCCAAGGCTTACGCTCAACACATCGTAAGGGTCAGTCATGCATACTAAGCCTCTGCACAGTATAAAGAACATCTCAGTATTTTAGGTTTTATACCCATATCTCATGATAAGCATCAACCAAGTACATCAGGGTTTTCATGTCCAGTACATAACAATAAATCTGCAGTAGTCAGGGTCCATGCCCAAATATAAGTATATCATAAATAAATCATATGTATCGGGGCTTACGCCCAATATATAACATACACATAATCAGTCAAAATTCAGGATATTACATCCCTCCCTGCTTAGAACAACACCGTCTCGGTGTTCTAGGGACTGGAAATGAACCTGAACTAGGTGAGGTAGGCCTCACTCATTGTACTCTCATTCTCCCATGCGGCCCCATGCATTCAAAATATTTCTTAATCCAAGGTCTTGTTGAGGTTGCATTAACCCTTTACTTGTAATAACATCAAAGTACTGTCAGTCTCATGACATTTGATCAAAATGTAAAAATAAGCAAGTGTATCATAATCCTCTTTATTGTCAGTCTTGCCTTGACATTTCTTGCTTTTCATACTCATACTTTCTCTGACAACGTAATTTGTTTCTAGCGTTTCATCATAAGGTACATTCATTCATATGATTAGCTTTTAGCACGTAAGTAATAATATTCCCTTTGCAACAAGCACATGTATTTAGTCCTTTCGGATATAAGCATTAATTTCCATTGGAACAAAATGAAGGTAGCCAGTCTAGCGTATAAGTAATAACTTTCGTTTGTACATAATTTGCATATGGTTTACTTCAGAGATTAGTAATAGCTTTCTTTGGCACATAATCGCATATGGTTCACTTCAGAAATCAGTTTAGAATATAAGTAACAAATTCTCTTTGCACATACTTGTATATGGTTCACTTCGGAAATCAGTTTCTAGAATATAAGTAATAACATTTCTTTGCACAAACTTGCAATGGTTCACTTCAGAAATCAGTTTAAAATATAAGTAACAAATTCTCTTTGCACATACTTGTATATGGTTCACTTCAACAATAAGTAACAAATAACTTTTCTTTTGCACGTAATTGCATACATATATATAACGTGATCATAAACAATTCCGGTGTGTTTAGAGTATACTAGCTCCAAAATCAAATGGGATTTGTAAAACTCGGTGTTTCCTGAGCATAACTTTACGTAAGCTTCTTATCTATATTACCAAAAGTAGGGTAGTTACAAGGTCTGTTTATTAGCCCATCCTGTAAGTTTGTCAAAACCGTTTGCACCTGTGAAGTAAGCATGTCATGAATCAAATCATAAATTGAAAACCCGTAGTTGTAATATTACTAACATATACTTATGTAGGTAGTTCAGCCCTTATGTAGGTAGTTCAGCCCGGGAGCATCAAAGACACGGCCATGGCATTTTTATCTCGGACCTATTCTAGTGGTCATGGTGAATACCTTTACAAGGATTTGGGTTTATATGAAATGGTGCAGTCCAAGACTGTTTGAGTGTTTGGAGGTTTCTTCCTGACCCAACCTTAGGTCCAGATTTGGTTTAACACTTTAGGTTTATTTTAAACATGGTAAACATCTTTCTAAACCCAACATGGTACTCCTAGTATCTTATAACATGCATGCGTCAATTATTTCAACAAGTTTTAATTTCTTAAATTGAGTTTTATGCAAATGTTTATTAATTTCACCTAACATTTCTCATAATAGGATTTTGTTTCCTTCTCTAAAATAGATTAATTTATTCATGCAGTTGACTATCATTAGTCTATCCTGTTAACAGCTATACCATTATTACCTCATGTATTACTCTTGGTTCACAAGGGTTTGGTGGAGTCTTTTGCGCCTATCTGCGTCCCTTACTAACAATTTTCTTCCCACATGTTATTATATCATAGCCTCTTGTTCATCATACATTTATTAAGTTCCCGTTTTACTTGTCTATAGACATATTGTTTTCCCACAAGTCACTCTCCTGCGTCGAAATCAGTTTACCTCTTTTCCTATAGGTAAGTCCGAATCGGATCCAGATATATCTCTGTCCTGTCAACAAATTAAGCATATGATGTACCTTGCTAATCTTTGTATTTTACACTCTTAGTACTGTTGTTGGTAACTTTAAATAACTTTCCCAAAAAATTCTTCTTGTGATTAAACTTGTGACTTCTAGGTGCGTAATCGTGCCGTTCATAATTACTTTGTAGTTTTACTATGAAACCCTAATGTATTTCATTGGTCAGGTTTGTATGTTTTTAGTACTTTTAATATACGGTGTAGCTATCCATAGTATATGGAAAACACATAACTTTAATAATCATGCCCATTGTTTCAGGGTTTCTATGACCCAATACCACATTTAACTACTCCTGTCGAGTTTCTGTGCCTCTTCTCAGGTTTCTATCTTTTGGTTTATATGTCATTGGTATGTAATATATAAATATTTCTAGTTCATGATTCCGACATTAGGCATCCGAATGGTTTAATTCTCCTATGATTCTTTATAATACAGGATAAAAGCATATCCTGGCTTGCTACTCATGTAAGGGGGTAATTATTTCTATTTCTACTAAAACATTGTATACCTTACCTAAGGAGGTACTTCTTAACAACCTGTTTATCTCGAACTTTATTTTATGCTTCTTGGTATTTTATGAGTATGACACGACTTATGTCAATGCCTCTCTGGTGTACCTAGCTAAATTTTCTAAGTTGCTAAGTTTTATATGTAGAAGATAACTTCTATGTTTATGCATGCATGATTTCACGATCAAACCAGAGGTGAACATGTTCGTCTCTATCCTTTGATTTATCTGGCTAAAGGCTTTAAATCCTATTTATCTTTTTAATTGGGACCAAAAGCATCTATCCTGGTGCATAGGCCTTTTTAAACGTTTCTCCTCCTTGGTAGTCTTTTTTACTTACTTGGACTATATAAAAGCAATATCTAAATGTCCCACCATTTCAGTTTATTTTTGACATAAATACATTATGCAGGTTAATAAGATAACGAATATTTTGGCCCGTCAGTAAAACAACAATTTTGTTAGTGTTTGTAAAAGAATTCATACACATACATTGTTTGAAGGCATTCCTATAGCGGCCACATTTCTGCATTCAAAATTTTGTTTGTATTTGTATCTGAAACATTTCACCAAATTGTGAGAATATAATCTTGTTCGTTTATATGTATATCCATGAAAAGAGAGTCATAAGTAAATTCCGAAATAAATGTATCTGTAGCGGATGTCTTTTTTTTTTTTGAAATGAGCCCAATAGGTCTCTTAGTGTTGTAGTTGGGCTCTGATACCACTTGTAATGTCCCTAAAAAATAGTAAAAATTTAAAATTTTTGCTTACCATTGAAAACACTTAAACCAGTAAGAAAACCAAATTAACTCAATGCTTAGAAAGATATGTCCCTTTTAGTTGAAGTGAAGAGGAAACGTGTTTATACAAACTGAAACAAAAAGGTATAGTAAAAATTTCTGCGGATGAGATGGGATGAAAAATAGAAGTGCTATAAAATAATTAATACCCACTATTGTTTGTCTATGTGTGTTTAGATGTCTTCACGGCACGATATTAATGCTTGACGTAGTCACTTGGTTGAACTCTCAAATCCACACTAGAAAGATTGTTAAGGTTTGTATGTGTTTATCTTATGCTCAGGTCTAGTGGAGAGTAACAATGCCTTGAGATGCAATTGACCTGTTATACTCATGGGGCGGTAGATGGGTAAGGAAAGGGTGTTTGACCATGTCGACTTACTTAGCAAAATTGTATTGCTAAAGCATGTCTGAATTTCCCATTTGCAGATGTGAAGACCAAGGACCCAAACCTAAAGCACCTAGACTCTACTAAGTGCTACAACCTTGGCCTAGAAGGACATAGGGCCTAGAGACTAAATTAATGAGACATGAAAGGGTCAAGACTTAACAAAATCGAACCTTGGGGTTTAACACTTTACACTGCCCTAACTATAGAGTATGGGTAGAAATTTGCATTTGGTGGAGTCTAGATGTAACCCATAAATGCTCAAAGTGGAAAATCACGTGTCTCCCTGCCAGGTAATAGGGAAGGGTTTAAGCACAAGGTTACTCTATCATTTGGTCATTTCGTTGTAGTCTTTTTTTTTTGGTGAAGCTTCCACACTGCAGAAGGAAGGGTTGTTGGCCTTTCTCTGACCTGAGCTCTACTCATGGTCAGAGCAGGCGTAATGGAGAGGGTTGAGGCAACGTAGCTACAGGTAATTCTTTTAGTGGTTTCACAACTCATTAAATTTGTCCTTGTTTTTACTTATTTTAGAACCTTGTTTGATTGATGGCTTCCTTCCAGGTACCTGGCAGGTGATAGTTCCTGGCGCACTCTTCTTGAAGTTCAAGGTGATGGAAGGCCTGGCAGTAGCATGAGTTGGTAAGCCCGGTTTCTACAAGTGTTCATTCCTTCCTATCTCTGATTTGATTTGTAGACTCGATAAATTTGTTGATGGGAATTTCTAGAAATCGTGTTGTTCCTGTGGCTCACTGTAAGGGTCCTGCGTTTATGAGTGTGTCGTTTCCTTGTCCTGGGTGTTTTGTAGAGATGGGTGCTATTTAAGAAAGTTCACCTTGGTCTTCGTGGGGTTTTGATGCTATGATGTAAGGGTAGTAATAGATGAAGAAAAACTTAGAGTGTCTACGTTTTTAGAGTATTGTATGGTTCTATAAATTTCCAATTTGTTTTTAGAAAAGACTTGGCAGCGTTTACTCCTTTGGAGTTTGTTTGTGTAATGCAAGGAGAAAGGTCCTGGGTTGGAAATGCCTTATTTAAAAATTCAAACGTAATGTATACTCCGCGTTTCTTCTGGTTTTGCTGTACAATTACTAAATGAATGGGAAATGGAACTCTAATTTGTAAATATCGTGGTCTTGCGTTTAAATGTGTTTCCCTTTTGGGGTTTGTATTTAAAACAATTACTTTTCTGGTTGAGGCGCCTCTCTCAACTTCAATGTGTACTTTTATATGCTCTACATTTTCTTTTGTTGTAACATGGCTAAATTAAATGAGGAGATGTGACTCTATTAGATATGAGCGAAGTGAATGTTTCCTCTGTAATGATTGAGGGTTTCAGAAATTGAGAAATCAGTTTAGGAATGTATTGGATGCTGGCTGTAGTTGGTGGTTTCGTCTGGTAGGACTCCTGTTGGGTAGATTGAACAAACTGTGAAAGCCCTAAAAGTGACTACGACTTATTATTGGAAACTTGAATTTCTGGAAGGTGTTATTGCGTTTTGAATTGACCGGGTAGAGAAATAATGAAGAGGTTTAAAAGTAGTCGTCTCTTATGTCTGCGATTTGCATTTAATTGTATGTCTACACACTAAGTCAGGAATCCTAAACGATGATAGTGGGATCTGATATGGAACCTGCATGTTTGCCAAACTGTGTTGGTTTTCAAGGAAGGATGAATCGTATGGTTTAATTCTCAATGTTTTTAGTCTTTATTGAAGTTAACCTGCGTCGTGTTGACTGTACTTTATTTTTGTTGGTCTAGTAGACTTTTAATCTTTGAAGAAACTGAGTTTGAGAAGAATCGTTTCAGCAAATGAAATAAATCCTAGTTAGGGAATAAATTCGTAGTTTCAGTAAGATGACATGAAATTAAAAAGAAAAATTTAAAAATGATTGGGATCTCAAGAATTGAAGAAAAAGGATTAGAAGAACTAAAAGAATTTAAACGAATTAAAACCTAGTTTAGATGCAGAAATAGATGGTAGGTACAACACTCAGGTTTTCATGATTTTAATAACATCTATGGAGAGTTAAGAATTCTTGTACTCCAATTTTTTAAAAAGGATTGTTGTCTAGCACAGGTTAGCAAAGCTAGCCCTGCTAGACCTTCAAATAATTAGGGTAGAATACTTTAAAGAAATTTTACAGACATGTTTAATTTTAATGCTGATCTTTCCAGAAAATAAACTTGGGAGCCTATGCCTCTTGGCCCTTGCTCCATGACAGAAAATAGTTGAAATTCATAACCTATATGTTGCGTATAAATCCTACTTTAAAATTTCTAAATCTTTATTTAAACAGAAATGGGAAAAATCATGATTCATACCTGGTTCTTGCGGCTGGATCCTGTTTTGTTGAACCTACACATCCAAACAGTAATTAAGGAAAACCACTATATGAAATTAGCTGACTTGTAGAGTGGATTTTAACTGGATAACTTTGGGACTACCATGTTCCACCCAACCATGACCCTTAGACTATTCCTTGTCTTATCTCGATCCCCCCAAGCTGGTTCCAACATGCAATAGGAGAAGTAAAGGCCTTAGGTTCAAGTGCTGAATTAGATCTGGAATTTTTTTATTATTGGCTGCTACACCTCTGGAAGGATAATTCTCCTCTGCTCATAAGAGAATTATGGTAAAAGAGCAAGATACCTCTCTCTTGGGATCTGCTCTCCTTAAACAGGTGAATCTGGGTTTGGAAGAAATAACTCTTTGAATAATAATATTTAGTTTTTAATTTAATTTGAATTATAAAATCTTTAGAAGATATTTACTTAAACATTTACTCCATATTTAACTAGAACTTTTTCTTGTTGTAACTTAAATGATTTCTTTAAATAGTAAAAATGAACATTTATATTATTATTAATAAATATAATCGATGATACTATTATTAATATTTAATAGTATATTAATGTGTGATTTATCTTATACATAACTTTATTATATATATATATATATATATAAAAAAGATCCCTTTTTTTAATTTAAGAAAATAATTACAATATTATTATTAATATTATTAATAATAATATTAACTTGAGTCAACTTATGCATAACTTTTATGCATGTTATTTTCATGGAAATAATTAAATTTAATTATTCAATAATAAACATAAATAGTAAAAATAATAAACATAAGAACCTTTTCTTGTTGTAACTTAAATGATTTCTTTAAATAGTAAAAATGAACATTTATATTATTATTAATAAATATAATCAATGATACTATTATTAATAAATATTAATAGTATATTAATGTGTGATTTATCTTATGCATAACTTTATTATATATATATATATATATATAAAAGATCCTTTTTTTTTTAATTTAAGAAAATAATTACAATATAATTATTAATATTATTAATAATAATATTAACTTGAGTCAACTTATGCATAGCTTTTATGTATGTTATTTTCATGGGAATAATTAAATTTAATTATTCAATAGTATGCGTAACTCATAATAAATATTTGAGTACAAGGTCCACCTCTTTTGATGGGTTGTTAGCGTTATGAATTAACATAACAATTACAAATTGATATTGTTACCTTTATTTGTATTTCTTATTTAGGATATTAGTCATTTATCCTAGATGATGATTCAGGGATTTTGGATAAAATTGCCTAGCCTAGTCACCATACAAAGTGTTAGAATCTAGAGAATATTTCTCGCTGAGGTGGCACATTTCAAAATACTATATAATGATACTCTGTGTGAATAAAGTAATGAGAGTTTTACCATTCTATGAGTATTGTCTTTCATTTTGTTTTACATTTGGTATGAGAGCTAGTATGGAATGGAGCTTAATTCCCTCAGTAATGCCCAGAAAAATGTGAGAATAGTAGTAGTTGATTAGGGGCTGTGAGTTTTTCTATGTGTGTTATTGTTTATCATTTCTGCGTACTCATAGTGTAAAATCAGCGTGATTATGGAATGAGCATCTCTGCATAGAAATTGTTGGATGGTGCCTGAATCTTTCAAGGGTTTGGCTCCAGGGTCGTGCCAGAACCCGTAGCAAGAGCCTCAGTAGCCGCAGTGTGAAAAGAATACGTAATGACACCGACAAGCCTCTGTAAGTCAAGAGCGAGCTCAGGCTACTGCACCCTGTCTTCATGGACGTCAAAGTCTGAATCTATCCACCAACAATGATCTGCACTTCTCAGTGATCTATCAAATTGATGTAAGCCACGATCTACAAAATTGACATGAGCTGCGCTCTACCATCAACGATCTGCCAGTGACCAACATCTGCCAATTTAAATCTCAGCCATCTCCATCGAACCGGCATTTCCAGCGATCACCGATCTACATCAGCGATCATCTCGGCAATTGATTTAGCTTTTGCAGTGATCTCCATTCTGCGATCTAGCAGCCATCTTCAGCGATCTACAACGATAGAGATTTGGTACTGCGTTTTGGTGTTTTGATCTACATCTGTGCAGCTATCAGCATCCATCGTGAGTCAAGATTTGAGCGAAATCCACACCAGCGATCTGCGATTTTCTCCAATCACCATCAGCGATCAGCGATCTCTCCCATGATATGCCATCTCAACAATCTGCGACATCACCGATCAGCCTACCATCTACTATCACTGATCCAGATATCTAGCACCGATCCAACGTGAGCCGATCTGGCATCTCCTATAGCCATAACCCAACAGCGATTTGCGGAGAGAAATTGTCTAGACATCGCATTCGCCCACTGAGAAACGATGAAGAAGCGACAGAGGTATAGAGTTCTGGTGCGCGTGCTTTGTGGATCGAACAAGAGCCATCAAAGGGGAAAGAACTGACCAAATGAATATGTTATCTTCTTTTGGCTCGTGCATTGTTCGCTTTGCAAATTGGTGCGATCCATCTAAATACGATCAATGAAAGTTCCAGATTCCACGTCAATCTCCAGCAATGTATCAGTCTGCAACGATCTGGTCGAGCCGTAGGCCCTACTTCCAGTTCCAACGCCAAAGATAGCAAATTTACAGTTAGAAAGAAGTCCCGCTCCGACTCTGAAATCCTTTGCTATAAGAGAATGAGAAGATCTCTGCGTTGAGGATCAATAGGTAGGATACTTTCCATCAATTTGAGTTTGATAAAGTGTTAAATGCGTGGATCTGTGTATTGACCGCGTTGAATATTTTAAAAAGGGATATGATCAATTTAAATGAAAATCAAACTTTATAATCAAAGTCATCATTGGAGCACCCACATGTTCAAAGTTTTGAAGCGGGTTCCACAGCTAGACAAACAAATTTATTGTGAGTATGTTTCCCATGAAACCCCATCTTCCAGTACCATACTTTCGCACTTTCGCATGAAACATATTCTGCATAATTAGCCTACAAGATACTTTGGACTTGGAAGTTCCCACTTGTTTCTCTGAAAATATTGCCTCCACCGAGCTATTCCAAATTGAAGGAGATCTAGTGTATTGGAGAGGGATTTATTAAAGTTTTGGAGTAAAGCATATGGAGGACATGTATATTAAAAAAAGGGGGATTTTTATTTAGTTTATTGATGTATTGAACTTTTTTGTTCACTTCAAAGGGGGCACATTAGAAGTTAAGACTTCTCAAAGCATTCTGAACGAGAATATATGGAGAGAGAATGTATGTTCGAAGACTTTGACTATTTCCTTGTAATCATGCAAAATTAATGACAATTTGTTCTTTTAGTGGTGAAGATATCCTTGACCTGTCCTGAAATTGAATAAGGAGGTCTAAGGTTTTGACCTAGATCCACCCGAAATTTGAATAAGGGGATCTTAGGTACACTTTGAGTTTGTGTGTGATGGTCATTGTGGTATGTTTGTCACATGATACTTACAGATGCTTGAAGATAATAACATGTGTCTAGTCTTTGACACATTTAATTTGACAAACAAGCACTCCACATAATTCAAGTTGTCACAACATCAACACTCATCCACAAAAGGAGTTACGGTAGACAATCAAATGGACACACCAATCTAAGAAGCAATTAGTTTTCAAATTTGAAGATCAAATCAACTTTGAAATCAAACATTAGTTGAACAGTATACTTGCAATAGTCCTTTTGTAAGTTTACTTATCTTTTCTGAAATCAAGTCAAGTTCAATTTGAATTTTGGGTGCATTTTTGGTTGAACCCGACACCCTTCATTCTCTGTGTCCATCAATCATTGTAAAAACACATTTTGGGGTGCATGATCATTTGTACACGACACCCTAAATTGACATATAATCAAGAGAGCGTGAAATAAACTCAAGCGAGCATGAAAACAAGCAAGTGCAAGCGAGCGAGTTCAAGGGAGCGTGAAAATGGGTAAAGGAGGAAAGCAATTTCAAAATGATAATCAAAACATCAAAGAACTTCAACAATCCTTAGAAAAATTGGAAAATCAAGTTGTTGAACTTCAAGACCAACTTGAAATGAAGGAACAAGTAATTAAACTCCTTCAACTACAAATTCTTGAAAAGCAAATGAATGATGCTACTTGCGATACATATAGCCTAATACAAGTTTGTGAAACAGAGAGTGTGATTGATGATTCCTTATCTAGTGATGAGAAGGAATACTTGATAAACAATTTTGAAGATGACGATTTCAATCAGCTCCAGCATCGACAGCAATTTGAACAAGTCTTTCTTCATCACAACCATCTATTTAATGATGATGATGATGATGTTTCATATCAACAAAGAGTGCAACAGAAATTCAGTGGAAAAATTGCAAAAGTAGTATCCAATGAAGATGAAGTGTTTTCTTTTGAGTTCAATGAAGAAAACATTTCAATGGTGCAGCAACATGTAGAGAATCAACTTCCAATTATGTCAAAGCAACAACTTCAAAATGATCTTTCCAAGCCCATCATCAGACCTTGGGAAGAAATTAGAAACAACAAGCAAAGAAAAGGACTTGGATATGAAAAATATGTGACTTTTCATATTCCAGACTACTCCAAACCAATTCAGTTTGTGAGTGCAAGATTCATAAATGAAGAATCCAAGCAAAAAATCCATGAAGAAGCTAATCAACAAGCTAATGAAAATCACATGGAAGAAATTCCTGAATGCCAACATTGTCATCGAGTTGGTCATTTGGAGACAAATTGTTTTGATCTCCATCCTTGTCAACATTGTGGCAAGAAGAATCATTCATCAAAAAAATGTTCCAAGAGAAACAAGCCTACAAGATTAAAGATTCATTATGGATGGATCAATCCTTGGCAATGGACATCAACAACCAAGAAATTATATCAGTCTTACTGAAGAGTGCAATCTCGAGTAAAGACTCATCTTGTAGCACATAGTTTTTTTTTGTACTTGATAGAGTATAACTCCAGTGGTCCCCTTATGGCGTAGCTTTTGAGCATGGCCCTCACGGGATGAGATAACATGTGGATGTTTCCACATGCCCACTTTGAGTTCTCTTGCATCTTAAATGGGGGGTACATTTACAAAATACTCTTTCTTTTTAAAGGGGGAGTAGATATGGTACAATGATAAAATGGTTAAGGGTAAACCACATGAAAACCCAAGGCTTCTCACCTTTCAGCTTAAAAAGGGGGGAATATTGATGATGGTTGTCAGACTTCAAGTTTGAACAACAAAACAAAAGTCTGTAGATGGCAGACTCCAAATATCAAAATGGGAAACAAAAATAGTCTGCAGATGGTAGACTCCAAACTCCAAAAGGAAACAATAGTTTGCAGGTGGCAAGCTCCAAAATTGTAGATAAAGAGCTAAAGTTTGCAGACGACAAACTCAAAATAGTCTGTAGATGACAGACTAATGAAAACAACAGTCTATGGATAGTAGACTCAAATACATGATGCATATTAATCGATACATAACAATGTTGATGACTCATTTCAGAGAGTACTTCATTGATTGTAGCATGGTGATCTTCACCAATTAGCAGAAGACGCCAGCCTCTTCTAGCTAAATCATTTGGTAAACGATGAAACTATCAAGTAGACAGGGAATGTTCAGACATGGCAGCTGTTCACTCCAGAAATTCAGCTCTCTTCAAGTTCATTTTAGATGAATCGTTCAGAATCCAGATTTGACGGTTTCTTAGGCAGATTTTTCATTGAAGCACAGAGGAAGGCTTATGAAAGATCCATCATATCAACTTCAGCATTAGTGTTTATTGTTTATTTGATATAGATACATAAACTTGTGATTGAGAGGGGGATTGTTAGCCTTATGGCTTAACATAACAATCACAAATTGATATTGTCACCTTTATTTGTATTTCTTATTTAGGATATTAGTCATTTATCCTAAATGATGACTAAGGGATTTTGGATAAGATTGCCTAGCCTAGTCAGCATGCAAGGTGTTAGAATCTAGAGAATATCTCTCACTAAGGTGGCGTATTTCAAAGTAATATATAATGGTACTCTTTGTGTGAATAAAGTAATGAGAGTTTTACCATTATATGAGTATTGTCTTTCATTTTGTTTTACACAGGTCTCTGGTAAGAGTGGATAGTTGGCTTGGTTAGGTACCTCTAAGTCTCTTTCCTTGTTTAACATGGTAGTTCCCGTAGTACTTGGTGATAGATAGGAAAATGATTCATTTAATCAATTTAAATAAAGATGGTAAATAGAAGTGCTATTCATAGTCTTCTCGACTCAACACTTGTAAGATCCAGTAACCCCGAGTGCTCTTCAGAGCTTTTAACTCAACATTGTCACATGGGCGTTACTCTAGTGCAATTCCAGAGCATCCTGCTCAACATTAGTTACTAGAATGTGGTTTTGAAACACATCTAGAATATTCAAGTGGTCTCGGATCCGGTATTCGTTATCAAGCTTGGAGTGCTCCAGGGCTTATGCCCAACACTCAACGTACATCGGGGCTTACGCCCAGTACATAATTAAAATCCTCTATGTGCATCAGGGCTTACACCCAACACATAGGTCATCTATGTGCTCCAGGGCTTACACTCAACACATCGTAAGGGTCAGTCATGCATAATAAGCCTTTGCACAATATAAAGAACATCTTAGTATTTTAAGGTTTATACCCATATCTCATGATAAACATCAACCAAATACATTGGGGTTTTCATGCCCAGTAAATAACAATAAATCTGCAGCAGTCAGGGTCCATGCCCAAATATAAGTATATCATAAATAAATCATATGCATCGAGGCTTATGCCCAATATATAACATAAACATAATCAGTGAAAATTTGAGATATTACAATAGTTGAAAAAGTTTGATGAACTTATCTCTCTCGCCTGGCGAACAACATTTGTCAAGATTGACATATTTTGGCTCAGCTTCTGTGCCTAGATTTACCAATTCATGCTGCATGGAGGAGCTGTTAGTTTTGACATTTTGTTGGCCTTTTGAACTTGGTCTGCAGATCAAACAATCCTTCAAGATTTCTCACTCCTTTGGGCATGAAGTTCCCTTTAACAGCGTCTTTGCTTTGCAAATCCAGATCATGATTTTCTTCGTCGATTATGGCTTCTTGGAAAGCATCTTCATTTGTTAGGAAACTGATGATCTGATCATCATAATCAAATACTCTCAAATTTGCAATGTTGTCCACGACGGATGGCCTGAAAATCAATTCAATAGAGAATTTGTTATTGGTAGGCACTAATATGGAAGTGGAGGTAGCTAACAAATCAACCGCAACATTCTGTAATCTAGGAATATAATTTATATTAAAAGCATCAAAGCGCGAAATTAAATCCCATACCTCAGACTGGTAACCTTTCAAATTTGGTGAAAGACAGTGAATTGTATCCCTCACCTGTCTAACAACTATTTTTGAGTCACCAAAGACTTTCAAGTACTTGACATTTAAACCAATAGCCTTCTTTAACCCATGGACCATAGCTTCATATTCAACAGTGTTATTAGTACATTTGAACTCTAGTCTACAAGATAAAAAGTGTTTGTTAGTTTCAGGATCATTTAAAACGCAACCAGCTCCGGATCCTTCTTGAGTTTTGGAACCATCAAAGTATAGAAGCCAGAATACATTTTCTGTTTTAACTAAGTTAGTATCACTATCACCTAAGTTAGTGACTAATTTTACTATGTTACAATCGATATCATCAGTCCGAGAAAATTGAAGGAGATCAAACTTTTCATCGGATTCATGGCTAACATTTTCTAATTGATAATTACTCGGTTCAATATCTAAGAAATAATTTTCAAAAACTGAAGATGAGAAAGCTACAGCTTCATTCTTTTCCTCTAACTGAGTTACGTTTTGCTTCATGTGAGGTTCTCTCAATATTTTAATATGATTTTGTCTATTCTAGTATGGCAACCACAAGTGAGACCTGTCCGTTGCAAAATAACCATTCAGTTTTGTAGACCAGTCCCTGCTCAATATCAAACCATAAGCTTCGGGAATATCCACCACCATTATATCAATAAATTGGCACACTCTAGGATCCGCTGACAACCTAATAAGTACATCCTTCATTTCTCCAATGACTTTAATAGCAACTCTATCTAACTGTATGATTTGAGATGGGGATGGTAGTGGTTGTCTGTTAATATTTTTGCAGATTGACAAAGGCATGACATTTGAAGAAACCCCAAAATCTACCAAACAATTATGCGCATTATGATTAAAAATTTCAAATGTCAATAAAAATGGCAAAGTTTGTGATCTATATTTCCTGCCAATGCTAGCTTCATTTATATCAGGATTTTCTTCAATGTTTTCCAACGAAGCACTAGATTGTAGGTCAAAAGATTCCAACAGGTTCTTTCTTTGTTGGGGCAGACTACACATATACAAAATAGAGACATTATCATTTGTCTTCTTAATCTCTTCAATTATGTCATATCCCATGTCATGATTTTTAAAAAAAAATTCTTGATTTTCTGTTTTGCTTGGTGTAACCTTTGGCTGTTTGTTTATTTATGGATTTGATTCTTTTGTCGCTGCTAGGTTCGTCTTAGGCTTCGGTGGAATGACTGTTATGTGCCGTTTGGGTGCTTCTTTTACAAACTTAGGCTTAGAAACATCAAGGGCTTGATCGAGGACCGAGCCTTTACTCCTAGTAGTAACATTAATTGATGCGGTCTGAAATTCATCAGCAAGATCTCTAGACGAAGATTATTGTGTGGGTGCCCAATCCCAAAGGACTATTGTAGTATCGGGAGCAGGCTCTTCTTGTTCAAGGATCTGCTCTTCTTGAGGATCTTCCCGATATGTTACTTGTTCATCCAACATTTGATTCATCACCAAACTCATTGAGTTTATCCATTGTGGGAAACTTTTTTCAGAGTGTGGTTCCTGATGGAAAGTGTAGAAATGGTCCATTCCTACTTCATTTAAGTTTAAAACAGTTGAGTTGTTCATAGGTGGAAGAGGCTGGCCATTTTCATCTTTTTTCTTGTAGAAAGGTTTGAATGGATTTCTAGATGTGCTAGCTGCCTTTTCTTTCTCCATATCTACAATTTTATTAGATAGCTTTTGCATCATCTTGACCATGTTTTCCATATCTGTTGATGGCTCTTCCTTAGTTCTGGTTAGCAGTAGGGTTTTCTTAGTTGTTGCTGGTTTTGTTTCCAGATCGAGGGAATGATTAGCAATGTTGTCCGCTTCTTCCTATACCTTCTTGGCTTCTTCAAAGTTTTCTATCAAGGTAGTTTTATTTGTTCTTTTAACAAACATTGCTATTGGGGGATCAAGCACTGTTGTATAATATTCAACTAAAGATTCTTCAGCAGGTCTTGTTGCGTCACTAAAATTATTTAACAATGTAGTAAATCTTTGATTGAAATCTTGAACCTTTTCTTTCTTTTCCATCTTCATAGATAACAATTCTTTCATGAGCGTAGAAACTATCTTTTGGTTCCCATATTTACGTAAGAAACACTTCTCGAATTCTCCCCAATTTGATATTGAACTAGCTTGCAAACTAAAATACTAGGAAGATACCTTGGGTTCGAAAGTATGTGGAAACAATCTGCATACCACATCTTCATGTTGTACATTTAGAAGATTCAAAGCTACATAAAAACTTTTAAGATGATCTTCAACAAAGATGTCTTTCCTAGGGTCATATTTAGGTCATACCTTTTTCAGATTCTTGGGTAGATCATGGAATGGCCCAGCTAAATTCAACGCTCTTCTGGCTCTCCACGCAGGCACAACCATGATTCTTGGTGGAGAATGCGGTGGAGAATTACATGGAGTATGAGGTGGATAATTACGTGGAGTATGAGGTGGAGAATGTGGCTCTTCCTGATTTAGAGAAGTTTCGAGTTTGATTTCTCCAAGAGGTTTTGTGATCTCTTTTAAAGATAGATCTACCAATTCTTCTAAGTTTTGAACAAGAATTGAATCTCTTGTGTATTGGGTTTCCCTCCTAGGAGTTCTTCTTCTGGGGAGTAGGGGAATTACATTCAGACCACCAAGTTCTCTAACATATGAATGGGTATGTCTTCCAAAATCTGCTACTTCTGCAAAAGGAACAACATACAGTGTTTCTTGCTGCTCAATTTCAGAATTGGGATCTTCTTGATTTCTTGATTCCATATCGAAATTGTCTGGGGATAGTTGTTTCAAGCGGGTCTTCAGTGGGATTTCTTCTAACGGAAGGATCTCCTCTACCGGCCATGCATTGGTGGCCCTCCTTCTAACGCCAAAAACTGTTGATGCCTCGAAATTCGCATCACCAATCAGCAAGGGATTCTCCCCGGTAAGCAAGCCCAATTAGATCGCTCACAATTTGGTATGGGGAATCCATCTGGTTAACCACCCGGCTACCATATAAGGTTTAAATATTTGTTTCTTTTCACCGGTTGCGGCCCGATCCACCGTTTATGGATTTTAAGTTTTAAAGATGATATGCAAGTGATTTTAACTAAATGCATGCAATTAAACAAATCTAATCTACAACTATTTAAGCAAATTAATCTATCCTTGCAAGGAGCAAACTGAAAGTGTGAGTAATACGCTGAAAGAAACACCCAAAGATATCACAGATAGCTATTTAATCTTAAAGATGCATTTTTAGCAGAAGGTAAAAGATATCAAAGATAGCTTTGATTGAATTAAAACATTCCATTACTCATTTGACATAGAATATTTGCATGGAAAATGAAACCATTCATAACATAGAATTAATTCATGATAGTTAGGAAAGATCTCACAGTGTACACATAAAAGATGCAGAAATAGTTCAGCAATCATTCAACATAAACCTAGGCAAAACGCAGTGCAGGATTTTCCAGGCAAAATGGAGCTTTCTTTGTATATGTAGCAAAATAATTCACATACAAGACAAAAAAAATTGTCCTTTCACCTGCCAAAAGTCCTTTCATTTTTCTCTATTCATCTATTTATATCTTTACAAAATGCTCTCAGATCTTCTATGTGTTCCCTAAACCTAGGGAAACTCCTGATTTCGTCTTTCAGTGCCTTTTACAAAAAATAGAATAACTCCCAAATGTGTTTACAATAGAAACGAAAATCCAGCTATATTTAATTTCACAACCGAGATAAAGAGGAAAAATTGCTTCTAGTTCATATTTAGATAATCATGTAATGCCAAATCAGTTCCCGACTGGAGCTTCTGTTATAGCTAGTGCTTCCACCTCAGTTGGTTTGTCCACTTATGTTATATAGTTGACCCACATGCCCGTTTCTCTCACAACGGTATTGCTAGGCGCAGGGAGCATCATTTTCAGGGAAATCTCATGCTTGGCCAAATCTTCTTCTATGCTTTTCACACCTTCCACTGTCTCCTGTAGGATATCTTCAAGAAAGTAAACGTGAATGGAGGTTTTCCCGATGTATTGGTGGAGATACTCTACTATCACCATGTCTATCTTCTTAACATACTCCAAATCTATGCTTAGCTCGCTCCTCAACCCGGACAAGCGTTGGCTTTTGTCAGGAAAATCCTCCAATGTTGGAGGTACTACTATTTGACACTTCTCAAGAGTTGTCTGGATCCTAAGGTAGAGGCTATCACATTGCCCAATGGTTTTTTGGATTACAACCTCTAATTTTATACCACAATTCTTGTAGAATGCCATAAGACTTGAATCAGATTTAAAATATGCTACGGGCTTGATAGGTAGGTTTGCAGGGAAATCATCTCTTCATTATGGAAATCATCTCTTTCATTCTACATACTTCTTCCGTGATAAGCTCCTGTAACTCGTAGATTTTCCTTAGCATCTCACAGGACTGCTCATGGAAGGAGCTAAGTCACTTTTATTGTTGTTTCCTAGCTCTAGCTGCTCCATCATCAGCTCTTTCCCCTTTTCCAAATCCTCAACATTATTCCTCAACTCTTCTATCTGTTGGTCGACATCTAATTGCCCTGACTCAAGCTGAATGGTCTTGGCTTCAAGATCATTTCTTTCTCCTTCTAAAATCATCATTTGTACTGCCAAAGCTTCCTTTTCCTCCTCTAGATGCCGATACTTACTGGATAATTCTCTTTGTTCTGATAAGAGGACATCATATTTCTTTACAATTAACTTTATATATGCCTACTCCTTTACCAGAGCAAGCTACAACCCGCGCGCCTTCTTCTTGCCCACTTCCACATCATTCATTAGCTTGTGGACATTGTCTTCTCTTGCCTAGGCAGCAACTACAGTGATGGATGCTATAAACCCGGGAGCACTCTGCGTGCCTTGCATGACAATGGTTTCTTTCCTGGTGACGATGTCTGGTTGAAAAGGTTTCTTCATCCTTGTCTATGTTTTTCTTACAATGGATTTTCTCTTCTTATTAAAAACAAATTTGTCCCACTGGGACATAGTAAGACTCTTTGACGGGGTAAAAGGGATGAGTGGAAGTTCTCCTATGGGGAAGTAATTTTCCACGGTTAAGGCCCGAGGCACTTGGGACGAGTCTATGTCCATGTCCTACATGCTTGGGAATCCTGCCCCTGCATCCTTCTTGGATTTATCCTCTTCTTCCACTTTCTTTTGATTTTATTCTTCCTCGGATTTCAGCTGCCTCTCATCTGCTTCGGCCTTTTGCTGCTTCTCTTTCTCCCCTCTCCCTTACTTCTTGCAGCTTGGCAGATTCTTCTTTTTCGATCTTCTCTAATTCTTCCTCTCGGACCCTTTGAGCTTCTTCAACTCAGAGCTTGTCCGCTTGCTCTTTCTACGCTCTTTCCACTGCTTCCCTTTGGAATCTCTCAACCTCCTCCTTGAGCCTTTGCTCTTCCTTCATCAGAGCTTTGGATTCTTCTCTTTCTCTTTGCAATTCCACCTCCTTGGCAGCTTCCCAAAGTGAAAATCTCTTAATTCCTGAACAAAGGTTTCAGTTGATTTGACCTTAGAGAACTTGTATGCTCCGACATAGAAGGGAAGAGGTGGGAAAGAGGCCTTCTTCAATCTATTCAGGAAGCTGCCAATTCCATCTATAAAAACCTGCCTTACTACCTCCTTGTGGACCACAAAATCGGTAGCATACCTGGGCAAGAGAGATGGTGGCTTGGAACCTCCATACATTCTTATATAGGTGCCCTCCTCTGAAAGATAAAAATAGCCATATTTTTCCATGACTGCCATGGCGTTCTTAGATAGGAAACTTGGCTCACTATTGAACATTAGTTCAAACAGAGGCATGATAAACTCTTCACATATGGCCTTGTAATGGCTTTTGTAGTTCTGGGCCCACAGGATCTAATAAGCGGTATAAACTAGGGAGTCAACCTTTGTTAACACGACGCCAGTCGATAGGGGTCCCACTCACTGTCGACACATACAATAGTCTTCCTGAGCACCTACCCAGATAGGGTTATCCCACCTAGCAACACTTGCAGAGCAGATGAGGTCTCACCCGAGGCATCCAGGAAGAGTAGACGGAACCATGTTTTCACCGAATGAAGGAGGATGGTTGCAGCTATGATACTTAAACTTATTGTAACACAACGACAAAGATCTTTAAGCATTAAACATAGTAGTAAAGCAATATTCAATCCAAACATTCATCATTGCAACAACAATAATGGTAAAGCAAGTATCGCATCAAAGAAGCATGACATTATTCGTATAGTGCAATATCACATTATCGTAACTGAACAAATTGAACATAGGGATTTCACCAAAATAGATTCATCATATTATCATTGTCAACCCAGATACAACGCCTCTGCAAAAACTAGATCTCCTCAATGACCCTTGACATCAAAACATAACTAGAAATCATACAACCAACATTAGAGCTTCCCATTCTTTAGCTGCCAATTCTCTCTCCAATCATATATTTAACTCTTACAATTCTTATCTATATGTAGGCTTCCGCCTTACAACTCTTGTCCACTTACTACCGACTTCCTAACTTACACTATGGACAAATGACCCAATATCTAACTGACTTATCCAAAAATGACCAAAAACCTGCATTCTGCGGTATAACTGACTCAACATTACATAATATGTGGTCCAATGACCCAAAACTCGCAATCTGCGGTACAATTGACCCACACATGCACAAAATAGTCTTTCGCTCGTCGCCCTTCTCGCCATTTTCTGCCTTGTCGCAGCATTGTAGATGTTGCAATACCATCTTACCAAACCGCCTGCCAATAGGCCCTCAACACAATCTTGTGGCTTGCCCTCGAGCCACATCAACAGGATACAATGTACTCCGTCGTTTTTACTTTGAAGTCCTCATATGGATGTTTAACTATCTGCACCACCTCCTTGGCTTCTGTAGCCGCTTCCTGACTATCGACCACGTCGTCTGCAGATGGGTGATCTGTAAGCTTTTCCACGACCTGCAGTCGACACTTCTGCACTGCCTGTAGAGCTTCACTAGCTTGCATCATAAATTTGCTGCCAGTGTCTTGGAACGCTTCTAATTGGGCCGCACGTGTCTTCTGTCGCTCGTTCGCCTTGGCGACATGGTGTTGTAATTCTTTCAGCTCTTGAGACTTAGCAACTTGCTCCAGTGGTGGCACTGTTTGCATTGCGGATTTTAATGTGGCCAACTGTCCCTCCACTTCCTGCCGGTACTTAGTCAGCTACTCGACTTGCTCATCCTGAACAATGCGGCCCCATAATTGTACCGTTTCAATCATGAGCCTGGTTTTCTTGTTTTTCCAGCACCTCCATCTGAATGGCAACTTCCTCAATTTCCCTTCTTCGTTCATCCACTTCAGCCTGAGGCGTACCCGGTTTCATCTGGGCCTTCAACTCGTGATTCTCCTGTCGCAACTGAATAATGGCAGCCCCCAGTCACTGCACTAGGTGGAGCACATCTACCTCTTCAGTGGGCTCCGGTACATGTTGATAAGCTTTTGTGATCACCCGGTCAACCCATACACTGTCGTTCCACATACGATCCTTCTCCACAATAAGGAAATCATGTTCCTTTTTCAGGCCTTCGATTTTGTGGGCCTTCTTAGCCCGTTCTTCCTTAATGTGTGCTTCGAGGTCATCCACGGCTTGCCGTGTGGAAGCGGCCCTGGCAGTCAATTTTTTGATAGTGCGTTGCGCATCGGCCTCACTTTCCTGCAGTCAGACACACATACCGCTGATCTGCCACAGTCGGTCTGTCGTTTCCTTGCTGGTAGTAGCCTGCAGAGTGGTCAATCCTTCCATGGGCAAGGCATTCACATTAATGGTCATTGATTTCAGCTGCTGCAGCGACGTGGTTACTGCCGCATCTTCGGTCACAATCGCAGTCGGGGGAATCTCCACATTCCTGACCCGCAGCTCAGTGCTGATTGTGTCAAAGGTTGATGCTGCTACTTTCTCTCGTGCCTTGTCGGAAACCATGTCATACAAAGATTCTAACCGAGCGGTGATCGCATGGAATCCTTCATCCGCTTTCCTTGCCATCTTGTCTGCTGCCACAGAGGATGCAGTATTGATCGCTGTGACCAGGTGACCCAACTGTGCCTCGATGGGAAAAGACAATCCTCTGATCGTTGCATGCTCCTGATACCTTTTCGAGCGGTTCTCTTCAAGCTCCTGGTTGCTATCATCTGATATCGTTTTGGTCGATTGGTGCCCTGATGCATGGTGACTTTGCTCGTCCTGTGCTGATACTCAATCATCTGGGCCCAACGTCGGGCCACTGGCTTCTATCTCCGCTAAATGCATGGGTTGTCGCCATGCCTCCAGCCACTCGTTCACAGTAGCCTCCAAATATTCAGATGTCACCTTATAAGAGGTCTGCAACCATTGCCGATCAAGATCACAGTAGGCTTGGATATGTATGTTATGCGGTTGAATTGCAAATGCCATGATAGGTTTGAACCGTGCCATAGTTTCTTCAGATATTCACGGACCTGTGTTGCCGCGGCACAAAGCATCTCCCAATATAGCCAAAACTGCAATTGGCAATCCCAGAGTCTCTTTGGCTCCCGTACATACCATATATTTTGATATCGCACCCCCCAATATAACCGACTCAACATTACATAATATGTGGTCCAATGACCCAAAACCCGCAATCCGCAGTACAATTGACCCACACATGCACAAAATAGTCTTCCACTTGTCGCCCTTCGCGCCATCTTCTGCCTTGTCGTAGCATCGTAGATGTTGCGATACCATATTACCAAACCTCCTACCAATAACCTTGTTCCAAATGCATCTTAACTTTGGGAAATGGTGCCTTGACAGAATGCAATCTATAAGGTAAGACGACATGTAGAATTCTGATTTCTTCCGGACCAACCCTTCCTTGGCAGTGGCTACGGCTGACGACAGACTGTCTAAGAGGATGTCCGCCCAATTGAAAGTTGTACCTTTGAAAGCTACATGGTGGATTAAAGGAATCCAAGTCAGCTTATAAACAGTTCCATCAGCTTTGCCAAAGATTCTACTTAGCATGAGGGAAATGATTATGAAAGGAGGCCTTAGTGTTTGGAATTCATATTCATCACTCTCCTTCAGCCTCAGCTGTTTACCTGTGATCAACAACTTCCTGGAAAATTCCAAGGTATCCATGTTGAGGCTTTCGAGCAATGCGTCATTCAACAACGTTTGAGGATGGGGCAACTTGTAGGTTTCCGAAATATGGGCTGGTTGGAATGAGGCGAAAGCCTCTCCCATGCTTTTGGATAAAACCCTTGATTGAGCGTTAGCATGAGTTAGGATCCATCCGATGACCTCTAAGTAGGGGAAGATCTCTAGGAGCGTGGCTGCTTTTGTGATGCCAGAGTTTCTGATGTTTTGGTATAGATACATTTCCTCCAGTACTGCTCCAAGAATATCCTGATCTCTTATCATGTGGTGTAGTTCCCCCCACTTGAATTCAGGGGCAATGCCCACAATTGACTTGGTATCCTCATAAAATGTTTCGACCCTTGCTTCCAGAATAGCTTTGCCACCTGATTCGGGCTCAAACATCTTAGACTTCTTCTTGGCTCCTTTTGGCATCGTGTTTAAACCTGGAAAAAACCATGCATGAGTAGAATACCTAGTCAAACTAGAATACATAATCAAGTTTTGAGCCAAAATATTTCATTATACAAGCATAGCCCGGTTGAAACAACATTGTTAAAACTCCTTAAAATTATACTACATTCAAAACAGACTTCAAGCAACAATTTAAAAATGCATATGGTAAACAAAACATTATTTTTCTTTTAAAACAAAAATGACAGAGCTAGCTTACTCTCTCAAGTTAATTGGAGAGAGTGAGACTACGATGCTACTGTGCTTTATTCTCTTGCCGGAAGCACAGGGCTGAACATAACAAAATGTAAGTAAGAAAACGAGTCCAGGTGGTTGCGACCGGGCACTTCCCACTGTTTTGGTTCGGCTGGCTATTCTTTGCAGGCAGCTTGCTGAGGCAGGGAACAAGGTTCAACAGGGCTCCTCAAAACTGGGAGGGTGGCTAGGTGAGTGCAAGGAAAAACTCCAAACGGGGACAAGGTGGCCATGGCGAGGGGAGGATTTGTCAAAAAAGTTTTAACGAAAACAATGTACGCTTAAACACTGACAAACAAGGCAAAAAAAAAAAGAAGCTTGCGACGAAGGGTAGGTTCACTTACCTGTCAACAGACGATTAGGTATGATGGGGTTGACAAAGTTGCAGACCTGGCTGTCCTTGTATGGTCGGAGCGACTTCAAACGGGGTTTACAAAGCTTAACGATAAACAATAATAAAAAACTATAAACCCCACTTCGTATATATACAACCCCCACACGCCTGAGCAATTAATACTGATATGACCGGGTAAGTGTGGGCATTAAAACGCCGTTAAGGCAAAGGGCCCAGTCAGACATTCACTGGGTGTTCTGGACATAATAACGAGACTACTGATCTCTCACTGTAAACAAATTTAGAGTATGGCTGGCAAGAAAATTTTCGGAGTTTCGGTAACGCCTGCGAGTCCAAATACAGGAGTATTTATAGGCTCAGCCGCGCGCCTCAACAGCTAGAAAATCATTAAATGACATGTCCGTTGGCCAAATCCTCCACGGATTCGAGTCCTTTCCTTCATTAACTCCTTCTGAATGACTATTTTTGCATTAACTTCTCAAGTGGTAGTCGGCAAAATCACTGTATAACGGCTAGTTTTCCAATCGACATTGCAATGACTAGTGAAGGAACTGCGCGATAAGGCAATTTTGACAAAACAGTTTTAGAACTGCAAAGTTGAGTGTAGCTCAGTTGAATACTTTTTGACGAAGAAAATTTTGGGAGCTACGAAGTTGAGCGCAGCGCAGCATCGATAGAGAGAGGAAGCCAACGCCACGAAGAGACAGTGCTGCGAAGAGCCTGGTCCATATTCTGGCAAGACCATCGATGGTCTATTTTTGGTTAAGATACTCCATGATTACCAAGCAGATGGGTAAGGAGTATCACGGAAGGAAAGCGACCGGTCACACGAGCAAAGGAAGCATGACAAGAACTGGCTGCACAAGGCCGTCAGAGAAGCAACGAATGGGTGAAAGCGACAGTCGGCATGCGGTCAACAGGGCAAGCTGAAAGCAATGTGACCACGCGTAGAGGATGGCCATGACGGAAGAGTTTCTATCAGATCCTAACAGTTCGGTTAAGGGAAAACCGTGATAGTTTTGGGAAACCTTAGGGTTTTTTCCTATGCATTGTAAAGACATGACCTACGAGCATGATCTATAAAAAAAGCACATTTTGTATGGGAAAGGGTTGTTGTTGTTGTGGTTGTTTTAGTCTTGAATATTCATTGTATAATCTTGAGCAATACTTGTTTGTTTTGTTGAATGCTATTGTAAAGGATCTACAAGCTGTGTGTGTAGAGGCCTATCAAGAGAGAAGAGACTCTGCAGCTAAGTGCGCAGAATGGAACTGTTGTACCCTTCCCAAGATAATATAACAATAGTTCCTGTGGACGTAGCTCCTATCCTGGGGGTGGACCACATTAAATTCTGTGTTGTGTGACTGTTTATGTGCTTGAATTTATATATTTGCTTACAATGAATGCTTAAGATCTCATTTATCAGTTTATATGTTCTTACTTTTATATGTATTCGCCATAAGAGTGAAGATGGGAATAATATGTTAAGTATCGCATATGCGGATGAATGTTAGATGCATAAATATTTCTAAGGCAGAATGAATGCATAAGTAGATTGGGATAATACTTAAGCAAGTGGATTTCGCGCCATGCGATTCATTTGCAGCTATAATGTCCCTTTTTCAATTTTTATAAAAATGCCCAATTTTTCACTTTTTTTTTCCAATTTCGACCCTTGACTAGTTTTGATGCCTAGGTCCCAATTTTGACCCAAATGCTCCCAAATCTTCTGAGAAAGTATGTGACTAATGTTAGGAATTTAAAATGATGTTCAGGGATGATATATGGCCACCAAAAGACCTCTGCAAACTCTTTTAAGATTCTGGACCAAGTATGCAATTTTACTAGTAAATTGAGGTTCGAATCCCCCTGGGGTAAGTACTGAAAATGGATTTCCAAATGCCTCCCAACCCACTCAAATTTCTAAATATGGGTGGGGGATGTCTCAAGGATGTTATTAAGGTCCAAAATTCACCATTCATTAATTATTAAGTCTATTCTAAAGCCCTCCCAAATAACAGCAAAAACCACTAATTCGACCCTTGGGGAAATGGCACCAAATCTTCTTCAAATGCAAAGAAACTGAGTATAATGGCTTCAAATTCTCATGTACTGAATATGAAACTTATAATACACATCAATGACAGTCCATGCATCACAAATATATCAGAGAAACATTCCTTTATTCGAAATCATCATCATTATAGTGGCATACATCAATGTAGTGGGGAAATGGACATTGTTTGCTCATTAATCTTCATTTTTAGATACAACCACTTGGTATTTTGACCTTAGAATTTCTGAAGATGAAAAACATAGTATATAATTCTTATTACAATCATAAATACATCATGAGAATCTCTCCCAAGAAGTACAAGAGCTCACCAAAAACGCTCTCCCTCAAGGAGCATGAATATGCCTTCAAAATTGGAAATGGTTGAGAGATGGTGTTGCACTAAACAAAACTATGAGCTGCCCTATAGTTGATACCTACAAATAAAAAATCATTAAATCTCCATGAAAGACCTGAGTGGCCTCTCCAAACACCAACTTGGATGGGAATCTTTCACCCTCGAAATTGGCTAAGGCAAGAAACTAGTCATCCACTAGCTCTCTCTTCACAAATGCAATTTTTCTCAAATCATCAAAAGCCATTCTCATACTTGATTTCTAAATTTTATAACCAACATTAGCCTTCTAAGGGTCGAATTCCTCCCATTAGTTTCTAGATATTTCCACTTAGGAAATATTCCACATTTGCCACTTGTCTCCTAGTTTCCAACCTTCCATCTTCTCCCAATTCGAGTAGGAGTCTCTTTGGTTTCTCCAACTCCCATGAGCGCCTTCCTTGAGTCTATTTTTGGGGATGACATGTCATAATGGTCATATGTCAGAAGTCAGATCTGAATTTTTTCATAGATGTCATAGATGCTCCATCATTGCTGTCATAAGGCTAGGGAATCTAGCCCAAGTGTCCACTAGCTTCCAATTTGACTCTTCCTCTTCCATGGAGGTTACCATTCCATCCCATTTAGACCTAAGGTGCTCCATGCCATGTGTATGCTTTACTAACTCACCCAATAATGTTTTCCTTCCCATGGATTCGAAAGGGAAAGAGAGATTTTCCATGTGGCAGTGAGAAACCAAGTTAGTGTGGGTCCCACATCCTCCAAGAGTCCAAATGTCCTCAAAACCATTTGCCACCTAGAATTTCTCTTGAATTTCTTTATTCAACCTATTTATTAAATACTTGAACCCTTCTAATGTCTAAACATCATTTATTAGCTTCCTTATTGCAATTTCACATGTGCCCATCCAACCTAGGAAACTAGTAGGATTGATGGGATTGTCTTACTATGCAATTATTTGAATGGGGATATTACAACAGCGTAGCAACGGAAGTGCGTAGTATATGGTGTGTTGTCATATTGCATGAGTCGTAAGATAAATAACCTAAGGCAATTGATGAATGGGTAGGAAATCTGAAGTAAATTCACCGAGGTTGATTAAGTCCGAACAGGAAGAGTAGTTATCAGTTGCGCTGTCCTGTCGTCGAAAGACTGTCCGACATCGCGTAGTCCTTGGATGTGCGATAGACTAAGTGTTGACAGTGAAGGGGTTATGTTTCGCGCAGCCCTCAGTTCACAGCGCGAGTCCCGCAGTGTGTTGTTCATCAGATCTGCTTACACACTCATCACTTGGTTGTGGAAACCTGATTCCACAACTCCCCTATTACTTCACCTCGGGTGAGACCTCAGTCTGTTCGTAGACCGTTGCCGAAAGAGCTTGTGTAAAAGGGTTTTGTTGGTTCCTTGAACCGCGAAGAACCTGGGTCTTTATAGAAAACCTCATGACAATTATGTAAGCCAACAAACTATTATTATTTATAACATAATTACAGTCACAATAGAATATGTCTTAATATGTTCAAAATCTAAAAGATAATAATAATAGATATTACTGAATAAAACACCTATACAAAGACATCATTCATTCATAAGTATGGACAAATCGTTTCCGACAGTAAAACATGATCGATACAAACACCATAAAATGTGTAAGTAAATCAAGATATGCAAGTAAACTATAAAAAGGAATTGATGCAAGTAAACTATAAAAAGGAATTGATGTATTTTGTATAACTATATCATAGAAAACATGTACCAAAATGTTACTAGTCTTCTTCGGATAGAACCAAATCATATGCCAGCATAAACATTATCCAGACATATAGGAGTCAGCTTCAAGATTACAAAACACTACAAGTCTGCATTACAGTTTCTCTTTCCATCGAATCCTTAGAAAAAGCTGAACAGAACTCGGGAAAATAATTCCCTTCAACTCTATCGAGCCTCTCCTGGTTTATGGAGCCTCCCCCTTATCTACTTTCAGAAACAACTGAAACTAGAATTTGCAGAGTTCAGAAAGAAAAATCTCCTTAAGCGTTGTGGAGAGCTTCCCTTTTACAATCGGATTTCCCCTTGCTTAAATAAGCAATCAGATACAAATAACGGTTTGCTTATTTTGCTCGAGCTAGTAACACAAAATGCCTTATTCCTTATTGATTTAGGCTCCAATATTTTATTGTTGTTCGCCAAGGTAACTGAGTTGATCCAACACTGCAGGAGAGTTATCATGTTTCCAACCAACTCTTGAATAATCCCCGCGATTCTCTTAATTGATCAAATTCATCTTGTTCGATGTGGTGTCTTTCCAAAAAACTGCAATACAGATTACAAATTATTAAAATATGATTCAAAGATAAATAAAACAAATAGAATTGCAAGCAAAACCAAAACATAATTTAATCTAAATCAAACAGAACATCTAAGATCTATCCAGAGGCTCTTCATAACGATAGACCTGGTCTCTGCCATTATAAATGATGAACTCGTGGCAGCATGGATAAGTCCGTTATCTTCGATGTGTTTATCAAGATGTGGCGGTCTTCATTAAAACTTCACGCAATTCCTATTTTCTTTATTGATCGGCAGGTCTTAATATGAGCGATCTTCTTGAAACATTTTGGGCAATAATATGGTAAGAATGCCATAATAATCTCTTCCTAATTCCAATCGAATCATCCCGAATAAATTACGCACTGTAAAGTTCTTTGGATAACTTGGTAAATCTTTCAACAATTTGGCAGTCTTTTTCAGCCTAGTTTTCTCATCTTGAACTGGTAGAAGAAACTCAACGATCCCAACGCTTTGCTTCAACTTCAGGTAAAATATAAAATGCTTGACTAGCCTTTTTGCATAAGTGACAACTGTGTCATGGTTCGGTAATCGCCCTTTATGTCTCGGAGTCCATACAATCTGATATAATTATAGCAGATAAAAATAGCATTTGAAGACATGTCCTAAAAAACAACAATCTTTTTGAGATTCGAACATTTGAATGCGTTTCTTTGGCAGCAGTCTGATGTACTGGAATTGAGCAAAGAGATGATATGGTATGGCCACAATAATTATTATGTCCCCGACATATTGTTTTCGGTCGGGGCATTAGTCGGAGCGGGAGCAGCGCATGGAGCTCGTCTCTATAGTTTTGAGCGATGTTTTATGCATTGTATTTTTCCGTATTAATTTTTTTTTTAAATTGATGTTTTATCTACGTTTGTATTGGGCGTTTCCACGCTTACGTCATCCTAGGGTTGTGTGCCCCAGGACGCAGTGATGCTCTTGCGTCAGCAGACTAGGGCCGCAGATTCAAGCGTTTGATGTGCTGTCATGGGTGGCGTTTGGTGTGCTGCCAGGTGGTCTGGTCTGTGTGTTGTGGTATGGCGCGAATACAAGTTCGATCTACTCGTCGTCCTGGTGTTTAATGCAGCTGCCGGCAAGTGTGTGTCAAGACGGGTGGAAGCCAGTATTAAATTTGTTTCATGCATCGACCTTCGGCTTTGTAAGCTTTTTGGAATTGTTGAAATGTTTTTTGCCTGCAGTTGATGGGCTGTTTTAATGGTTCCTGCGGATCGACGAGGGTTTGATGTGTTGTGGGCGTCATCCTGGTGTTTAATGCAACTGCCGGCAAGTGTGTGCGAAGACGGGTGGCAACCAGTATTAAATTTGTTTCATGCATCGACCTTCGGATTTGTAATCCTTTTGGAATTGTTGAAATGTTTTTTGCTGTGGTTGATGGGCTGTTTTAATGGCACTTGCAGATCGAGGGGGTTTGATGTGTTGTGGGCGCTGGCGTTTGGTGTTCTGTCAGGTGGTGAGATGGATGGTAGTCCAATCGACGGTTTCATTATTAAATCGTTCATTGAATTGTTGAAGCTTTTCGATGCATGGACCTTCGGCTTTGTAGAGGTTTTTGAATTCTGTAGATGGTTTTTGGCTGCAGAGGGTTTTATTGGCATCTTGTTCATCATTTATTGCGCGACGATGGTTTCAGCCCCTCCTTTTATTGTTGTGGTGGGCTTTCGAGTTTGCAGCTGGTTTCATTCTACGTCAGCAGTTTCAAAATCTTGTATAGATTTCTCTGCAAGCGTTGGTGACTGTTGCTTTTGTGTTTTTCCTGTGGTTTCGGTTCGTTGTTCCGATTTGTAAGTTGCTATAGTTGACGTTTTTGCCGGAAGCAGATCGGCTTCTAGGTTTTCTGGCTATATCCTGGCAGTGGTTGGACAGCTCCTTTGCGTGCGATGTTCAGCTTCGAAGCACATCGACGTTTGCGTTTTGCAGGTTGGCCCTTGCGGTGGTTGGATAGGTGCTCTCTAGCTGTCTCTTTGTTCCTGCATTTTGCTACTTTGCACTGGACAGGTGCTCTTCGACTTTATCCTGTTGCTACTTCGTGTTCAAATTTTTTGAATGCCATGTCCATAGGGTTTTAGTCGTGATGGATTCTGTTTTGTTTGTATATCTGGACTGTCGATTGGAATGTTTTACTAAGTTCTTGACATGGTGTTGTTTCCATACTGAGCATAATGCAAAAAAAAAAAATGCAGAGCTTGACTAGGGCTTGAACAATGTGTTTTCGCTTTCTGCTTGGACCTAGTATTTTTATAAATGTGGTTGTTTGCATTTGCCATTGGCCGAAATTGAAATTCGGAAAGGTTGACTAGGGCTTGCACAGTCTGTTTTCACTTCCTGCTTGGACGTAGTGTTTTTATGGACGTCATTGTTTGCGTTTGCGGTTGACCGAAATTGAAATTTACATGAAATGATTTGTTTTCCTAATCAGGGAACTAGGTTTCATATGGAAAACAATATTGGAGTGAATTTGATGGTCGACCCTGACTTTTCCTAAAAGTCGACCGACATAGCATAGGATGTTTCATAATTAATATTGCAAATACAAAGATTTTTAGCTCTAGAATATGCTGGAAACAAACGTCTTTAGCTGATAATTGATACCGTAAAAAACATAGGAATTCCAACTTGGGTTGATGTTTATGGTTTTTTTTATTCCATTTTTAGTATTTAGTTAAAGACCTTGCCTGTTGATGCCAAGGCATTGGCTCCTGCATTCGTCATGTTGGCAATTACGACTCCATCGGTTCCGACCGTGATAGTCGCCTCTGCTTTCACCATTTTCCCAGAGCCGAGATCGACCTTAGGGAAATTTAATGCCACCATCCCAATTCATATCTCCAAACATTGACACAGGAAGAGAATAGAGTCCTCTTCTTCTCCAATGTCACAAGACAGGGAAAAATTGTATCATTCTATGTGCAATTATTGCTGTTGCTTTTTTCTATTCTTCGATGCTTAAAGCTACATTCCTTGCGTTTTGTGGTGTGGTGACAGCAATTGGTTTTGAAATCTGCCTCTTGGCACCTAGGTACGTTGTTCCCAAAAACACCGAAACAACTTTTCTGACCATTTTAACATAATATAAAATTAGAAATAAAAAATTAATATATTGATCATGTCGACTTTTCTTACACTTTGGTGGTGTAAGTCAACTCTGGTCGCTTTAGCTCTCGTGGCTTCAACGTGTAGATTTCTTTGCTGGATGGAAAATGTTGTGGCTTCTGATGCCTTTGAAAAATAAATTTCCTCGCTGGTTTATGCATATTGTCGCTTGGAATTTTTTCATCCTTTGTCTTCTGAATTTGGTTGTGGATGGAGAAGAATGTTCCCATTCACGATATTAAATCTGTTAATAGAATTTAAAAAATAGAATTGAAGCTCCTAAATTGGCTTATTCGTTTTCATTTTCTGGTTCTACGCTTCTTTGCTTCCTGCCCTGAATATGCTTCTGTTTGAGGCAAATACAAGTTATCGCTGTGGGAGAAGGATCCTTGTCGGCTGCATGCGTTCAGACGCTTTAGCCATGGCTTCTCCTATTTTCCCTGTTGTCTTTCTTTCCCTCCTGCAACTTGATGTTGCAGGTTTAGTTATTTTAAAATAGTTGTGTTACTGGATATTGGAACTTGATGTTCCTTCTCCTATTTAATAATGAAACCGTTTATTGGATAACCCTCCATCTGACCACCTGACAGCACACCAAACGCTAGCGCCCAGAGCACATCAAACCCCCCCGATCCACAGACGCCATCAAAACAACCCATCAACTGCAGGAAAAAAGCATTTCAACAATTCCAAAACGTTTACAAAGCCGAAGGTCGATGCATGAAACAAATTTAATACTGACTGCCACTCGTCTTGGCACACACTTCGCAACAGCTGCATTAAACACTAGGACGACAAGCTAGATTGAACTTGGATTACCGCCATGCCATAACACAGAGATCAGAACACCTGAAAATTGCACTTCCTTGGGCATGTTGATAGCCATTTCAGTTTGCAAGCTTCTATTTCAGTTTTCCGGTTTTAAAAAAATGTCTTCAAATACATTAGCAAAAGAAAAGACTATTTAACTATTCTCCATGGGTTGGCAACTGTTATTGCCAACATACCTGTTTAATTACATTCTAAATGTCGCTGGCGACTGTGGCCTGTTTCTGTTAGCATAACCATGCATAATACAAAACGTGGATATTGGCTTTTTAATGGCCCTTCGTAGATTAACATATCAAACCGATCTTCAAATCCTTCGTCTTGAACCAGCCTTGAGTTGCTTTGTTTTTTATTTAAGGCACTGATTCAGTAACTAATAAATTCAATAAAAAAGTGCCCAGGCAATATGCCATCTCCATTTGCAACGTTTTAGCCAAACAGACACATGCGATTCAGGAAGAATTTCTCGATGCATGTTGAAACTTCAACATCTAGCATAGATTGCATAGTCAAAACATTCGACTGGGAGAATAGATGGCGTGTCCATCGATTGTATCTATTTCAATTTGCAAGAACTTTAGGTTTCTTCAGAAGAAGAACACTTTTGCTTTGAATCAATTTTACTGTTGATGCAACAATATTGTTTATGACGAGGTTTAAGTACAAATATTGAGATCTTCCTAGCCTGGCAGTCTATGCTTGAATTAGTTTTTGATGTCTGTGTCTCTTGTGCTTGCTTGTGTCTGTGTTTACATAGTTTCTGTGCTGTGGGCTGGATTTAGAACGATGATGGAAAAAAAAAACTGTTGTCTAGATTCTTATATCAAGCAATTCTATATGGTATTCCTATACTGATATTGTTTCATGTCATCAATATTTCCTACAATAGAAACAATGCCTTCGGTTTCCAATTTAGCTTTCATATATCAAATAACCAAAACATTGCAAACAACATTGTCAATAACCTAAAAAGGTGGCAACAACGATGTGATGCATTCTTCCTACATAAACACCCTACTTCATATTCTGCTGAAATTCTTTTTACTTTCGATTCTCTAATATACTGAATAAAAAAAACTTTGCAGGCCATAGGCTGCTCCCTTTTACAGTGTTAGAAGCAAATAAACAACTGCAATTCACAAATAAGTTCTTCATCCTAGTTCCAATTTCAATGTGTGACACCAATTATGCAACCAAAACATTTGAAAAGGAAAATAGATGCAATGCACATTGATTTTGCCTATGTCATATTGCAAAAAGTTCGAATCTGGTCAACAAAAGAACAATTTTGCTTTGAATCAACTTGATCTTTGATTCAACAATTCTGTTTGTAGCTTTGTTTACATACAAATACTGAGGCCTAGCTAGGTTGAGAGTTGATGCCTGGATCATTCTTCAATGTCCATATTCCTTGTGCGTGTTTGTAGCTCTGCTTGCATTCTTTGTCTCATTCATTTGCACCCTTGGTGTGGCCATGGATTTAGAACACTGAGAAAAAAAAACACTTGTTGTCATGGTTCTTATACCAAGCAACTTATACAATATTCATAGATTTTTAGTTTTTCCCTGTTACAATAAAATCTGTATTCTGCCATACACAGGCATTCAGGCCAAAATTTACTTTGTCTTGTAAGCAAAAAAACAACACTTTAGCTTCTGCATTAGCTTGATTTACAAGTTAGCTTTCATATAGCAGAAAATGGAAACATTGCAATAAACTATGAACAAGTTAAAAAAGGTAGCAACATTGTTATCAACCATTTTGTCTATAAAAACATGCTACTGCATTTCCCAATGCAATTGTTTTTCTGCTTTCTTGTTCATGCAAAATAAATTGAAGTGCACGCGAGCAGCCATTGTTTCAATAGATTGTTATTAGTAATATCCTTTGTCAATTGGAACTTCTCTAGCATACCACAAAAATTAGCCATCGTTTTTGTTATGTTCTGCTATCCTCTTTTTAGCAGCTTGTAGCTTTTCTGTCCCTTTGAAACATCAATAGCATGAGCACTGAATGCTTTGCTTTCCTAGCCATGTCGAAATTCCAATTTCCTAACTTTGATAATGACTACCAAATGCAAATAGTGGTGCAATAGCAAGAAATTCTACTTTGTCCATTTGCATCACCTACTTATCTAGAAATTCGAAATCCCGTGTATCGCAAACTATCATCGGCACAAGAACTGCCACAAAATAAACTATGATCTTGGCATATAAAACATATGTGTTGCAAAGATCAAACATATATGCTAACTTAGTCTACTAGCTATAAAACAAACATTGCATGTCGTGTTTGGTACTTACCCTGCAAAAAAAATGCCACCTGTCTACAAATAGATAGATCAATTAAAACTGAATTGAAATCAACAATTTGCTTCAGATTGTCTACCATAGCAATGTCCATACACTTAGAATCCATCGTTTCACATCTGTTTCGAATATCGAGTAGGTAATCACTGTTTTGGCAAAAATGTATCTGTTTAAAATATCAATTTATGATTTGATATATTTTTATGTTTATGTGCATCATGTAATTTTTGGATGCTTTCAATAGTTATCTAGAGTGATGCAAACTTACTTCCGCTTGTCTACCAGTTCATAGCCGCCATAATGAAAACAAATCACATGGCAATGTAGCTTGAAATATTCCCCTTGTCATTTCACCAAGCACATGTTTAATTTCTTAATCATATTTATATATGGCATAGGAGACGATGCCTATGATATCCTTTTTTCCTGATTTCTACTTTTTGCAACAAGTCTATTCATTCCTCTTGTTATGGAAATATGCCAATTTGCATTTGACAAGTTCAGCTTCTCAATATAGCTGACATCGTTCCATACATTTCTAATAGCTATGGAAACTAGTCTTGCCAACGATTATGGTATCGTTTACATAACTAGTATGCAAAAAAACCTTAATTGCCACATTTCAACACTAACCACAATGATGCTATGCTGGACCAAATCTCGCTCTTCTCTTGCACCTATAACATTCTCAGCTATGCAGTGATATGCAATTGACTGTACTCTTTCATCGGTGTGAAACATGATAGGTGCATTGATTATGTGCAAATGTTCTTTCATTTTGCTATTTTATTGTTCTTAATTGCATATGCAACTATATTTGAAGATTGCTAGATTAGAAAAAAAATTCTTTGTGTAACCATAATTAACATAGTGCATTAAGCAAATTTCCATTTTCCTTTTCATCCGTTGAAACATTCCTTGTTCTATGTTCTTGCAAATACTACTTTTCACTCAAATTGCAAATGTTGAGGGATGCAAATTTGCGTCTTCCTAGCTTTCTTGTATTCTTCAAATTGCCTGCTTTTCCATAGACTCTCCTTAATGTGATCCATATCCAGTTTAAAACTTTACTTTTGCAAAAACTTCTCTAACTCTCTTTTTTTTTCCTGCTAGTGCGTGCGTGGAGAATACTTTTGCAGATGTTTCATTTTCAAGTTCTTTTGCCATAAACATGCTAAGAGCTTTGCAATCTCCAGATTGCCTCTCAAAGGACTTGGCAGCAGGCCATCGAGATCTTGAAGAAATTGACATTGCATTGTCAAAACAACATCTGCTACGGCTAAAGGATTTTCACTTCCAAAATGGTGATTGTCTATTTGATGCATTTGTTGTGCTCTTGCATTTTCGATACACATCAATAGAAATAAGAGAGGCTATTGTGAACCATTTCCGCCTTCATCTTTCTTAAATGGACCCTATTGCAATTTATTCATTCAACTTGGAGCTCGATCCTATGTACTTGTCTGCATTGCATGGCATAGAAGACAAAGATCTTTATCTCCAACGAATGTCCCAACCTGCTTCGCAATTGGACACTGCAAATGTTCGTGGCCTATGGGGTGATGTCTTCTACATAAAGTGGTTTTCACATTGGCTAAATGTGTCGGTTGCTGTCTAGTCATTGAAAAGCAAAAAAAAATACCTCCATTTCAATCCCACACTTCTTGGCTACTGTTACAACATCTTGTTCCATGATCATATACCACTTGCTGGACACTTTGAACCGTTGCTAACTTGCAAATCGACTATAGCTCACGATTTCTTGCGTCAAGAATTTTCAGACGACATTTACAATAGCTCTTGTTGTAACACTTTTCTCGAGATATCTCCCTACAGAGAAATTCTCCTCCAACAAGGTTTTGACATCTTCTCTACAATTGAAGGTCATTGTTCTAATTCGTTATTTGAATCGATTTCAAAATTGTCAAAAACCTTGATAGTATGAGTCTTAGGAAGACACTTGCACAAACTTTCTTCAATTGCATACAGTCTAATGACAATAGATCATTCCATCGTTTGACTACATATCTTACACCATCCATAGTAAAAAATGCTTGTATTGTTTCTAGTTGGAAAACATTTGTTATCAATTTAGCAGCGCCCTTTAGTATTGGCCATGTAAATGGGAATGAGTTTGCAATTCAATGGTTGTTAGAGATGTTGGGAATGAACATTTGCATTTGGAACACACACCCGGTCAGGATTCAAAGTCGAAATTATTCAACAACTACCTCTACAATCAACATCTTTATCTTGCAAGTTGAGAAAAACCAAGACCATTGTCACTTCCATCCATTGTTTCAAACAAATCACCTAGGAAGGTTGTTTGCAATGGAAAAATGCATATCAAATTGCTTTAATACTTCTCAAAGTATGAGGCCTGGCCATGCTAACCAGCAATTTCTTTTTGCATCTGCTTCACAAAACAAAGCTTCTATCAAGGCCTCAAAAAAAACTCTCCAACAAAAACAAAGAAATCTAGAAAATCATGCGAAAGCAGCAAAACAAAAAACAACAATGGCAGAGAGCCATGGCATACACAAATGTCCATGTATTGTACCTCAAAATCATTGCCATCCAAATCAAAACAACGTAGAGAACAACAACGTGCAACAATTCAAGAATTTGCACTTAGCAAAGAGGTCTATGCATTTTGCAGCATCTGAAGCTTTTAAAAAACAAAAAGAGACGCAAAAGGCCAAGCAAGCAACTTTCCAATACTTGAAAGCTATTGAAGATACCCCTGTCAATGCTTGTTGCATATGCAAACGATTACATTTCAAAAAAGACATCCACCAAATCAACGAAAACACTCTCGTTGCATTGACATCGTTGCCATGGATGGACATGGCTCCTTCATTTGCATTGAACATTCACATTTGCAAATACTGCAAAAAAAGTGTTTTGCATTCAGAGATACTGGTCTTTGCAACACCATTAAACATTCGTCACAACAATGCATTGCCAATTGTAAACATGTTGACACCATTGGAAGAGCGACTTGTCTCTCCAAGAATTGCCTTCGCACAGATTGAACAACTAGGTTATAAACGAGTTCAACTAGGGTTGACTGGAAAAGTGATAAATGTTCCTACATCCCTAGACAAAGTGCAAAATACTTTGCCAAGAAATCTTGAAGATGAAATGACAATTGGAATTATGCTAAAGCGAAATTTGGAATACAAAAATGCTTACATATCAAGAAACGTGCGCGCAAACATTGTCATGCTTGCATTGAAAATGCTTTGTAGCATGGAACTTTACATACAAGAAGATATTTCTATTATGCCTGGCTAGGAAACAAAGTTCATTCAATCAGCAAAGAAACAGTCCAACTAGCTTGAACTTGCCTCTTCTACTGACGAAGACAACAGTTGTATGTCATCACCAAAAACCACTGGACCTATTCAAGAAACAGAAATTGAGCCAGTCACCGAAACAATGGTGCATGGATATGGAGAGACACATCTAATGGATGATTTGGCTAGCAAGCTTGTAGAAATTGCACCTTCCGAAAATTATCGACCACTAGGCATTTTCCAAGACAAGTTCTCTGATGGAAAAACAGTCAAGAGAAACATGCCATGTATTATTCTATATGTTCGATATAATGAGGAAAAGGACCCTGAGAACTTCGCAAGAGAAAAACTGTTGCTATTCATGCCTCATAGAAACATCATCAAGTTTTTGACCCAGGAAGTGTGTAGCTAGGGTTTTCACCCTAGCTTGTGCAAATGAGCACCTACTAAGGAGAAGGGACTCCTTAGTAGCAGTTCAATAAACAGTAATTAAAAGACAAAATATTAAAATGAAAATTATACGAAGCATGTGCATGAAATATAAAAAGACAAGAGATAATGTAAATGGTTTTTTGTATTAAAGCTTTACCTCCAATGTGAAGGTTGGTGAAGTTCTTGCAATGATCCAAGAGGGTTGCTCCAAACTCCAGCTTTGCTCCTTCTCTTTCTCCAATGGTGGAAATGGGCCAAAAGGGGCTCTCAATGGTGAAAGTAGCTCAAGGGTGAGCTAGGGTCTCAAAAGAGATTTTGCCAGAGTAAGGGTATACTTGATTGTGGATATGAAATAAGGGGTCTCCATCACCTATTTATAACTTTTTGGTGGTGGAGTGCTGGCTCATGGTTTTGGGAACCATATGGTTTAGGGCAGCTGTATAGGGTTTTTTCTTCCTTTTTCCTCTTTTTCCTCATTTTTTTATATTTTTTATTCCCTTTTTAGAGGGTTTTTGCTATTTTTGGAGGAATTTTGGATATTTTTGGAGGGAAAAGGGGTTTTTTTAGCCTTTTTGAGGCTTTTTTTTATGGTTTTGTGGCCTTTTGGAGGCTTTTTAGGCCTTTTGGAGGCTTTTTAATGGGAGTTTTAGGGTTTTTAAGGCAAATATGGTAGGAAAATGGACAAATGAGTCATGTAATGGGGTAGATGAGGTAGTGAACACTTTTTGGGTGTTAAAAGATTGCCCCCTGATGTGTGAGGGCAGGAGCTCATCGTATGGCCGATAGACATCATAAGTCCTGTATGGTTTTCCTGGGGTGTGGAGAAGAGAAGAAACAAACTGGAGCCCGGAACAACGATCTCGAACAACTACAAAAACTAAAAGTACATAACCTTAATCATGGATGAGGGATAATCTGACCATATAGACGAGGCGGGCATTCCCATGCTCGTATGAAGATATAGAACAATAATAACAATGGGGTCCAAAATATGGGGACCTGAAATATACATGGCCTCAAATAATGAATGAGGAAGAATCTCAATATATGGACGAGGCGGGCATACCCATGCTCGTATCAAGATACATTAAAAATAACTGGGAGGCCCGAAAATGGGGACCTGTAAGATACATAGAGAACCACTGTGTACATCATAAGGGTCCAGAGGGGACCCAAATCTGGGACATACTGCTGGGATGACCATGTCGGAGCGGAAGAACTGATACACTAGAATGACAACAGTGCTACTGAGTGTGGTACCAGAGGAACTGATGAACTGCTGGATCATAGTGACAAGGGGTCATACTCTCAATGGTACACTGAACTGGGACTAAACTGGGTACTCAAGGAAGCATATAACTGGATGGATTCCGAATACAATCGCCAACGCAGCTCGGACATCCATGGGAACATATAACTGGGTGTTCCAAAGTGACTCACCAATGTGCTAGAGTCGGGGGAAATCCGGGGTCTTCGACAAATAATGGAAGGGATGTAAACCCTGCGCGATTCTCAACGATGCGATCAAGGTCTTGAAGTTGAGCATGTGAGGAACAACCACTCGGAGAGGCAATGATGACTCTTCTCAAAATGGTCCGTAGGCACTCACCACAGATGGTGATGGGTCCAAGGCGCAGTGACCTCTGGGTCTATCCTCTGGAATAGAGAGGCTATCGTTGACAGAGGGAGACCTGCAACTATCAAGGCAATGATGTTTCCTTGACAGGAGCGCGAGGTGGAGAACCGAAGTGTGATAGTACTAATGGTAGGACTGACAAACTGGGAGGGATAACTGGGCAAGTAGAGTGGGTGGACTCAAACTTCCTTTGTTCAGAGTATGATGGCGGGGATGATCGGGCAGCATATGAAACTGACTGAGGGGAAAGGGATCATAGCTGTAATGGATCAAGGATAGTGACTGGGATGAGGGATACTCAGGCTGGTGTAGAATGGCAGGAGACTGTAGACTACTCTGAACAAAGGTGACCTGATTGGGGGTGCTGCCGAGATGATCGATCATAGTGCCAGGAGGCACGAGGGGACTTCTTCTTGGGTTAAGGAACTAGAAGAATTGTGTGTATAATGGTACTGTCGTGTGGATTTATACGAGCATAGGACAGTTCATGCTCGTGGTTGCTTTCAATTTTAAGGAGTCTGAAAGCGATAAGAAGACTCTGGAAGAATGGAATGGTACTGTCGTGTGGATTTGTACGAGCCCAGGACAGTTCATGCTTGTGGTTGCTTTCAATTTTAGAGAGTCTGAAAGCGATAAGAAGACTCCAGGGGGTTGATTTTTCGTGTGTTAGTCTCCAAGGCCCAAAGAAGCATAAAAGGATGCAATGAAGAACTCTTCTAGCCGGTGTGACTAGAGTATTCCTTTTTCATAATTAGTCTACCAGGTCCGGAAAAGGGTTAAACTTATACCAGATAGACGCCCTTTCAGGTACTTTAACGAGCATGAAAGGAAGCAAGATTGCTCGGCTATATTTTCATTGTTTTAGGAGTCAGAAAAGAGCTTAACAGAAATTCCCTAAGTGCCTTTTTCGTAAAGGACTTGTCCGGCCCGAAAAAGGGATAAAATTATACCGGACAAAAGGAATGGCCAGGAAAGGAGGAAGTGCTCAATCAAAGGACATTAATGATGACCAAGAATGAGGGTGGGAAGGAACATTGATGGGCCTCCTTGCAGGGTAATGAATGGTGGCAAAATAACGAAATGGTTGCAGTATGACAGGAGTGAATGGCTCATGGAAAAATGTGGAACAATCCGATGGCGGCCGATGTGGCGCGCAAACCGAGGCAGCAAGGTGTCAGGACACAATGTTGAAATTGTACCAAGTGAGAGCAAGAAATGATCTCAAGCATCAGCACGAGCTCAGAAAAATGAATCCGGTGATATAAAAAGTGTCAAAAACGGAGAACGGTCGATGTGGCACGCAAACCGAGGCGATGAGTGGTGTTTAAAAAATGCTCAAAAAATGATGTGGAAGAAATAAGAAAACAAGAGGACCATCATGACGGTCTCGTCGTGCTGATTCCGGTGGTGGAAATGGTTTGAAAAACGGACTCCGTATGGGTTCAGAATGGCCAAAACAAGAAAAAGTCAACAGACTATAAATAGTGAGTGGGTCCAACATGACAAGTGTCATTTGTACTATTTGACTTTGACTAGTGATCAGAGTGGACCAGAGGTGAGGTGGCGTTTCTGGACGATCCTACCGGTCGATTTCAGATTCGGGAGATACAGGTATTCCGTCAAACTCATACATGCATGTTTTTTGGGTTCGGGGGGTGGGTAGTGGGTCCCAGGGGGTATTTGTACGGTCCATGTGGGGTGGACCACAGGTTTTCAGGGGGAGCCTCGGTCAGAGACCGTGGGTTCCACGGTGGATGACGCGTGTGGAGACTGCGGGGTTCGACTCGGAACACACGGTCTGGGACCGCGTGTTTCGAGGCTGAATACACGGTTTGGTACTGCGTGTTCGGCCTCGACAGTTGTAGTTTGGGACCGCGAGTTCGGCTTGAACAGTCGCGGTGTTGGACCGCGACTGTGGGCCAGACAGCCGCGGTTGGAAACCGCGGCAAGGGGGCCTAAAGCCGCGTTTTGAAGCGGGCTGTTAGGACTTCCCGAGGGGGGGTAAGGTTTATTATTTGACATGAGTCTAATGAGTTTGCTTTGCGTGTTTGACAGGATGCCGCTAGTACTGTGGAGGGAACGGGAGATCCCGGATGAGATAGTGACGGTCATCCAGGGGGATATTCATGTGCGGTCAGTATTGGGGTTGTGCAGACTGTTGAAGTTCAAGCAGGTACCTATGATGTGTTCGGCAGGGTTGCTGCTGAAGTTACAGGCTAGTGAGTTTCTGGGAGCCAGACATACACGCGTTCAGGGTGGAGGGTGAGAGGGTGGACCTCACCCTGACAGATGTATATTTCCTGACGGGGTTTCCCTATCTGGGTAGGGTGGCAGATACGCAGCCACGAGTATCCGCAGATGTAGATATGGAGGACATGCTGGAGCGGTACTGTGCTCCAGAGGCGAGGGTGCATAGGAATGCACTCCGGGTGATAAACCTATAGGAGCTAGCCGTGCAGGCTATTGCAGCATGCGTGGTTCGTGTGTTGGGGTCCCAGTCACCTGAAAAGGTGTCCGGGGGTCAGATGCAGCTAGTGGAGCACATACGGGATGGTGTCTACTATGCGTGGGGCCAGATGTTCCTCACCTATGTTCAGCGACAGCTGACAGAGGCGAAGGAATATGGCAAGGGGTTCTGCTACGAGTCCTTTCTATGTGCGTTCTTTATGGAGCGGGTACCGACATTGCGGCTGCGGGTACCGGTCCGGGCAGGAGGGCTGAGGGAGCCACGCATGGTGCGGTGGGGGGAGATGATGCACCGCCGGGGTGGCGGTGAGGTGGGTAGATACTTTACCCAGGAGTTGTACTTGCAGTGGCTACAGATGCCGCTGCCACTGGATGACTACCCGTATAGGGATATGGACTACACTGGGGACCCAGAGGCACCACGGGCACTAGGACAGGCATGGGGACCACATGGTATGTATTGATTTATTTGAATGGTATGGATGTCAAGGTTTATGTATGATGTATGATGATATAGATTGTGACTGAATGATGTGTGATCTACAGATGTGGGTTCGAGACCACCGCCAGGACACGTCGCAAGGAGAGGGCATGTGGCGGTACCAGCCTTACTGGGCCAAGGGGAGGTGCGTTGGCGGGACGCAGAGGGGACTTTGGAGTCCGTACGAGTGTTGCTGGATCGGTTACTAGTTGGAGTGAACGACGAGGGATGGTGGGATGTGGATCCCGATGTGATTCAGGATTGCATGAGGGCGCCCCGGGAGTTCCGTTCGATTGCGATCCGGGTGGCTATCCTGGTGGACAGGGCTCGGGCACAGGAGCTCGCAGGGGATGAGGATCTACCGGAGGAGGAGTGGGGGGAGGACTTGGAGGCAGGTGATGCAGGCAGTGATGCAGGGTATGACTCTCATTAGGGAGTGCAGGGGACTCTCCCCCGAGTTTTGTAGCTCCGGCATGTATCTTATGAGATGTATAGATATTTTTTGTGTATAGATGAGTACAAGGGTACTCAGGACATGTATAGCCGATGAACATGTATTTTTGATATATATATATGCACGTGGATGCACCTTTTTATGATGATGTTTTGGTTGTACGCACGTGGATGCGCTTATGGTTTGTGATATGTTTGTATTGCACGTGGATGCAAGTAGTATAGGATGTCGGGCACATGGATTCCCCTTGTGTATGTTATGTGTTTTTATGTTGATTTTTTATTGCACATGGATGCAAATGTGTATGTGATGATAGGCACGTGGATGCCCCTTGCAATCTTTTTGTGTTTTTTATATTTTTTTATGAGATGTTATGGGATGATGATGCATGATGGAGGTTTTACATGGTGTGATTGATGTGCCAATCTAGGATGTTGTTAGCCATTTGATTTGCGACACTGTTTTGAGCTCTTAGGACATGGGTGAATGTGATGGATTCAAATTGTCGGCTGAGTTGTTTTGTGCGCAGGAATTTTCTAAAGAGGCAGGGATCACGTACCTGGTAGCAGTTGTTGAGCTAGGATACAAGTAACTGGGAGTCAAGGAACACATGAAGGTGACGAATGCCCATTTGGAGGGCAGCAGTCAGGAGACCGGTCACAGCATCATACTCCGCCTGGTTATTGGTTGCAGCGCCTATACAGATTCCGTCAAGGTGAATCATTTCATGTGAAGGGGAATACAAAACCCATGCTGCTGAAGCCAGGTTGGGAGACCAGCGGCTTGCTCCATCAGCGAAGCTAGTGTAATGAGGTGGAAGATGGTCCATCTGTGGTCATGCAAAAATGATGAATATGAGAGGGAGGTAAAAAAGGTGAAAAACAAAAAAGATAACAAACTGTACAATACGGACCAATGGGGCCGCGAGTGAGATAAGGATAAAAGCATTTAAGGTACAACACATTACGAGGGTTGCGCAAAGGGAGACCTTCTGAGTCAGTTAAAATGTATGCCCCCTTGCCGAGGAAAGTCTGCACGATGTGAGGGCCTTGCCACATAGATTCAAACTTTCCTTTACCGGTTTTGTCGTGGGCTTGGTCATATACGAGGACGAGGTCCCCTTCATGGAAAGTTCGAGGGTGTACATGTTTGTCGTAACCGGCTTTGGAGCGGTTCTTGGCGGCCTCAATAGTCTGGAGAGTGGCACGACGATCTTCATCAGCTTGTTCAAGGGAGAGCAGACGTTGCTCGAGTGGGGAGGTATCGGGGAGAAGCTCGATGGTGATTTGTAGGGCAGGTATCTGAAACTCAATGGGGAGGACAGACTCTACGTCGTGAACTAAGTGAAACGGGGTAAAACTAGTGGCGGTCTTGGTAGAGGTACGGTAAGCCCATAAGGCAGGGAACAACATGTGGTGCCAATTGGACTTATGCCGGTGAACAGTGCGTTGAAGGATGGTTTTAAGTATTTTGTTAATGGCCTCTACTTGGCCGTTCCCTTGGGGGTAGTAAGCAGAGGAATATTGATGTTCGAACTTGGGGAGGGTAGATAACTCGCGCCAAACGAAATCTTCGAAGTGGGAACCATGGTATGAGACCAACTGTTTGGGAACCCCGAATCGAGTGATAACATGGTTAAAAACTAAACGGGCAGCGGTATCAACGGTACAATTGAAAGTAGGCATGGCTTCGGCCCATTTGGTAAAGTAATCGACGGCGACAATGATGTATTTATGGCCGTTAGCAGATGGGGGTTTACACTCCATGAAGTCGATGGCCCACTTACAAAAGGGACCAACGGTGACAACTGGGTGTAACGGAGCAGGTGGTGTCCGGGACTTGGGGGCAAAAAGTTGGCAATTATGGCAATGTTTGACCGCTGTGATGCGGTCGGTAAAGAGTGTGGGCCAGAAATATCCTGCGCGGATGACCTTCTGGGAGGTGGCCATTCCAGATAAATGGCCTCCGTAGGCACCGCTATGACAGTCATTGAGGACGTGTTCAGCTTCCTCGTGTGTAAGGCAATGACGAAGAATTGTGTCGACCCCTCGCCGGTAAAGGACATCGCCTAAGAGGAGATAGCGAGAGGCCTGGTGACGGATACGATGGCGTCCATTGCGGGTGACTTTGGGTCGGAACTTCTGCGTGCGCAGGTATAGCAAAATATCACCGTACCATGGGTCATCAGACGAGATGGTGAACAAATGATTGTCGGGTAACTCATCAGAGATTTGGGGGGACGGTAGAAGGGAGGGGAGATCGGTGATAAGCTGGGCAAGTGCGAGGGCTTTGGTGCTCTTAGGGGTTTTGAAAGTAAGGTCATATTCCTGGAGGATAATGACCCATTTAGCAACATGACCTTGCAATAGCCTCCGGTTTAGGAGATATACCATGGGGTTGGATTCGGCGACGACTGTGGTATGACTAAGTAAAATTTAGTGTCGCAATTTTTGGACGAAAAAGACCACAGCTAGGGCGAGTCTCTCCTCATATGGGTAACGTACAGGTGGTCCAAACAAGGTATGGCTGACGTAATAAATGACATGCTCCTAGTGAGAAGTGTCTTCTTGAACCAAGACTCTGGACACAGCATGCTCGGATGCCGAGACGTAGAGGATGAAGTCCTGAGAGAAATCCGGAGGGGAGATCAAGGGGGCTTGTGTGAGAGCTTTCTTGAGGGCTCCGAATGCAGCTTCTGCTTGCTCGTCCCAGACAAAGGGTATGTGGGTACGAAGCAGGCACAAGAAACCATGAACGGTAGTGGTGTAATCGGGAACGAAACGACGGAGGAAATTAGATCGCCCCTGCAGAATTTGGCGCTGTCGGAGCGTGCGAGGAGAGGGAAGGTCTAGGATGGCTGGACTTTCAGGGGGTCAATAGTAATTCCTTTCTGGGAAACAATGAAACCCAACAATCGGCCTGCCGGAATGCAAAAGACACACTTGTGTGGGTTCAAGCGGATTTGATATTTGCAACAACGCAGAAAAACTTGCCGAAGGTCGTTAAGGTGGTCTGATCGTTTCCGGGAACGAGCTGTGAGGTCATTAAGGTAGACTAGCAAGATATGGACCAAGTCGTGAAAGCAATAGGTCATGGCCCGCTGGAAGGTGGCACCAGCATTTTTTAGGCCGAAAGGCATAACGCGATAGGAAAAGGTGCCCCATGGGGTGATAAAGGAAGTTTTGTACTGATCCTCCTTTCGGATCTGAATCTGACTGTATCCGGAAAAACCGTCCATGAAAGACAGGACTTCATGCCCCGCACATGCATCGATGAGCTGGTCAATAAATGGCGTGGGGAAGTTGTCTTTGGGACAGACGCGGTTTAAATCTCGAAAGTCAGTGCATACTCTAATGGTGCCTTGTTTTTTGTTAACAGGAACGGGGTTTGAAACCCAGGTGGTATAAGCAATAGGATAAATGAATCCTGCCTTGCGAAGTTTCTCAATCTCTGCTTTGACAGTTGGGAGCTTTGAGGGATGAATGGGGTGTTGTTTCTGACAAATGGGGGGTACATCAGGCCATGTGTCAATGTGGTGCTCTATAATGGCGGGGTCCAGACCAGGCATTTCGGTATAGGACCAGGCAAAGACATCACAGAATTCTTGGAAGAGTTTTTTGTACTCCTCAATCTCATGCGCACTACAGGAGGCCCCTAAAGTTATGAGTTCGGGGGTACCTCCTGGGGTAACGATATCAATGTGGATGACGGGTGAGATGTTTGCCATGTTACCTTCCTCAAAGGCATCCGGAGCAGGAATAGGGTCCTTAAACCAGTCAACCTTGGTAGGAAGGAAATCTTTGGATTCAACTGCAAATTGGGTAGCGGTGCTAGAGGAAGATGCTTCTGGGAGGAAATACGAACGATGGTGCATGTCATCCCAGGGATACTCCAGGGCAGTGAGTGCCTCAAGAATCTCCTCATCAGAACGGAAAGTCGGAGTCATCAAATCGGTTGACGAGGGAGTGGTGATTGAAGAGATCATATAAATGGTGTTAACCTCTCCTGAAGGGGAGGAGACTGGGGGGTGGATCTCCTCGATGGTGGGTGGGGCCGTCTCAAGGTCCAGATTATTCATCTCATAGAGAGATGCTCGGTAATCTGGGAGATCAAGACAGTGATGTGAGTAGTGGCCGTAAATACCGCATATCGCATAGGGGTGGTTGGTACGCAGTGATTTATCACGGGGCTTGGGGTTTGGGTCGATTTCGACAACAGGGATGTTGGGGTCGTTGTCAAGCATTTGCATGTGTTCCTGTAATACCGGTAACTGTGGACATTGATGAGTCGGATGGCCTAACTCATCACACAACGAGCATTTGGGAGGAGCACGAAACACTGGGGGGTTTTTGACTATTTTGGGAGGGGGTACAGCAGTGTATGGTCGTGGGCCTCTGCCCCCAGTGGGCTTGATAAGAGGAGGGGGGTTCGTGGAGGATGAAGGGGTAGCGACACCAGGAGGTGGCTGAGTAGTAGTGACAATGGGTTGCACCGGTTGCAGGACGACATCTGGTGTCGGCGGGGGAACGGGAGGCGAAAGGTACCACACGGGTAATCCCAAGGTTAACCCAGGGAGGCTGAGGGTAGCCATAACCGGGGCGCTTACTACTCCCGAGGGAGGGATTAGGAAGGGGATGGTGTGGATGGGTGTAACACCAATGTGACTAGGTACCAATGGTGGTTTAGGTAACAAGGGTAGCTGATTGGTGGGTGTTTGCGTATTGTGGGATAGGGTGCATAGATCAGAGACTTCGGTCGCGGGTGACGGGGGAGGAATGGATTGGAATGTAGACATCATCGGCGGATCTGAGTAAACTCCAGGTCCCACGAAGGAAACTAGCGAGGTAGTGGTACCACTAACAGGTTGTTCAACCATAGGGAGAACATTTTCGGGTGCAGCGGGGGCACTGGGATCATAGTAGGTGAGTTGGTCGACCTTGACCACGCGTCCATCATGGGGGAACATCATGGTACGAAAAATGGAAGAAGCGACCGCCCGCATGGCATACATGTAGCTGCGGCCAAGTAAGAGGTTATAATCAAGCTGGGCATTGATGACCTCTATGTCAATGAGTACGGTTTTACCACCTAACTGGACGGGGACATTGGCTAGGAGACCTTGGGGTTGAGCCGAACGACCGTCGTAGGCGCGTAATGCAGTGGTGGACTGCTGGAGAGTAGGGGATCCCAACTTCTGCCATACGAATGTGGACATAACGCATGTAGAGGCACCTTCATCGATGATGCATCGATGGATGACAAGATTTCGAACGGAAACAGAAACTTGGAATGCTAAAGTGGAAGGCAGGCATGGTTTGGACTGGTCCAAATCGAAGGCCATCAAATTTGAATCATTTGGGTCAATAAACCCAATGGCTAAGAGTAAAGTCTTGCGCTGGGAAGGATAGTTTTTCAAGACTTCTAATGCAGACATGGCTGCGGGGGATTGGGCTAAGTCGTCTACAATGTTGTAGTTTGACGCAGCGCGCGCATTGGGGTTATTGTTGATACGACGAAGTGGGAAACGAGGTGCTTTGGAAGCGCCATCTAGTGGAGGCGGAGGTATACGTAATGCCTAATCAGTGGGATGAGCGTTAGTGGTTTTATCAGTGGGAGGGGCTTCAGAGGTGGAGCCATATTGGTTCCGACGAGTTTGGAGGTTGACATCAGCGGATGACATCATCAACAAGTGGTGGGTACCTGAGTCAAACATGGGTTGATCAGGAGCGGCATACGTGATTTGTTGTTGTGGTGGCACGTTGGCTTGAGGGGGAGCCAATGGCTGAGTGTTCACTACGCCTTGGTTTGGTAAGGGGTTTTGAAGCACCAAAGGTGGTTGCTGAGGTTATGGGGGGTTGGGTGGTGCTGGAGGAGCTGCGTGCCCTTGGCGATGGGCATCATCAACCCAGAGTTTCCTGGCTCGCTCTAAATGTGGGCAAGCATGTGTGTAGTGGCCATAGACCCCACAAATAGAACAAGGATGGTTTGTTCGTAAATTAGGGTTTTTAGCCTGCTTGGGTGGCCGATCGAGGTTTTGGTTGGCAGGGGCCGCATTATTGTTGTCTGGGGGATTGGGAGGTTGACCACCTTGGTCTGGAGGAGGGTTGTTCCTGCGGTTATGGCCCTTGCCACGGTTTTGCTGGCCCTGTTGGCGCTGGTTGTTTTGGTTTGGCTGCGGATTTTGTTGGGCGTATACTTTCCCTTGGGCAGGAGGTGGGTTCTGTGGTTGTGCAGGTGCGGGAGCAGGCTGCGGTGGATAATAAGTAGGTGGAGGTTGTGCAGGTGCTGCACCTTGGGGGGGTTGCTGATACATCTGCGGAGCGGGCTGTGGGTTTGCTGCAGGGGATGCCTGTGGCGGGTAATAAACCGGTTGGGCTTGGGAGGTCACAGGAGCTGGGGCAGCTTGTGGATGGTAATAGGGCTGAGGTGCGACCGGGGGAGCATAAGCAGGGGACGCATGCCCAAAGCACTGAGGTGGACATGAGGGTCCCTGAGAATGGTGGTGATGTGTCACAGGAGCATATGAATTGGTTGCTCCAGATTGAGATGTAGCCCGCGAAAGATCGGGGCCAGGGCTAGGACGTGCTATGGAAAAGGGTTGGGGATGCGAGGACACACGGCCAATGATGCCGTTGGCGGCATGGGATGCCCCCGCTGCATCGTGCTGGGAGGAATCATTGCGAGGGGCATCAGGGATAATGGTATAGAGGTAACCCGACTGGGCGTATATGAGGTCAAATTGCTGGGCTTTGAGGATGGCCTCTTCTTCAGACTGGGATCGTTTGGATGCCACATCCTTGGCAATGACAGGGAGGAGGGATTTTAGGAACCAATCTAGGAAGATACGGTCGTCTAATTTGATTTTGCAGAGACTGCGGCGTCGATGCCACTCATGAATGTGGTCAATGATATGGGTAGCCGTGTTCTGTCTGCAAGACAGTAGGATCTCAATTCCCGCGTCATAGCGGACAGGTAACTGAAAGAACTGCAGGAAGGTCAAGGCAAGGGAAGTAAAGGTGGCATGGGTCCCATGGGGCTGCTCGATGTACCACTTAGCTGCAGAGCCAGTGAAGGTGCGCTGTAATAGACGGAGGCGGACAGAGTCGTCCACTATGGAGTTGGAGGAACACCATAGATGGAAGGACATAATATGGTTTTGGGGGTCCTCACCTGCCTTTCCCTCAAACTTAGGGATGTCAGAGGGGAGCTTGGTGGGCATGTGAGGCCATGTTGGGTCTTGTCTAATGGGATCGTTAGTCAGTTTGGCTAGGTCAGGAAGGTTGAGGCTAGCCATGAATGGCAAACTAGTAGAAGGATGTGACATACTAGTGGGTGTGACCAAATTGGGGCCAATGCCCCCAAGTGGAGGGGCTGGGTTTGGGATGTTGCCCCCAAGTGGAGGGACGAACGTGGTATGGGACGGTCCTGCATCGCCCAGGGTAGTGTGAGTCACTGAGGGAGGTGGGATAGGTATTCCAGCTACTGGAATGGGTGCAGTGAGTGGAACGGTAGACATGGGCCCCATCGAGGGCATACCCAAAGCAGGTGTGGTAGCTGGTGTGGTGGTGGATGCTCCACCAATGGTCCCTACCAAGAAAGGGGTGGAAGTCACGCCAGCCATGGGGCTAGTGGGTGCAGTGTAAATGGGGTTCTCGGACTCTGCCTCAGAATCGAAGGTAAAATAGGGGGCGTCTAGATCAGGTGATGGAGTCCTATGCCGTTGACGAGTGGAGTCAAGTGACAAAGCTCGAGATCTATGATGAGTGGTATCAAGTGATGATGATCTAAGTCTATGACGGGTGGTGTCAAGTGAACCGTGATGTGGGGGTTCGCCCCTGAGGCGCCGAGAATGTCTCGGGGACTCAATGGTGATAGATGGTGTCAAATATCTGGGGGTTGTGTTGAGTGAAAAACAGCTCAAAAACCCTAATGCAACCGAGTGTGCAGAAGAAGAGCTCAAAAAATATGGCACTTAGGTCAACAACCAACTCAAAACACCTACTGTAACAGCTGTGCGACAATAAGTGGAGTATCAACAGAAATGGTCAGAATACCAACAAGCAACAGGTTTCCTAAAAAATAAAAAATGGTGGACTCGCTAGACCAAAAGGAGGTAAGGGAGCATGCAAACACCTAACTAAATAGTATTCTGACTCAACTAGAGATATCCTCTGCAAGGTGATGAAATCCAAGTCAGACAATATGGATAAGAGAGCCAACTGGCTAAAGATATCCCCCTACCGGGAGGGACACCGAGTAGTCAATCCTAGAATAAAGGCAACTAAGATACCCCGTTCATGACACGTCCAGAAAGGTGAATCTGCCGTTTGGTCCTTTTACCGCAGTACCCCTATACCAGGATACTCTGAGAACTGCGAAAGGTAGCCCTTCGGTTACTGAATGGAGTGCGGTATTCCACTCAGGCCTCCGGAACTAGTTTGGCGACTTCAACCCTCCTACGGGAAAGGTCCTCTGATAAACTGGTCTTGACCGTGCCAAAAAATATTAGGGGATTTTGGTTCCCTAATGGACAACAACTATGTCTCAAGTGTAAGCAACCGAGGGGTGTTATTTGGATGCCTATCCCCCCGATCCTACCTAACTACAAAAATTCTTATGTGTTCCCCAAGTGGGGTTAGAATGTTGGTTGGGTTAAGTAGTTTTTTAACGCTCACTTGAATTAGGTGACAGAGTGTGTGCGTGTGAGGTGATGAACCCAAATAAAAGTGCCACAAGGGGGGCAACTTTCTAACTAACAATAACAACACAGAATGTAAACTTAAGCATGCAACATTTTCTTTTTTTCAAATTATTTAAAAAATGATTCTGTAAATGTAACAGAAATAAAACTGCAGAAAAGGCTGTAGGGAAGTATGGTTGCAGGTAGGACAGATGGCTGTACAGGTGCAGAAAATATCGCAGCAAAGGAGCTGGGTTCAAAACAGGGAAAAAATGCAGAAATCAGACCGCAGATCTGTGGCGAAACAGAGCGGTCGGATCGCGGGAAACAGAAAAACAGGCGCGGGTGGGTTGCGGGTTTCTGGCCGAATGCTGCAGTCGGGTCGCGGGAAACAGAGCAATAGGCGCGGTCGGGTCGCAGGAAAAGGGCTTAAATCCGTGGTCGGGACGCGGAAAAAGGGCCGGCAGACGCAGGCGGGTTGCAGAAAAAGGGCTAGAAGCCGCAGTCGGGACGCCGGAAAAGGGTTAACAGCCGCAGTCGGATCGCAACAAACAGGATGATTAGCCGCGGTCGGATCGCAGGTAACAGACTTGAATCCACCAGCCGAACGCCGGAAACAGTCTGAGAGCCGCGGTTGGGTCGCAAGTAAAGGCCTGAAAGACGCGGTCGGAACGCAACTACAGGGATAAATGACACGGCCGAAAGGGACAACCGAAAGGAAAATATTTAAAAACTAGAACCAGAAATTCAAACCAAGGGGAGTCGCCAAAACTGTAGCTAGGGTTTTCACCCTAGCTTGTGCAAATGAGCACCTACTAAGGAGAAGGGACTCCTTAGTAGCAGTTCAATAAACATTAATTAAAAGACAAGATATTAAAATGAAAATTATACTAAGCATGTGCATGAAATATAAAAACTGGAAGTCGCGGGTGCAGAAAAAGGGCTGGAAGCCGCGGTCGGGACGCCGGAAAAGGGTTAACAGCCGCAGTCGGATCGCAACAAACAGGATGATTAGCCGTGGTCGGATCGCAGGTAACAGACTTGAATCCACCGGCCGAACGCCGGAAACAGTCTGAGAGCCGCGGTTGGGTCGCAAGTAAAGGCCTGAAAGACGCGGTCGGAACGCAACTGCAGGGATAAATGACACGGCCGAAAGGGACAACCGAAAGGAAAATATTTAAAAACTAGAACCAGAAATTCAAACCAAGGGGAGTCGCCAAAACTATAGCTAGGGTTTTCACCCTAGCTTGTGCAAATGAGCACCTACTAAGGAGAAGGGACTCCTTAGTAGCAGTTCAATAAATATTAATTAAAAGACAAGATATTAAAATGAAAATTATACTAAGCATGTGCATGAAATATAAAAAGACAAGAGATAATGTAAATGGTTTTTTGTATTAAAGCTTTACCTCCAATGTGAAGGTTGGTGAAGTTCTTGCAATGATCCAAGAGGGTTGCTCCAAACTCCAGCTTTACTCCTTCTCTTTCTCCAATGGTGGAAATGGGCCAAAAGGGGCTCTCAATGGTGAAAGTAGCTCAAGGGTGAGCTAGGGTCTCAAGAGAGATTTTGGCAAAGTAAGGGTATACTTGATTGTAGATATGAAATAAGGGGTCTCCATCACCTATTTATAGTTTTTTGGTGGTGGAGTGCTAGCCCATGGTTTTGGGAACCATATGGTTTAGGGCAGCTGTATAGGGTTTTTTCTTCATTTTTCCTCTTTTTCCTCATTTTTTTATATTTTTTATTCCCTTTTTAGAGGGTTTTTGCTATTTTTGGAGGAATTTTGGATATTTTTGGAGGGAAAAGGGGTTTTTTAGCCTTTTTGAGGCTTTTTTGATGGTTTTGTGGCCTTTTGGAGGCTTTTTAGGCCTTTTGGAGGCTTTTTAATGGGATTTTTAGGATTTTTAAGGCAAATATGGTAGGAAAATGGACAAATGAGTCATGTAATGGGGTAGATGAGGCAGTGAGCACTTTTTGGGTGTTAACAAAGTGAAAACATGGACAAAAGCATATGCAAAAAATAAATTGCAAATTGCCATTGTCGAGGAAAAGTTCATTGTCAAGCCAACAACAAAATGGGGTAACATTGACAATGCAACAACAATTGTTGAAAAAGAAGTTGAAATGGAAAAGACATTGGAAACAGAGACCAAGTCTTCCAATCATACAACTGCTTTTGAACAATATGATATCCATGACGACATTTTGCACAAAAAAAACGACAGATGGCAACAGAAATGAGAATGTGAAATATAAACACAAAACCATTTGTCCCTGACATAGATACCTATATTGCAACACGAAGAGAACTAAACATTGAACAACAATCTATAATCAAATAAATTATATCCCCCCCAAAAAAAACCCTTCAAAGCCACTATATCTGTTCTTGACAGGAAGTGCAGGCACAGGTAAAACACATACTGCAAAGGCTATTTACAATGCCCTTGTACTCTTCTATGACAAGGACCTTCGCAGTGACCCATTAAAAAGAAAAGGCCTAATTGCTGCATTGACTGGGAAAGCTGCATACAATGTTGATGGTGTCACTATTCATTCCACCTTCAAGCTTCCTTTGAACTTTGCAAACTTGCTCCCCTTAAGTTCAAATACTCTAGATCTTATGTCCAAACAATTTGAACAATTGCATGTGCTTTTGCTTGTTGAAGTGTCCTTGATAAGATCCTGTATGCTACACAACATGGACAAACGCCTTCGTCAAATTATGCACACATTGACAATACCATTTGGCAATGTTGATGTCATTTTTTGTGGCGATTTTTTTCAAGCCGAACCTATACATGATTCTTGGATCTTTGAATTTCCATCTTTCCAGCAACAGAAATTCCCTTACAGCTTTTGGATTGACAATGTGAAATACTTTGAACTTAAAACAGTTGTAAGACAAAAAAAATGAAATTTTCATTGCCGTTTTGAATAGAATAAGAACAAGCAACCAAACACCTGATGATATCCAATACTTGAACACACATTGTCATAGGAAACCACCAATCGATCCATCATTCCCCTTTCTCTTTTATCGAAACAAAGATGTTGATGAACACAATTCTAGAATGTTGTCACTTGTACAAACACAATCATTTACATTTGTGGTGGAAGACACTAAAGTTTATCATGTTGAAAACACTTTTGAAAAAAAATAAAAATCAACTTCCTCTCACAATTACCCTGAAAAAAAACATGCTGGTTGACCTAGTTGGTGGAAACTATCTACTTGAAGATGGCCTTTTCAATGGCGCAGAAGGTATTTTTAGGCACTATGATCAAACAAACCCAAACATCGTCTGGATCGAATTTACTGATGCAAAGATTGGTGCAATTACACGTGCAAATATGCAAAACATGTATATTGATTCTATTATCCAGACTTGGACACCAATCAAAAGAATGGTCACACAAGTTTGCCTTGGCAATAAAAAAAATTTGACTCGAATTCAATTCCCAGTTCAATTGGCATGTGCTCGGACAATTCACAGAGCCTAAGGATTAACTCTTCAAAAATTGGCATTTGATCCAAAAGGTGTTACAAAACATGGCCTTGTTTACACTGCACTTTCTCGTGTAAAAGCAATTGACTCTCTTTATCTTCTCAATAGCTTGGAACAGAAAAATTTCTTTGTCTCAGCAAAAGTAGTCTCCGAGTTGCAGAGACTAGAAAAAAATGCACCTTTGCAATTTCAATTTGGCCTTAAATCAGTTCCTTCAACTGCACACCTATTGATATCATCACTTAACACTCGCATCTTGGTTTTGCACATTCAAGACGTCATAAATGACATTGAGCTGCTACAATCGCATATTCTTTGTTTTCAGGAAACCCACATTCCAATTCCTCCCAATAATGATACATTCAGAAACCAATACAATTGTATTGCAACGTATTCAATACATGGTGTTCTAACAACTGTACATAAAGAGATCATTATTCTAGAAACAACAATCTATAAAGAAAACAATGTAGAGGCAATTGTTGTTGATGTCAATATTTCTAACTCTGTTATAAAGGTTGTAAACATTTACAACAGACCAAACACTGTTCTTGAGCAGCTGTTCCATGTCTTGGACTCTATTTTTCCAAAAACAACGGCATTTTTCCAATTGTTGTTACAGGCGACCTTAACATCATGTTATGTTGAAAGAAACACCACAAAAAAAAAAAAAAAATTGGAACAATTTATGCAAATGAAAAACCTAAAATTGAAAACAGATAAAGTTACAACAAACTACTGCTCAATGATTGACCATTTCTGGACAAATTTGCAACTTGACATCCTTTCATGTACTGTTTCTGATACATATTGGTCTGACCATTTCATTGGTATCCTATCAATCCCCATTACTTCGACAAAATCCACTTAGTTTACCTATTTCACCTCCTTGTCTCATGCTATTGCAATTGTACTAATTTCTTTCAAAGTCCATATCTTCTCAATTCTGATCCCATTTTAAATAAAAAATTGTTGCAATGGCCATGTCATCTACATTGGCTTCTGCATTGCCTAGGCAATTTCACTTTGAAACAAAAAATAGATACAGAAAGAAACCAAAAAAAAAAAAAAAAAAAAGGAAGTAGCTTTTTGCACTTATCTACAACTAAACAATACCTTATCAACAGCCTCAACAACTCTCTCTCTACAACTTGCAAATAAGCTCACTGCAATTGTGCCTGGCAGAAAACAAAATCTCACTTGCCTATGGTAAATGCTTGTTAAAAATGTCATCAAACAACAAATTTGAATGTCGTTGTCAACAATATACTTCATTTTAAGAACAATGGATTATAATCCAACATCTTCCAATGCAAACATTACTCACTCTAACAAATAATATTTTTTCTTGCCAAATGTCTTTGAACAAGTTTATGTCTTACGCCAATTTCCAACACTTTTCATCTACATTTCTTATCATTTTCATTTCAATTTTTTGCTTGTTTGTCTTTTCTACCAAGTAATGGAAAATATCTTTCATCCTTTCATCAAATACACATTCTTTGATTTGCTTTATGGCTATGGCTTATCAAAACTACTGTTGTCTTGATCAATATGAAACAAAAAAATGGTGCTTGCATCTGCTTCTTCCACATCCAGGTATATTTGCAAATTCATCAAGAAGCAGCTATATTGCTTTAAACAAAGACAAAGACGGAAAGCATATTTCTACAAAGCAAAGCACCATGGAAATGATGCAAGCACCAAACAGTCCATCTACTAGGAAAAGTCTCTCTCCTTCAAATGATGCTACAGATACTACTGCAATCGCAATTCCCTCCTTCCCTCTTACAGATGCAATAACTAGCAGTCCAAAAAGGTAATGCTCTTTTCTTTTGCATTGAATTTCTCCTCTCAGCTTCCCATACCTACTATGTCTTTATCTCATTGAGTGCTTTGACAATTCGTCTCACTAGCACTGCAATGGATTTACCTCAAATCTAATTTTTGTTGCATAGTGATCTTGAACCTGCCATTTCCAATATGCAATTTGAAATCCGAAACTTTCTACAGACGATTGCTTTCCTTTTTTGACCATTTCATTTTATTGTTGTCTTTCCATATTGAAACAAGCTTCAGTAGAAGCATCATCTGTCATACAATTATGCACTATGTCACATACACATGTTTTTGAAGGTGATATTTTGGCTGTCTACGGTCCTGCACAAAATCGAATCCAAAACTCACCTATAAAGACAAAGATTTTGCATGCAGATCTTGTAGACAAAGATGGATTGATGACAATTACTGCTACAATGAATGATAGTCTCATAAACCGATTTGGTAACTTTCTCTTGGCTGGAAAGAGCATACGAATAACTGGATTTGAATTAAAAAAAAGGACAGTATGATCGCGGAGATGCTATAAATTCAATAGCAATATTGCCTTCCACCTGTATTGAAACAATAGAACAGGTTTGTAAATCGCATTGTCTTCCTCCTGACATGACAATTTCAGAGCTCGTGTCATCGGACGAAACATATGTCGTTGGTACTATTGCAATAATGGTGGTCAGCTATCAATACGTCAACAAGCAGTTGGACTTCTACATCAGAGATGGTGAAACTGCAAATGACTATGCTATTGTACACTGCTCACTCCTTATCTATTAAAAATGATTACATACATAGAGATATTGTTTAGTTCTAATGAACTTTCTGCCAAAAAAAAAAAAAAAACCATTTCACACTGTTCTTTGCACCTTAAATACACTGAAATTTCCTTTTGCAGCATCTCCTTTTGTTCATTAGACATGTTTTCTACTATCTTACTGTTTCACTTTTTTCCCTCCGCAGTTTCAAGTCAATGAAAACTATAAAAGTTTCTTCTTGTGCGTTCAACAACAACTTGCACAAGACGAACCTCCTCTCTATTTAATAAAAAACATTATCAGGCTAGGCCTAAAAGGCAACCACCTGATGAGAACTTCCCAGGCAACATTCATTGATCCTTTGAATGATGAATTTTCAATTCAGAGTTTGCTGCCAGTAATTGATGCAAAAACATAGGTAAGCTATTCAAAAATGCCTTTCCCTATTCATTTTGAACTAGTGCAATGAAAGAAGTATTTGATTTTCTACATTCATTCTGCATTTATACAATTCTTGGCATAAATACTACAGTTATACAACATAGTTAAAGTCATTTTGCAATTCCCTTTCAATACTGATAATGCATTCAATTATTTCACAATTCAATTTATTTCATTCCTAAACATGCTTCTGCTTTTCTTCACAAGCTTAACCAATACTATATTTTCCTGTTTACTTCTCTTTCAGCACTAACAACTTTCAATCGCTATTAACTTTTCCATTCAAGCAAACTTGATTGTTCTATATATTCATCCAGTCAATAGATTTCCTTGCTCAAATCCATAAAAAAAAAAATCTCCTTGAAACATGTCCAAAAACTATTTTTCATTGCAAGTTTCATATTCCTATTAATGTTTAGAACCAATTAAAAGTACAGACATAGATTAATGCCATGTCTATTGCATTTCAAATGACAATTTGAAAAACACAATTCACATACTTGCATTGAATACTACACTTTCAACTTTTGTTTGCAACTTCTATTGACCCCTACTAAATGTCACATTTTCCCTGTTTCTGATATTCAAACCCGTGACAGATGTTTGGAAAGCTCAAAATTAGGAATGCCTTTGCACCACCTTTCCAATGCACATGTTCAGAATGCAAGCTGCCTATGATTCAAAGCACATCCTATTGTTGGTTTTGCAACCATGTGACATGCACAACATTTGAACATATCTTGCACTGAAAGTTGGAAACAGATGACGGCATTATCGAATGCACTCTTCGAGGGATACAACTCAAGGAATACTGCCCATCTGTTGCAGCAGTGTCATATGAACAATATTCTAAATCAGTTTCTTAAACTATTTACCATCTCCGCAAATTCAATCAGCAAGGAGTTTTCACTTTGGCAATGAACAACTGTGCACTTGAATTTAAAAAACTCTGAGCAAAAGGTATGTTAAATATATAGCTACTAAATGCCTACACATCGCTCCATATTTCTGTTTTCTATCATGCTCCTGTAACCTAATCTTTTTTATTGCTACAAACTCTGCTTTCAATTTCAATATGTACGCATACCATGTTAATTTCAAAATCGGTTTTCAGCTTTTGACTGCATAACTTATTCTCACACTACTATAGGCAAAAAAATGGTGCAAATTGCAGATAGACTTTCTAATCTCCATATACTTGTCTTCAATTTTTCCTTTGTCTTTTCCCATATCCAAACAAAAAAATTATCAATGCAGCAAACAAAAACATGGAATGAGGATCCAAAAGCTAATATGCACTTACCCTAAACATGGCACTTGTCACTTGTTTATGTCAACTGCATTTTTTATATGTTTTTACATCAGTTGTTTCTCACAACATTGAATTTGAATGCTTTCATGTTGCAAATCAATGTGAATAAAGACATTTCAACTCATTGCAGACACAATACCTTTTGCATCCATTATATTTTCTTTTGGAAGCAAAGCAAATTGAACTAAATTATTGCTCTTGCTGTGTCAAATTTTGAACAGCTCTTTGCTCCATACAATGAATCTAATGACCTGGATGTAGAATCTAATGACTTGGATGTAGTTTAGTTTCTCTTCAATTGATTTTTCCTCACGTTCTGAATGTTTTTGAAGAAGTCATGTAACTTATGATTCAAAAGTACTTGCAATAAGATTTATATTAGTTCTAAATTATTTTTATCAAATTTAATAAAGAATGTTCATTACCAGTTATTGCTTGTGCTCAATCAAATTTTGAATAGCTCTTTGCTCCATACAATAAGTCTGATGACCTGGCTGTAGAATCTAATGACTTGGATGTAGTTGAGTTTCTCTTCAATTGATTTTGCCTCATGTTCTAAACATTTTTGCAAAAGTCATATAACTTATGCTTGAAAAGTACTTGCAATAAGATTTATATTAGTTTTAAATTATTTTTATCGAATTTAATAAAGCATATTCATTAGCATTTATAGTTTCCTTGTATAGTTATTCTACATCCATTTTAATTTGATTTTATCATGTTTAGAGTTCAAACATTCAAAGATGCATGAAATACTTTATAATCTCTCCCATCTCTCCTTGTTTGCACTTGCACATAAACTTCAAATGAATTTTTCAGCTATGGACTGTAATGTCCCCATTTTGACCCCCTTTGCATTAAATCATAAATGATGTAAATATTGTTATTTAATCATGGTGAGGAGCTCAAGGCCAAGGCCCGACCATTGATTTAGCGTTTTATGTATCGGCAATTAAAAATAGATGTCTATGGTTCTTGTGCTAGATAGGCACAATGTAAATGAGACATCATGTAAATACGAATTTTAATGAAAAATACCCACAACTAGCTATGCAATGCAACAAAGAGATGGGGGCATGATTCTACAAGGAATAGGGAGGGAAATTATTCAAACCCTTGAGCCAATGGTGTAATCCATGTGTCAATGAGAAAACCCATAAACCCTCAACTACCCGTTTTGGGTTATGGACCCAATCATTTAATTCTTCCAGAAATTGGTTGAGGTAGTTAATGCCTTGGGAATGAAGAGGTATGGCAGCCAATTTCGTGTATGGGCAAGCCATCAACCTAGGAAATCGTATTTTGTCTCCTTGGGCAAGAAAACACCCACGAAATGGTGCCCAAAGCCATTTTGAATAGTCAGCCTTTCCTTTCTCACGCAGTTGGAACTATTGGGTCTTTCCCCATCACATTTTTCACCATTTTTCCTGCATTTTCCATGCCTGGGAGTCGTTTTTGCATTATACAGTAGCTGGGAGAGAAGGGGCCACGATTTGGGACTGTGATGGAGGTCGTTTTGCCCCAAAATGCCCATGGATGTTTTTCTGAAAACGATTTATGCTCTCCAGGGTTGTTCCCCATTTTCCATTTCGTTGTTGGGCTTCCCACGTTTCTCTGAATTGGTAGAAACCCCCTCCTTGGGCATTCCACTGTAAAAACATTTTTCCTCATGCCCAGCAATTGTGGTTTTGATGTATGTGCATCCATGTTTTGGTTTGAACCTGTGAGCAAAAGATTTGGAGTAGTAGTGGACAGAATTGGCTTGATAAACCTAGTGGGGGAGACAACCTCTCAAGAAGATCAAGAGGGCTTTGGCTACTCTTCTATGCACACCCTGAGAGCACTAGATGGGGAAGGTATGGCTTGAGGGATTGTATAGCAGTGAAAAGAATACTTCCTTGTGCTGGGTGTGTAGGTATTGTGGGTGCCAAGCTAGATAGATCTTGTAGAGGTATCCCTAGCTCTGTGGTTGAGCTCACTAGCTTAGCAATTCTTCCTTTCCATTTCCTAGCAGCATGATAAACCCAATTGTAGATTGGCTTGGCTCATCTTGGTGTATGCTTGGCTATGTGTGAGTCTGTTGTTCCCTGGTTCCTTGTAGAGATCATGCCCAACTCGGGGGTGGCAGTTGTATCAAGAGGTTGATAAGCACAACTGGCCTATGGTTGGGTGGAACGTTGCAGTTGCATAGCCAGTTGCTTGGGACTACTTTGTTAAGATAAGTATTCTCTTTTATAAATTCTGCAATGTCTTTATTTAATGGCTGTCACAGAAGTGTTGAATGTATGTTAGATATTAAACATGATTTTTAATTCCACTGTGTTTCTATAACATGCACATGTATATGTCTTTTTATACTATGAGTTCTTACTTAATGGATATGGGGATAGATGCTCGGTTGTAGCATCACGATCCTCTCTATCATGCTGGTATGATAGGAGGGGACGTTACATGGACTTTTGCAAATGTCTACTCCCTTGGTTACCAAATTCATGTTTACATAAATGCATTTACACTCATTGTTGTATGAATTTTTTTTCCTTCCTAGATTTCTAGACACTTGCAAATGCTGCAATCGAATTTCCAAAATCACAGATTTCATGTATTCTGTCCTTGCACCAATCAACAAATCCAACTCCTGCATTGTACTTCTGTGACTACCATTCTTGCCTGCTAGTTATCACTGTTTATGGTCATTGCAATTACTATTCATCTTTAACTTTTCTGTAACATGTTTTGATTTTAATTGTCTCTTGCTCTTAATCATAATATTTTCCTTTTTCCCAATGCGCAGGAACAAAACTACAACACCCTTGCAAACACGTTGGTTATAATGGTTTGAGCTGAAATTTTGCAAAGCAGATATCGACATCTGAAAAATACTTCTGCATATTGCCACTGGCTTGCACATAAAGAAAAGAAAAAAAAATTGCAAAGAAATTGTTTTTTTGATATGCTCATGGTCTTGCCAACTGAGCATGCATACTTCTGATCTGACCTTACAGTCAGGATGGTCAACTGCTACAATTTTGTACCGATGTATACAACACCTGTGTTTATGTTGCCAAACACTCTTCTTATGATTTTGATCAAAACATATAAATACATGCTCAGGAAAAAGAACTTCATTTGAATACTTTTAAAGACATGGACCTAGTTTTCTGCATTTACAATTTTGCTCTTTTATGTGATATACTTTTCAAGCATTTGATTACTACTACAATATATTTTGGAAGGCTTGTTAGACTCTCTTGTTTTTCCTTAATGTTATAAAAATTATAATAGAAAAAAAAATGTTTCGTATACAAGAAAATGTCTCTGCTCTTCCCATTGCTTACTGTTCTTCATAATGTTTACTGTCCAATGCAAAAAAACAAATTTATATATTTCATGACCCTTCTGTTTGCCTTTCAAATGTTTTTTGCTTTTCAGCTTTTTGTTGTTGGCAAATCTGGTTGCCATGCCCTTATAATAATACCATTTGAAAACACAATTTTATTGATTTTTTTTCTTCAAATCTAGTTTGTGATGGCATAAAATGATTTAGATACTTGCTCTTATAAAATACATAGAAAAAATTGCATTTACTGATTTATATCACATCTACAACGGCATTAAAAATCCCAGCTTCAAAGTCGGGGACATCGCCACCTCGTGGCTCTTGTTCTCTATGTTATGGTGGCAGCATTCCCTTAAAGTATGCTGCCTGTATTGACACGACCTTTAACTAAATGACAATTAATTAATGCATTGGATACATCATGATCCCTTTTGGCGGACTGGTAAAAGATCGTATTAAAACTTGTGCAAGATGATCCCCACGATCTGGTGTAACTGATTGTATCACGATGTACAAATAAACCTCATCAATCTTCACCGTTGAAACTTTGGATGGTAAAAGTAATTTGCTGTTAGCATTGTGGAGGATAGCGTTAACCGATTCTAAATTGAGAACATTAATCTCCTTTTTAATCTTCTAATTTGATAACTTCAAATTTAAAGATAATCGATACCTGCAAAATAAAATAACCAAATTAACATAAGAACAAAGTTTAGTCAATCATGCAAATTAGATTATCGACTTCACTTTGTAGGAGCTTTATGTTTATTGGATTTTAATGAATTCGCAACTAAGTTTTAGAATAATGAATTGAAGCTTAGGAATTATGCTAACAAACCTTATTCAAACTCCAAAGGTGGCACTTTCTAAAAGAAATATAATAAGTGTGTTACTTTCTTAGAAATAATGCCAGATCCCATTGGATAGTAAAAATATTATTATGCCACATAAAATGAATATTTAGATAAATAAAATGAAATAGATCATTCACCTATGTTTATGAATAAAGCAAAATTCACAAATAGATTTGGAAAAAGGTTCACAAATTTCAAAAACTTACATTGAGTAGCATATTTGGAATGATAATACCTGTTATACCAAAGTCTATATGCCTTGTTTTCTCATATTTTGTTTATTAAGTAGCATATTTTGGAATGATAATATCTCTTATACCAAAGTCTATATGCCTTGTTTTCTCATATTTTGTTTATTAGTATGATCCTCATCTTTAAGATTTTGTTTTTTACTTTTTGAATACATATTAACAAATAAAGAAAAATATAAATGATAATTTTAATATTGAAAGTATAAGATTTGGTTATCATTTATTTTACCTAAAATCCCAAATATTAATCATTTTACCATTTTCAATTTAATGTATTGGATAAAATGTATGTATTTGATTGGGAGTCTTTAATTATAACAACTTATTTGTTAATGCTTTTCTTACTTGGAATGAGTTTCATAAACACCAAACTAAAAACTAAAGACATGATTCCATCATTTTGATAAATACTTTTCCAGACATGGATTCACATGTTAGAGATAAGAAATTTAATCAATTATTTAGATTTGCCAAAACATCCACCAATTCTTATATTAACAAGAGTATCGAAGGATGATTATCAATTCAACCTTTAAAAAAGAAGAAGAAGATATGGAACTAGTTCGGATAAGGCTAATATAGATCATGAGTGCATCCTTCACCATCCGGGAAACTAAATCGCTCAAATCACCAAAATCTCATGAAATGAAAACCAAGCGACCATGTACCAAATCAAGGAAGAAAATATGAAAGAAAACTAAAAAGATAAATATTTACAAAAATTTAATGGGGGCCCCTTCATTTTGCAAAAATCTAGGGGGAGTTGTTGGGGGTGCCAACATACACCAACAATGCAGCTGAACTAGAAGGATTGCTGCATTGAATCAGAATTTCCATTCGCAATCAATGGGAACCCATGGTCATTGAAGGGGATTCACAAGTCATCATCCATATGGCCAAGAAGATACATGGTGGACAAATTGTTGCCAAGGTTGCGAAGAGCTGGAGTTTGATGTCCTGGGTCGAGCGGCTCACAGACCTCCTCCGTAGTTGCCACACTTGGTCTTTCAACCATGTTAAACGTGATGGTAACAAGGTGGCTGACCTGTTAGCCAACATTGGGGAACGCAACGAGGCTATAATGGATGAAGGACAAATACCGGACGAGGGACATAATGAATGGAAGACCCAATGCACCCACCTAGAATCTAATGACATAACACTGTACAAGAACACGGTAGGATGCACGTGTCTGGCCTCGGTTATCATGAGGAGCACACATCTGTCTAGCTCGATTAACACCCATGGGCAGCCCAATCAACAATCTTCCTCCGAAGTCGGTGCATCAGTATTAAACCGGGACATAACTTCCCATGATTTCACCCCGATTCTCAATTATGGGGAGATCCTGCAACCTCCTTCGTCCATTGAAAGGTAGGGTACACAATGTTAGGCAGAGTAGTCGAGAAAGGCATGGGTTTTTAGTGCAACCCATTAGAATGATGAACGGATTTAGCATGGTTACCGGGTTTTGCTTTCATCGTTCGGCTATTTATTCCAAGCGAACCCCTACACCCTGCAGTATGTATGTTGTGGATAGTGTCATTGGGGGCTATCAAGTGAGAATTTGGTGTTATCTTCTTTCCCGAGTGATTGGTGAGATGTATCCCAAGTATAATGTAAGTAAGGGTAAAAAGGTCGATGGTTGGCGAAAAACTACCCGCGAGCTTCAGAAAGCAGGGCAGGCGACCCATTTTTTTCGCAAGCGAATCCCTCTGATTATCAGGGAGGAAATCGAATGTGTTGAGAAGGACCTGTGGGAGTAGGTCAAAGCCCTGGATATTGACACTGTCAGAGAAGAGGTTGAAGAATGGATAAGTGACCAAAGGACTACTACTGGTCGTCTATCTTCCTATGACAAGATAGTTACCACCTATTGGGTCATCAAGGAGCTCCTCTCCCATGTCATGATGGACAGGAAAAATAAGGCTTTGGGCGAGGCTGAACCAGCACATGCCTGGAAAGCGCATTTGGAGGATAATCGCTTTATGCCACGAACAATTGACCGCATTGCTCATAAACTCGGCCTTTCTCCGGAAGCCTCGACTGCTGCTACTAGTACCTCCATGCCACGCTCTCCAGTCTCCTTCCCTCTTCATGGTCCAGTTGGTCAACTTTCTCTTGCAGATGACAACAAGCTCAGCGGCCTCCGCTCAGGCACTATGATCCCTAAGAACGTCGCCAAGGCTCCCAAATGATGGGTTTTCGCTTTGTTCTTTTGATGGTTACTGTTGTATGGTCTCGCTTTTCTGTTACTTTAGTTTGATAGGTTGTTTTTGGTGCTGACAAGATTCACATGCAGTATCCACCTTTGTAATTTTCTCTCCAGTTCGACTATAATATCTTGTCTGTTGGTTTTTCGGGTGAAGTCTATAGGCCTTTTTTTTAGATAGTTTTTTCTATGGGCTTATGTAATGGGGTCAAGGGATTAGATAGGTTTTGTGTAGAAGTCTCAGATGCACAAATGAATCATGCTATAGGAATCAATATTATTGTGCCAGTTTGAAGAAGTATATGTAAGAAAGATTGAAGTATATGGAATCCAATTTGAAGAAATACATAAGAAGAATATCAAGCATGTCGAGTTTGAAGAAGTACACATGCAGATCTCAAGTACACCTAGTCATACTACTTCAAAGGTATATGCTAAAGAAATGGTTGGACAAGGTTAGCGAGTGCACAAGTGGATTGGAGACAAGAAGTGGTAATTTTCTTATGAAAGTCCCGGAAGTGCGCAAGATACACCAATTAGAAGAAGTATGCAAATCTCAGAAGTCCCCAAGTTACACCAATAAAAAGCAGCATATAAGTAGTTAAAGCGCACAAAAGTACCAATAAGGAAGTAGAGGTTGTAGAATTCAAGGGCACAAGTCCCATAAGTGATGGTACATCAAGGGAGCAAGACCACATTGCAAGGGCACAATATCAAACTGCAAGGGCGCAAGTCCCACTAAGGCAAGGACCAAGTATGTGCAAGACCCACAAGAGAAGACACATCAACGACGTAGATCATGACAAGTGGTGGAAGCATGAATCATGAAGCAAAGAAGAATGAAGCCACAACCAACTTGTGGACATCAACATATGTGCAGATCAATTATACATAAGAATCCAAGTTAGAGAATTTTGTATGCTCGGAAGAGGAATCTTGAAGGTAGAAAGTTGGAAGACACAGATTTATCTAGATTCTAATTTTTGGGGCATCAAGGGCTCGTGGAACCATAACAATATGATCTATCAAAGAGACAAGTGCACACGAACAGAGGAATGTAATTGTTGATGGTGCATAGTATGATGTAAGTCCATCTGTGACAGTTGTGTGAATACATAGATGTAGATCTACAGAGGATTTGCAAGTGCATGATACTAGAATGACAGTATCGCGAACAACTCACAGTCACTCACAAATGAGCTAGGACAGAGGCACGAAGACTAACTTCAAGTATAACTTGTGTTGCGAAGAAGTTGATCATATGCACTAAGATATCATTTCTGCACAGTAAAGGATGCACATTTTGATAAGGATGACCTGAGACAAGTGCAAATGAATCGAAAGGCCAGATCATAGGTGATTCACAAAGTGTTGCAAATGATCTAAATATTGTTGCACCAAGACAGAACGAAAATATCTCAGAAGGTGCGCAAACTTATCTAATACTGATGCACGAAGTAATAACAATAGTTTATTAGTTGATGTGCAGTATTAGTTAAAGTGCACTAGTGCAAAAGCAGAAAGGGATACAAAACCTGAGCGCAAACTGTAGAATATGATGAAGCAACACATAGTTTGTGAAGTGCAAATTCAATTGTAATGTTGTGAAGTGTTCAAGTGAAGTTTTTGATGCAGAACAATAATTGCAAGATATCAACATTGCAGAAGTTGCGCACATCACAATGAACAACAATTTATTAGAAGAGTGCGTAGATAAGAAGAACAACAAGTCACGGCTTCTTTCATATATACTAGGGCGGCAGGACAAGGCATGGAGCATGAGGTCAATGCCTATTCTAGTTGGAGCTGGTAAATCAGGAAGTTGAATCTTCCTTAAGGTTGGTTCATGTAAAACTACGGGGTTGGTACTAGAGAACTTAGGAATTTGGTGCTTCTTTGAATGTAATCTTTATATTATAAGAGAGAATTATGTGGTTTATCCCATTTGGGTTTCCACGTAAAAATTCCGTGTTTTGTGTTTTGCGCATATGTAGATGAATGTTTTATTTATTATGGATATATAATTTAATGTTCAATATTAATAAGTTAAGAAGGTACAAATTGTTCATAATTGCGCTCATACTTATTCACTCCCCCCCTCTCAGTATTAAATACATTCCAACAATATTTTCAGGTCTTGGTGATTGAAGCTTTCATAGTTCTGATAAAAGAACATATAATAAAGGAAACATGGATACCTAAACCACTATATTGCTGGTGGTTTCTCTAACTGGTAATGAATAATCTAGGCCAGTTAACTATATATGTCAAATTTAGGGGGGCCATGCCTAGGGTCTGTGTTTAAGCTGAGTAGAGCTCCTAGAATCACTTCATTAACTGTGTTGTCATTTCCTAGGCCTATAATGGTGATGATAATTGACATGGAATTCCTAGAACATTCATAGAATAATGTTGTGTTATATGGAGGGGGCACAACAGGGACTTCCATGCTTGGTTCAAGATGTTTAGATAGAAATTGATGGCGGTCAAGAGGCTGTAGGGCTTGGTATGCATTGGAAAGGCATTTTTCATTAAATAGATGGAGGGATAAGAACTCAAGAATGAAAACATCTTCTATAAGGTGTTAGGGACAATGAAGCATAGGGTTTGAGACATATCAGATGTAATGTCCCCGACCATTAACTAAGGTTAAGGGTGCTTATATTAAGCCTAAGTTAAGTTTAAGCACAACATATTGAGACAAAATATAGTTAGACAACACTTCAAATAATCAAACTCTTGATTCTAGAGTCAAATTATTTAATAAAGTTACGATATTTGATTAATTACTTAATTAAGATAATTATGACACTTAATTAAGTTAATTGCGACACTTAATTAAGTTAATTACCAAAGTTCATAATCGTAACAAAACATCATTAAGGAATATTATTCATCATCCTTAGTGAGAATAAGGTCCTAAAACCCATTCATGCATTATAAATTGTATTAATGTTGAAACCACAATTGTTAAATACTTGAGTATTGTTGTTATCAGGTTTTCTGCAAACTAAGTTCATTTCGGGTGTTGTTATGTCTGTGTTGTTGGAGAGGCTGAATAGTAATAGAATCACACATAAATACACATCCATAGGCCATAACTTACAACCGCACCACAACCAAATCAGAACAAAAAGGCACCGGCTTCAATCACAGCCCACAAAATCAGCTCCCGATGGCTGTCCCCTAAAGTCATTTTTCACTAATATATTTCAGATTGTATGGTATCCTCTCTCCAACCATCAATCAATATTACATTCAGATTACATTATTTATACTTATATCTGCAAATAGAAGCAGATCCATACACAAAACATTTCCAATCTAACAACGGGTGCGCTCATCTTGGCACCAGGAAAATTGTTGGACCAAAATGGACATATCTTGGTCATCTGGATATATTTTTTGATGAAAAGAAAATAAATCCTTACTAGAAATAATGGAACAGGTACCACAACGCAAAAATGAGTATACATTTGTGAACCAAAGCATATGGTTGTGCTCTTGCTAGTACCGTAGGGTCACAGTTACAGTTTTTGAAGAAGAGAAAAAATATTAGAATGAATTGCATCTTGGATTTGAATCCTACAGAGTCCATTCTTCTCATAACCAAATACTTACATATAGAAATCAAGCATATAGATAAATAAAGTCAACCACCATTGCACATAATCATCATAATAATATGTTAAAACACAAATAAAATCATATGAGAAATACTTATATCAAAATATGGGAAACTCGCTCCAATGGGACAATGTTCTTCCCAACCGTAGGCACAATCCATACATAAAATTGAATAGGCCACCCCCAATATGAGGCCACAGATCCACAAGTAGAGTACCCTCAGTCGAGGAATTTACTCCCATAAAATTCACACAACCATCTACTACCTATCAGTCTCTACTGCTGATGGGATCTTTTCATACCTGGCTAAGAATCTAGACGAGTAGAGGTACCTATATGGAAGCAAGGGAAACACTTCACATGACCACTACAACATTTTCATCTATTCTACCGATGGGAACTTCCCATACCTGGCTAAGAACCTGGACACTAAATTTGGATCTAAGGGAATCAAGCAACATGGACTTAGTCCCCAACTCAACAATACAACTGTCACACTCACAGCCTAGTGATAATATCAGAAGCCAAGCCATCCAAGCTCAAGATTAGATTTAACAAGGAGAGAGCACATGAATTTATAAGGTGGAGAGGAAAATCAAACCAAGGTAATCCAACTCATTTCAAGAGAGGGGGTTAACTTTACCACAAGAGGTTAATTCGAATAAGAAAAATAAAAGTATAATTCCAAGGGGAAAATGGAGCTAATTCAAGTTGGGTGGGACCCACTTGAATTTAATGAGAAAGCAACTCAAATTTGCATAAGGAGGGGTTGGATAAGGTGGATCCCACTCCAAAATTTTAATTAGGAGAGTGGAGGCTCATGTGAGGGGGTTACTTAACCCAAAGAAGCTTCAGGAGGAGGAGTTACAACAAATTATTAAGTGGAAGCACAAAAATAGTGTCATCAATGCACTGTGTAAGAGTGGAAGCTAGAAAATAGCTTGTAGCCCTAAAAACTAGGAAGAGGGCTCATAAATGACCAAAAGCACATAAATAGGAGTGAATATCTGCCAAAGAGGGTGCATTCACCAAGTGGATTCCACAATATCTCTTTTAGTCATAAAACACCACAATTAACTATTCCAAAGTCTTCAAATAGTTTGAAAAGGGTCCAAAATAATTCAAATAACATAAAAAAGGTCCAAAATAGTCCAAATACAAAGTTTGTGTTTATAATAAAGCACTAGGGAAGAATCACCCATCCCCCTCACTTGTGACACCATGGCCTCCCATACTCTTTTAGTTGCTCGTTGAGCCGGTTGTTTATGTATTTAAGAGAAAAATCAATAATAATATCAACATCTAAGTCCATAGTCCATAGTCACATCATCAAACATGTCTTATTCATATAATCAAATAATCAACCAAGTCATCCATCATCAAATAACCATACATTTCATATTCACATGAACAAATAATCACATTCACGTCAACTAAACAATTAATTATAAACCATTGTCAAATAATAATCATATAGTCATGTCATCACACCATTAATTAAACAAATTATAGTCACCTGAGAAAATTATTATAATTCATCCAGGGCCTAAAAACTGTTAAATTTTCAGAATTTACTTCAATCTGATCTAGGATCTTAACTGAGAGAACAACATGTATAGCATATCAATCATGGACACAATAATGCAAGCACACAAGAGACATAGAGTTTACTTGGGGAAAACTATAAAGGTGAAAAACCCAATAACTTCCTCAGAGATAGATAGAGCAATGATACAACCCAAGTACAAGAGATAGTCCTCCTAGCAGCTTCTCCTCCTCCACTAGTGCACCACTCTCCAATGAGTGTGTGAGAGAGAAATATAATAATCAAATAGAGTGCCTCCCGCACTCTATTTATACTTGACTTGACTTGCCTAATAAAATTTACTAGGTCGACCTCAACATAACCACATAGCACAATGCTGACAGGGCCGACACCCAATAGGGTGGTCTAATAACCCTTTTACCCACATGACTTATACAGGGCCGACCCCATCAAGGTGGTCTAATAACCCATCAAGTATAAGTAACGACACTTACAATATAAATGACGACACCTCCGTATAGAGGAATAATAACATCTCTATAGGAATACAAACACTTATGTATAGAGGAATAATAACATCTCTATAGGAATACAATATACATATATGAAATACATTCCGAAGTTACATATACATCAACAAAAACTGGGGTATTACATCCCCCTCCCCATTAATACAATGCATCATCCTCGATGCATATTTATTACATATATATACCATAACACCAGGTTTTCAAAACAAATGAGGGTATGATTCCCTCATGGCATCCTCTAGTTCCCATGTAGCATCCTTAGGGATGTAATGATCCCACTGGACCTTAACTTGCATGATCTCTTGATTTCCCAACAACTTTACCTCGCTTCCCACAATGGAAACTGGATGTACCGGAAATGCCCCTTCTGGTTTGACCTGGATCACATTCCAATCAATCACGTGGTTAGCATCAGGTATGTACTTTTTCAATAAAGACACATGAAACACATTATGTACTTTAATGCAAGCGGGTCGATCAATCTCGTAAGAAACAGATCCTATCCTAGATAAGACCTCAAAAGGCCCATAGTATCTGGAAACTAGCTTTGAGCAATTTCCTAGGTTCAAGGAACTCTTCTTGGGGGCTAACTTTCAAAAACACATGATCCCCAATTAGAAACTATCTGGCAGTCCTATTTTGATCTGCGTAGATTTTATGCCTGTCCTGGGATGTCTTTAAATTTTGCTTTATCTTAACCATATGATCCTCCATATCCTTTAATAATTTTGGTCCAGCAATTACTCTATCCATTGGGTTATCCCAACTAATGGGGGCATTGCACTTCCTTCCATACGTAGCTTCGAAAGGATTCATCTTTAATGATGCATGATATCCATTATTGTAAGCAAACTCTACCAAGTGTAAATAATCTTCCCACTTAGATGGTTTATCCATCACACACATCCTTAACATATCTTCAATCACTTGGTTAACTCTTTCTATCTGCCCATCTATCAGAGGGTGGTATGACGTACTCATGTTTAGACTTGTGTCAAACCCTTCGAATAGTCCCTTCCAAAAGTTAGAAGTAATTTTTGAATATTTGTTTGATATTATGGCTTTCAGAATACCATACAATCCAGCTACTTCTTTCATGTAAATATCTGCAATGTTATGTGCTTTGTGAGTTGTCTTTACTGGAATGAAGTGTGGTGCCTTAGTCAACTTATCCACGAAAACCATGATGGCGTCATTTTTCAATATTGACTTAGGAAACTTTGTGATAAAATCCATTGTTATTACATCCCATTTCCATTATGGTATTGCAAGGGTTGTGTTATAGGTCAAATCTACATTTCTCCATTCGTGATCACATTGCTCTGTCAATCACACAAAAGGACACTATGGATGGAAGAGCTAGGTTGACCTGGATGACTTATTGCTGGAACTACACTCTTCAACTGAAGATCTTACTGTTTCTATTGATTTCACAACATGTGAGCTACTATTGGTACCGTAAACCAGCATTCTAAACACTGCTTTTCTCAAGGACAACCAACGCACACCTTGAAAAATGTTGCAAACGCTTGTTGTAAAGCACAAAAGTTGCATACTGTGCGCCACTTTGGTTGTATGAAACCCAAGCACATCTTAAAATGAAATAAAAAATATATTAAGATTAGGAATTGGGATTAGTTGAAGTTGGTTCCGCAACTTCCCTAACCTCCCAATTCAACCACCTCTCGATTTCAACTGCCTACCTTGTCCCATAAATACAAGGAGGATCCATGAGAGAGGAACCTAGAAGGAATGCTTTAACTGCTGTTACGCTGGAGGAATTCCCAAGTCATTGTGAAGGGCAGGAGCCTAGGACTCAATTGCAGAAGTGTCTGGACAGATTAGGTATATCAGTACCGATTTACATTTCTTTGACAATAAAAGGTGGAAATACCCTTCCCGTCCCAAATCGAATGTCTATTGGATTGTGTGTTCATTTGGTTTAAATATCTGATTGTAGTTGATGTTTAATTGCTTTCAATTTCATCATATTTATTGCAGTCAAGATATGCTGAGGAAGGTTAACTTTATGTTGCGGGTTCATCATAGTGGAAGATAAAGTGAAAGCTAGGACCGACCATTGATAAAAAGGTGCATCTTTCGATATCTCGATCTCTTTCCATTTGTAGTAACTAATGCAAGACAATGAATGTTTTCACCTGTCACCCCACCCAAGGTGGTAGTGTCGTCTCCTCACTATAAGGTATTTTGCCTGCACAACAGGTTGCAACAATCCTACTGGATGTTGATGCTCAACTTTAACTTTTTTAGATTCCATGCACCTGGCTATATATTCTACAACATCATTCTTCATCCTTGGCTAGTAGTATTTCTTCCTCAAGGCTTCCAATATCTTCTGGTAACCCAAATGTTCGGCATAAGGAACATCATGCATTGCCTTCATAATCTATTTCCTTATACTTTCAGAGTTGGGCACATAAATTCTATCTTTATGCACGATGACTCCATTTTCTTCCAACTTATACTTATCAAATTTATGTGGTATTTTTTGTTGTTGTAAGACCTATTTTACATTATAATAATGCTCATCTATAATATTGGCTTCAATGATCTTGTCCTTCAAATCTGACATACCAGTGCGGATAACTGCCATATGCATTACATGGATATTTCTACTAAGTGCATATGCTACTTTATTCTCCTTACCTTTAATGTGCTTGATGTCAAATTCATATCCACATAATAATTCCATCCACCTTCTTTGCATTGCATTCAAATTAGGATGGTCAAGCAAATACTTTAAGCCATCATAATCGATTCTTAACTCAAACTTCTTACCCATCAAATAATGTCTCCACATCTTCAAAGCATGGATGATAACTACAAGTTCTAAGTCATGAGTGGTATAGTTATGCTCATGTTCCTTCAACTTTTTGGATTCATAACTAATCACATGACCATCCTGCATTAATACTCCACCTATTCCCTGCTTACATGCATCAATTCACACTATAAAGCTTCCATCAGGATCTACAATCTTTAGAACTAGTGCACTGGTAAGCATTTCCTTAAGTTTGTGAAAACTATCTTCACACTAAGGAGTCCAATCAAACTTCACACCCTTCTTCTTCAAATATGTGATGGGATGAGCCAACTTTGAGAATATTTCGATGAAACTTTGATAGTAACCGACCAATCCCATAAAATATATTACCTCTGATACATTCTTAGGAGTTGGCCATTCCATAATGGACCTTATCTTCTCAGTATCCACTGAAACACCTTCTTCATATATTATATGTCATAAGTAGTGGAGTTTTCTCTTATAGAAAGAGCATTTACTTAGCTCGGTGTACAACTAATGATATTTTAATACTTGCATTAATAGCCTTAGATGTTTTTCATGCTCCTCTTTTGCCTTTGAATAGATAATGATATCACCCAAGAAAATAATCACAAACTTATCTAAGTATTTTATAAAATCCCCATTCATCAAGCTCATGAATACTGTAGGTGCATTTTTTAACCCAAAAGGTACCACGGTGAACTCATAATGCCCATACCTTGTTCTAAAAACTGTCTTATTGATGTATTCATTCTTAATCCTGACTTTGTGGTATCCTGATCTCAAATCTATCTTTGAAAACACCTTCGATCCCCTTAACTTGTCAAATAAGTCATCAATCCTTGGTAGGGGTACTTATTCTTAATTGTTTCTTTGTTCAACTGCCTATAGTCTATGCAGATCCTTAGAGTCCCATCCTTCTTCTTTACAAATAACATATGAGATCCACATGGTGAAACAATGGGGCTTATGTAACCTTTCTTCAACAACTCCTCTAATTGCATTTGTAACTCCTTTAACTCTAGAGTAATCATTCTATAAGGTGCTTTGGATAAAGGTACTATTCCTAGTACCAAATCGATAGAGAAATCAATGTCCCTCTTAGGAGGCATTCTTGGTGTTTCTTGAAATACATCTGCAAATTCCTATAATATTGGATAATCTTGCAATTTTGATTCCTTTCCTTCTTTTGACTCTTCTACATGAATCTCAAATAACTAACGCCCTTTTCTGAAACACTTCTTTAGTTGCATAGTCGAGATATTCCTCAAGGATATGGGTCTAAGTATGCCTTTAAATGTTACCTGATTTCCTTTTTCATTTAGGCATGTGTAAGTATATTTATGGTAATCGAGTATTGCATGATGTGATTCTAATGAATCCATGCCAATCAACACATCATACAACCCCAAGGGCATGATGTTTAAATATGAAAAGGTTTTTAATCCATTCATTTCTAAAGGACACCTATTTATAACCTTAGTTGTTTTTCTATTGCTTTTGGTAGCTAGTTGCACTAAACTTGCTGTCTCAAGCTTACGTTTCTTTAACCCACATTTATCATATAAGCTAGGTGTAATGTAACTATGGATAGCTCCAAAATCAATCAAATTTTTATTTTTTTTTTAGCAATCTACCTGTCACTTCAATCATTCGATATCAGTGATCGGCTTTCCTTCCATCTAGGGTTGCAGAGATCCTTTGAACACTTCCTCCAACATCTCCAACATTTGAAGCTTCCTAAACATGACTTCCCTTTTATGGACATTGATTGGCATAGTGCTTCCCCTTACATTTCCAATATTCAATTGGTGGTCTTTTTTCTTATTGCTCTTCCCTTGGTTGCCTTTGCTGATATGAGTTATTGGTTTTTACTACTGGAGGTTGGAAACCCTTCTCCCTTTGCTCTTGCTTGTTTTTCTTCATGTCCTTCCAGTTCTTCTAATAAGGAGCCTTATTCTTATTTTGTTCATACAAGTGTTTTTTATTTCCAGATGGATTTTGTAAGATTCTTGGGTCTATCGTACTAAATTTTATCTTTATAAAAATCAAGTAGACCACTTAGGACCTTTGAATGTTTACCTTCTCATCTCTGATGAAGTCTGCATGCTTCAAAAGTTACAAAAAATTCTTCTCATAGGATTCCATAGTCATGCTTCCCAGTTTGAGCTCAAAGAATTCTTCCATATTTTTATCAAATTAGTGATCTAAGAGATAATTTTTTTGAAATTTCTTCATAAAATTATTCTAGGTGATTCTATTTTCATCGATATCCTTCAATATGACTAGTTGGTCCACCAGATGGACGCCTTTCCTTGCATATGGTAAATAACTACTGTTGCTTTCATATTAGATGTATACTGATGCAGCTGGAAGACATTCCTTAATTCTAGCACCCAAGCTTCGGCATCATCTCATTTCTTTGTTTCTCCATCAAAATTTGGAGGTTTAATTCTCCTTAAGTCTCCCACCAGTTCATTATGGAAAAATATTATCTTCTTATGTCTAACCACGGATATTTCATGACTACTTTCTAAGCTATTTGAATAATATCCACTCTCCTTAACTATGTGCTAAGATTTCCTTGAAGATGATCTGGATATTTCCTTACTTCCCCCATGTATTTTGTTAGATGATTTATGGATGGTCTTCAATGTCTTTAAGTCATTCATGATTTGTTCCTTAATGTGGATAATCCTTTCATTATCCTCCATGCACTTCATTACTGAATCTTCCAAACTAGAGGGTTCACCACTCCTCTTATGTCTATTTGTTCTTGCTTCTCTTCTTCAAAAAAACTCCACTTCTGAGCTATAGGGTCTCTGTCCCTCCTCATAATCCATCTCCACTCTCTAATTCCCTACTGATTGCTTAACTTTCAGTAGGATCTGCAATGTGTTCATTAACAATTATTAGCAAACCAAACAAGATTATTATTTTTCAAAACTATTAAAAGTTAAATTTAACAGTTCTAATACATATTTACAAAATTCTACAAAGCCGCGGAAGGACCAACAGCTGTAGTGTTGAAGCCTTCGCTCTGGTACCACTTGTAATGTCCCCGACCCTTGACTAAGGTTAAGGGTTCTAATATTAAGAATAATTTAAGTTTAAGCGCAGCATATTGAGACAAAATATAGTTAGCCAACACTTCAAATAATCAAAATCTTGATTCTAGAGTCAAATTATTTATTAAAGTTGCGATATTTAATTAATTACTTAATTAAGATAATTATAACACTTAATTAAGTTAATTGCGACACTTAATTAAGTTAATTTCAATACTTGATTAAGTTAATGACCAAAGGTCATAATCGCAACAAAGCATGATTAAGGCATATTATTCATCATCCTTAGTGAGAATAAGTTTCTAAAACCCATTCATGCATTATAAATTGTATTAATGCTGAAATCACAATTGTTAAATAGTTGAGTATTATTGTTATCAGTTTTTCCACAAACGAAGTAAATTTATGGTGTTGTTATGTTTGTGTTGTTGGTGAGTCTGAAAATTAAGAAAACCACACATAAAGACACATCCGTAGGCTGTAACCTACGACCACACCACAACCAAAGCAAAACAAAAAGGCACTGGCCGCTACAATCACAACCCACAAAATCAACTCCCAATGGTTATCCCCTATAGTCATTTTTCACTAATATATTTAAGATTGTATGGTTGCATCCCTCCAACCATCAATCAATATTACATTCATATTACATCATTCAAAGTCAAATATGCAAATAGGAGCAGATCCATCCACAAAACATTTCCAATCTAACAACTGGTGCGCTCTTCCTTGCACCGGGAAAAATGCTGGACCAAAATAGACATATCTTGGTCATCCATAAAGCTTTTTCGATGAAATTAAAAGCGATCCTTACTAGAAAGACTATTTTAGATGCAATGGAATAGGTCCCACAACACAAAAACAAGTATATATTTGAGAACCATAGAATATGGTTTCTCCCCTCCTAGTACCGTAGAGTCATGGTTATAGTTTTTGAAGAAGAGAAAGAAGATCATAATGAATAATATCTTGGATTTGAATCCTATGAAGTCCATTCTTCCTGTAACCATATCCTGAAATATATTAATCAAGCATATATATAAATCAACTCAGCCACCATTGCACATAATCATCATAATAATATGTTAAAACACAAATAAAATCATATGATAAATACTTATCTCAAGATATGGGCAACTGGATCCAATGAGACAACGTTCCTCCTAGCCGTAGGCATAGTCAATACATAAAATTGAACATGCCACCCCCAATCCGAGGCCACATATCCACAATTAGAGTACCCTCGATCTATACATTTACTCCCATAAATTTCACACGACCATCTACTACTTGTCCGTCTCTACTGCAGATGGGATCCTCCCATACCTAGTTGAGAACCTGGATGAGCAGAGGTACCTGTGTGGAAGCAAGGGAAACAATTCACATGAACAATACTACATGTTAGTCTCTACTGCCGATGGGAACCTTCCATACTTGGCTGAGAACCTGGACACTAGACTGGGGTCTAAGGGAATCAAGCAACAAGAACTTACTCCCAACTCAATAGTACAACTATCACACTCACAACCCAGTGAAAATAGCATAAGCTAAGCAATCCAAGCTTGGGATTAGCTTTACCAAGGAGAGAGAACAGGAATTTATAATGTGCAGAGGCAAATCAAACCAAGGTAATCCAACTCAATTCAAGAGAGCTAGTTAACTTTACCACAAGAGGTTAATTCGAATAAGAAAAAGAAAAATATAATTCCAAGGGAAAGATGGATTTAATTCAAGCTAGGTAGGACCCACTCAAATTTAATGAGAAAGCAACTCAAATTTGCATAAGGAGGGGTTAAGGTGGGGCCCACTCCCAAATTTGAATTAGGAGAGTGGAGGCTCATGTGAGGGGGTTACTTAACCCAAAATAACTTCATAAGGAGGAGTTACAACAAATTATTAAGTGGAAGCACAAAAATAGGGTCATCAGTGCATTGTCTAAGAGTGGAAGCTAGAAAATAGCTTGCAGCTCCTAAAAACTAGGAAGAGGGCTCATAAATTACCAAAAGCACATAAATAGGAGATAATAACTCCCAAAGAGGGTGCTTTCACCAAGTAGAGTCCACAAAATATCCATGAGGGTGCACTAGTATTTCTTTTAGTCATAAAAAATCACAATTAACTATTCCAAAGTCTCAAAATAGGATTAAGCATCCATATTCTTAATTACCATCACTTGGTTTTGGTTTTTATTATGAGGTGGTGGTTTGGGGTTATATATTTTGAGTTGGTGAGGATTGTGGCTCAAATGTAACTCCATTCTCATCCACATTTTCACTATTTGACTTTGAGGTGGTGAGGTCATGCCTTAAATGTAACTCTAAGCATAGGTTTTGATTTTGAGGAGGGAAAGTTCATGGCTAAAATATAAATCCATTTTATTAGATATCCACATTCTAATCAAGTAAAATTTTAAGAACCTATAATTTTCTTAAAGTGTAGAAACTTTGGTGAATCTTACTAATTATCAAATTTCCAACCATAAAATGTTTGGTGATATTTAAAAAAAGATATTCAAATTTCTAAGGGTTATATATAGTTTTTGGGCAATTTTGGCGATTTTTAGAGTAAAAATTTCAATATTATGGAATTTAGGCAAATCATATTAGAAAAAATGGAAAATGGTGAATATTTTCTTGGGAAAAAAGTTGAATATTAGCCCATGAGCTAAATTTCACTCCTTAAATTTTCCCCGTTTCTAACTATTATTGCTTAGGCCCTTGATTTTGAAAAGTGGCTAACCTCATGGTTAAAATATAACTTTATTATTGCACACATTCTACAATCTAGTAGAATGACTATAACATGGATGTGGCATACTAACAAAAAAATATTATAAAGTATAAAACATAATAACTATATACTAACTATAAAGATATAAACTAGATGTACTATTACCAAAAAAAGGAAAATAATCATATATACACCAATGTAAATATATTAAGCACCTAAAGAGATCAAATCCCTAGAGATGCAATCATTTTTTAAATTGCAAAAAATTGAGAGAATGTTCGCACCTTAAAGAATTTGATCTTTCCCCGTACTTGATATATTTGAAATTAAAATGAATTTACACTAATTATTACCCACATTTTCATTTCCATTACTTACTTTCCATTCCAACTTTGAGGTGGTTAAATATAACATCATTAAGATATAGAGGAAGTGAGTTTAGTCTTCATAACGTTTTTTTTAGGGAGGATTCATTTTTTTGCTTTGCAGCTAGGTAACGAAACCCTAGCGATGGAGAGAAGACAACTACTCTTTCTCTTCAAGATCGGTGAAGGTACAAGGGTTCCACTCCACGATAATGAGTGGGGTAATAGATACCAAAAGGATTTCGGTCCAGATCTAGCCGTAAGAAAGCCTTTCTTCATATTTTTTCTTCCTCGATGGTATATGAGAGCGGCTATTATCTAGGATAATGTCGATTATGGGTTTTGTTTGGAGATTAGGCTGAAGGAACTGGTGGGTGACCCTCTTTTCCCCCATGGGATGATGGATCTATAGAAATTCATGCATGTGACGGTGTCCCTCAAGAAGAAATTGAAGGGGTTTCTTCCAAATGGGAGCATCCTGATGGAATCCAACGAGTTGAGTTATCCCAAGGGCATTTTCTTCTTAGATTTGGAACCTGTGAATTGTGGCAAGGTATCATGGTGGGCGTTGCAGATGGATCGACCTCTTTCATTTTGCTGGTAATCTTTTGTAGGGATTCCTTAGGTGGTTCCTCCACAATCATTTTCAAATGATTCTACAACCCAAGAAGAAATGGGAGATATTAAGGATAATCGTTCATCAGGGGATAGGTAGGCATACCAAATATTTATCAAAAATATTGAAGGGAATTCCCTTTCCTTCATGGTTAATGCTTCAGATAGATTAATATTGCTCAAGAGGAAGCTACGAGACAACAAGGGGTTTTTGGAAGCCTTACAACAATACATCTACAAAGGAAAACAACTCGAGGATAAAAAATATCTCTATGACTACAAAATATCCTCAACCATAATTTTGTTATTGCGGCTTCGAGGGGGGATCATTGGTTCTATTTCACATCCAGATTCAAAATATTTCTCTTATAAGGATGCCACATCAAAACCAATATTTTCTAAAGAAACGATGAGCTCAAAGATACCACCTGCAATAGTTCAAATTCCAAGCCCATATATCGTCGACAAGGTTAATGGAGTTCCTAAGATGGAGATGACAAATGCAGAGGTAAACAAACTCCTTTCTAAGTGCAAATTTGAAGCAATAATCTATAGGTTTAATGGCTTTTTGCCATGTATGGAGGAGCTGGACCAATGGATACACACTAATTGGTCTACTAACTATGATTATTATTTATTTCCTAGAGGTTTCTTCATTGTCCAGTTCTTCTCTCAGGAAGGTTATAAGCAAGTTTTTGAAGAAGGATTGTGGTTCCGCGGAAGGGTTGGGATTTTGATCACCCCATGGTTTCCATATTTCAATATGTCCACCATGGTAGTAATTAAAATTCGAGTCTAGGTCTGGCTACTGAATCTACCCCTTCCATTATGTCATCACTTAGTTCTAGAAGACATTGAAAATGCTTTGGGTAGGTTTATTAAGCATGATAATGTTCATATGCAACATTGATTATGCACTTATGCACGGATATGTGAGGAAGTGGATCTCAACAAAGGGTTACTAAACAAAATCCTGTTGCAGCTTGAGAACTTCCAACATTCTCAAAGTTTGGATTATGAAAACACATTTAGATGTCGCATTTGTTTTCAAACATGTCATCTTCTGGATGTCTTCCCTTAATTAAGAAAGAAATCTAAAAGGAAAAAACGGTAGACTCCTAAATCAAAATCTTGGGAACCTTTTGATTCTGCTTCTTCTGAAAATGAGGAAGTGGAAAATATGGAAGACAGAGTAGAAGGCAAAGAATCAACAGAAACAAAATTAACAAAAGAGGGAAACTAGTTGTTGGAGATTATTCAACATGCGGCTCCCCCACATTCCAAAACTTTGATATCGATGGCTATTTCAGTGGGTGGAATAAAGAGAACTCATGAATTTGATAGTTTTGATTCATATAAGGAGTAAGCCCAAAGAGATTATGCATCACAGTTAGTTGTGGCTAATCCAAATATTAAGGGGTGTACTGAGGTCAAGAAAAAGAAAGGAAAGCAAGGGAAGATTGAGGATTACCTCAACCCTTGACTCCTCAATGACTTTTCTCTATTTATTTAGTCTTTATTCAATTTTTTCTGTCAATGCTGACTTTTAAACTGTTTCTATTTTTTGAATATATGCATTATGCATATATCTGCAGAATGTAATTTTATACTCATTTAGAGAAATAAAATTACAATTTTTTTTCAAGGAATATATCCATCACATATATTTTTATATTGTAGAGGTGTAGACTAAATGGAAAATGGAGTGAAATGATATGACATTGTGTTAAGAATTCTGGAATTTCACTATGTAAACATTTAGAAAGATCGACCTTTCAGATGGACACTCTGGACCTATCTTCAAGATCACATAAGCTGTAGCAAAGTTTAAAAGATCGTGGAAGATTAAATATAGATGGAGGATAGAACTATGTCTTATATTAAGATGTTAGGGTTAGGTTATTGAAAGAAGATCAAGAGATTTAAGGTCCAAAAAAATATAAATAATTTAATATAATTGAAAGGAAATGTTATAAAAAAATATGAAGGATATTTAGAAAAAATAATAAAGTAAAATATTTATGGAAGATTATTATATTTATTAATATATATTGAGTAAAAATTTGGAAGATTGGTTACGAAATGATTAGAAAACATAATGGATGAAATGACCATCAATATTGTATTTAATATAATTGATATAGCTAAGAGATGAATAATAATAATTATAATAGTTAAATTATTTAAAATGAAAATTATTAATTAATATAATAAACAAAAGATATTAAAAAAATGGAATTTAAAAATTTTAAATTAATATAAGATTTAAAATTAATCCAAGATAACCATAAGATGTATTTATTATAATTTGTTTTTTAAAGATATATAATATAAATTAATATATAAGATAAAAGGATAGAGGATGGAGGAATTTAAATTTTTATGAAAAATGACTAGTAGTAAGAGGAGGGGCTTAAAAATAAATCTTACTATAATTATTTTATTTAAAGAATATATAATATAAATAAATAAAAGAGACAAAAATGAAAAAGGATGTATAGAACAAATTATCATAAAAGATTATAAGGGAGTGAAATTTAAATAAAAATAATTTTAAGAAAACTTTAATAAAAGTTAAAATAAGATGTAAAATAAAAAATATACAGAGAAGAAGCTTAGAAGAGAAAAAGTATAATAAAGGGGAATAATTATGATGTAAATTAACACTTTAAATAACTTAGGTTATGGTATTAAATTTAGGTAAAAGAGGTAGGAGAGATAAATTAGGTTAAGATATGAATTTGGGTAAAATTAGAATTAACAAGAATTTGACGAAAATGGGAGAAAAAAGGAAAGAAATGATGGAGGGAAAATGAAATGATAAGGAATTAAGCTAAAGGTAAAATGTCTTGGGGGAGATACCAACAACAGTTATAGAAAGAAAGAGAAAGAGGGAATGACAAAAGAAGAAAGAAAGATAGATCACTGAATAACAAAGTTTAGTTTAGGGAAATGTTTTTTAAGAGTAATTAAGATATGAATAAAATATATATAAATTGGTTAGAGGATTGAGGAACAAATTAATGACGATGGTGATTGAGATGATGGGTTAAGGGTTTCCATGAATGGCTTAGTTTATAGCCATCCTCTCGATTAATGTTATTAGGATGTTTTTTGATTTCTAGAGCTTCTCTAGTAAGTCTAGATGAGTACTGAGGCATCGAAGCAAGCATTAGGGGAGTTTTTAGGTAAAAATTGGGCCTCAAAACAAAAAACGCACCATCAAAATTCACTTTATAAGAACCAATAGGATTCAAGATGACGATGTCAACCATAAGGGTAGAATTTGTAAAAAAATTGGAGGGAAAAAGAAAAAAACTATTTTTTCTTATTGTATTTTTGACATGTCTCCTTAACAGTTTACCCAAATTTCAGGTTTGGACATTCGTTGGATGCGGAATTTAATTTTGCATCCAACCCATATCCACACGACATACTTCTGAGGCACCCGCACCATGAAAAAAATAGAATTTCAATAATAAAAAAGTATTTTAATATTAAAATACTTTTTTTATTATTGAAATTTGATTTTTTCATACCATGGGTGCCTCAGAAGTATGCAATGTGGGTATGTGTTGGATGTGGAATTAAATTCCGCATCCAATGAGTGCCAAAACTTGAAATTTGGGTAAATCGATAAGTAGATATGTCAAAAATGCAATAAGAAAAAATAGTTTTTCTTTTTCCCCTCTAAAATTTAGAACTCTTATTTTATTATTATAACTCTTATTTTATTATTTCCCTTGGGAGACCCATTTTAGAACTCAAAACTCCCCTAATGAATTTTGGTTTGATCAAAGCAAATATGGTGTTTGGAATTGAAGGATGCTTCGTGATCGCAGATTTGTTTAGATGCTTGTGATTGGTATTTGAGATGTGTTCTTTAAGACGTACTTGGATGGATCTAGCATTTTGACAAACGTGGGTTTTCCCATATGAACAAGGAATTCGGTAGACGCCTTGAGATAAAAAGGGGTTAGATTTATCTTCCACTCTCTTGAATAATTGTTTAAGGGTCTTATGGGGTTTAATGATGGTTTTAATATTCTCTTTAATTAAAAGTTTAGAGATATGATCAATGATGCCATGGATATAAGGAAGAGAGATGATTGATTAGGGAAGCAGAGATAACTTGGGGGCTTTGGGTTTCAGATGCAGGACTTGTTGAAAAGTTTTGTTAATGAGGTACCGGGGTAACCCTTGTCCACGACTGATTTAGGAAGGTGGGCTCTTTCATGGTTGAAACATTGGGGGTCAGAGATTCAAACAACTATGGTGATTAGAGTTTTGAGAACAACATATTTTTGGAAGGATGGTGATGTGATTGGACGTGAATATATCTATTGATGTGGGTTTTTTCGATACACTTGATGAGAGAGGGAGCCATCTTGTTGTTGGGTGACCAGGACGTCAAGAAAATAAATAGAATCAAATTCTTGGATTTCCATGGTGAATTCGATGTGAAGAGAGATATTATTAAAATGATTATGAAAGTTGTAGAGGGAGGTACGACTCTATGGCCAGATACCAAAAATATTGTCCACAAACCAAAACCGATATTTAGGAAATGGAAATGCAGTAAAACTTTCCATAATTTATTTTTCAATCAATGACTAGGGGAGTGATGTCTATTCTTGAACAGGACTAGTAGTTGTCATAGTACTGGTCCCACACAGCCGCCCAATATTGACATAAAAACACCCAAAAATTAAACATAAATGTTTCATATTAAGTGCAATAAATATTTAAATTATGTCCAAAAATTGTCCATTAACTAAGTAGACCAACAGAACGTTCACGGACCGGGCCCGAGTAGAATAACACGGAGTAGGAGGATGTGTCGAGAAAAGGTCCATACGACCGTCAAAAAGTGCACCCCACGTACAGAGTAAAAGCACATACGTACCGAACAGGTGGCGCTGCCATCTCAACCAGCAAACGCCACTTGCCGAAGTAATCACGTGACGTGGGAAGGAGACGAGGTGGGGTGTCCAACCATTGGCATCCCTCCCCTAAGCAATACATAAAGTGTTGTTAATCATCACACTTACCTAAGCAATACATAAAGTGTTGTTAATCATCACACTTATTCAAAAAAATATCACTAATAAACACCTTATTAATACCACGATATATGTCTGCTGTTGTTTTTTATGAGCGTGGGCCCTCGTTCGTTATCTCCAGCGTTTGGGCCCACACCACTTCCCTGTCATCATTAATGCAACAATTTCGGCTCGTCGCTAATAGCTACAGCTTAACAGCAATTCTGTACTAGGTGGTCACTGGCAGGTTTTAAATTGCGGGTTTAATGATGCCACGGCTTTGGAACAAATAATCGTGACAGAGGATTTTCCTTAATCGAAACAATCTCTGTGGCTCTGTAACTTTAGACTGTGTGCAAAGCATTCCATCCGGGCATTTGTTGTTCTCATTCAATGCAACCGTGCTTCTATGGCAGACGCTGCCTTTTTTCTCTGCCACATACCTAACTTGTTACTGGCATAGTTTTTCCGCCATTGGCAAGTACTAACTTGCTTACAGCCGCAAGCCTTATCCTCTTATGGCTCCAAGTCCATGTTTTTGCAGTGCAACGAAATAAATGTTTGCCTCGAGAGCTTCCATTAACCAAACCAGTGGGTAATGTCTTTTTAGGAAGAATCTTCTATTTTCCTGATAAGAACACATACAAGATATCAGAGACGAAATAATTCTGAATTTACTAAGTCAGTGTGAATGATGCAATATCAGACTGAATATATAGTGATTCTAACTTTACTAAGTCAATTTCTGCAGTTTTTTCTGTGAATAGTATGATGTAGAGAGAGATCACGAGAGCATATGATTTCTTTTGGAAGGTGGTCAGTCCATTACGCTGTTAAATCTGCCAGAACGTTAGAAGGCCTGCTGCAGGTTCCAGTAATGGAGAGTGATTGTAGGTTTTGTTGTTTTGGGTAAAACTGGAAAGTTTTTGATCTGGTACTCCTGAAGGGAAAGGGAAGGGGAAGATCGAAGCAGATGATATTGACAGGAAGGCATTTGCATTGATCAGAGTCAATGATTTCAGAAAACCAAACCAAAATAGAGATATATTATGCTTTATTGATTCAAGATTAAAATAACCACCAGTTAAGAAGTTAGTCCAACTACAATATCTCTATGATATAGGCCGATTAATCCCAAGTCTGCTGCTAATGGAAGGTTGAAAGCAATTGTACCTGACGTTATAATATCAGTCTTAGTATGAGGGGCGAACTCGCTCGGTTCATTTCACGAGTCACATAAGTCCTCACTACCTATCCATAACTAAGATATGAAAGGTTTTACAACTTTCTAAAAAAAAAAAAGAGAGTAGGGTATAGGTATTAACGTTTTGGTAGCCATTACGACGAGAGAGAAAACATATATCTAATGGAGAGTGGTTTACCGAGTAACTTAAAAGGTGGAGAAACTCAGTTTTTTTTGGTGAGTGTAGAGTGTAATTCTTTTGCAGATACAAAGTTTCACTTTCATTCAGTTATTTTTTTGAAATTTGGATAGTTCAAGGTTTTTTAAAATGAGCCAAAACCCCTAGTGGAAAAATAGTTGAATTTATTCACTTTTTAAATTACTCTTATGTTTAATATTGACTTTATCAACTAAAATGAAAACTATAGCTACATTAAACTCCAAATTTTTTGCATGCCAAAAGTAAAATGATAAGTAGGGGGATCACAACGCTAAATTGGAGGAAAAAGAGAAGATTGTGGTGAGTATTTGAAAACTCATCCCAAAGATGTTCAAGCTATCAAGGTAGTCATCTATTTTTGAATAAGGAAAGGGGACACTAATAAAGCTATTACAATTGTGGAGGCACTGGTGTTTTGGAGCCTAATTAGATGGAGTGGATGTTGGGAAAGGGGACACTAATAAAGCTATTACCATTTTGGAGGGATTGATGTTTTTGGAGCCTAATCAGATGGAGTGGATGTTGGTGCTATAGGACTTTGCAGGTTTGCATGTTAAAGTGTTTGAAAAAATTTTTGTTCAACCATTTTTTATGCCAACCTGAATACTATGGAAACTTTCGTATTATGATAATTTCCCTCTCTTGGGAAACCTTACGCATGTGGGTGAATTCTATTCGTTAAGTGGTGGATTTAAAGAAGGAATTGGACGTTTGTCAAGTGAATCATTTTTCCTAACAATGCCTTTGTAATGTGGGTAAACAATTGGGGGAGTTATTGTAGATTCTTTATTATCATATTTGCAAAGTTTCAACTCGTATCATGGCATTGCAATTGTGTGGAATGGTGAGAAATGGTGGGCTTTCATGCACATAACCTCTTTCTTTTAAGGATATGGTTCATAATAAATCATGTACTTTAACAAATTCGAATCCTTTACATCTACTATGTATATTATGAAATTCGAATCCTTTACATCTACTATGTATATTATGGAGAAATATGAACAGGTGCCTAAATTGGAAGTTTTAGAGCTAAAGATTATATGTTTACTTTCCTTTTACCAATCTTCAATGGCAAGGTGTAGATTCAATGGTTTATGGATTTCTACTATAGTTGTACCAATGGATTTTTTACACATGGAAAAAGCATTGTGAGGTTTATCTATGCTTTAAGGTTTTTATTATTATTAAGCTTGAAAATACAGTTGATTAGCAAAGAATTTTAGAGGAGTGTTTATGGTTCTCAGATAGAGTGGGCCTTTTTGTTATCCCTTGGTTCCTTGATTTCAATTCTTCCACTATGACTATAACAAAGTTTACAGTTTGGGTTTGACTCCTAAATTCAACCCTTCATTTTTGTCATTTAATAGGTTTTAAGGATATTGGCAATATTTTGTGTAGATACATCAAAACAAATCTAGATAAGAATAAATTGGGTCTTTTCACACATGCTAGAATATGTGTTGAGATTAACATAAGTCAAGGAATACTAGATAAGATGTTATTACAACGAGGTAATTTTATATGGGTTCAAACTTTGGATTATGAGAATAACATTTACCGGTGCCAACTATGCTAACAATGAGGGCATCTCCATGGTTCTTGTCCTCATGCATGCTCCTTTTAAAAAATGAACAAAGGACATAAACTTACATTGAAAATATGAAAAGAATCTGAGAAACCGTATCTAGAGGATGTAGAATCTAAAAACGATGTCCATCAAAGTTGTACTATTCTAGAGATAGAGAGCTTTGTTTGTTTAGAAATGATGAATGATGATGGAGAAGTTGACATGAATCCCTTGAATATGGTAGTTGTAAATGAAGCCCCATTAAGGGGGATGTAGAAAATACATGAATTTGACTCTCTGATTCCGATAAGGAATTGACACCACTTTTGAATACTAGACATTTGTTATCTCCTTCAAATCCCAAAATTTAGAATTTTGGTTTACCTTTAGTCATCGTGGCACCTTATTCATATATTTGAATTAAGGATTAACATCTTCCCCACTTTTATGAAATTCTCTTATTGTATCAGTATAATGCAACATCTTTTCTATCTTATGAATAAACTATTTTGTTGTTGAATTCTTAGTTGCTATCAATACAAATATTTTTTGTTAGCCAATCATGTTTATTATTTTTGTGTTTAATTCCTTACATGTTATCCACAATTGTTCTTTGGCTATTTTTCACAAAGTCAATTGGAATTTATGTTGCACTACCATATATTAAGAGGGCATGTGAATTATTAAGGCATGGTGGATCATTAGGGAACTGCAATGAAATGGAGTTGGGAAGGTTATTATGGGGCACTACATATGCTTTAAAGTACATTTTGTGTGGGCATAGTTGAATCTACAAACTCTAGTTTTCACTTTACTTTGCGTTAATATTGTTGGCTCTATGATTGACCGAGGGTCAATAAAAGGTTTCCAACATAGGCCTAATTTAATAACACCAAAAATGCACATTAAATTTTATTTTTTGTATCGACAATAGACGACATTAACCAGACTAATTACTATGCTCACCATTCGACTGTCGCCTTATCACTGTTCCAAATCCATTCCTTCTAAGGCCTGGTATATTATGATATATTTTTTTGCAAGCTGAATTGTTTAAGACTGAGCTCTTGTTGTTAGATTCTTTGTTATGGTTTTGGTTGTAAAACATTTTGTTTGTATTTCACTCTTTATGTATAAACATAGTTCTACAAATTTACATAATATACTTGAACCAAAGGTTATATATATATATATATATATTCTTTTTAAAACTTTTTTTTCTTTTAAAAACCCAACCAAATAAACATGATTCACTATCAATATATATATATATTTGTGTCATTCCTAATGGTATGCCATATAAGGCATGAGTCCTTTATTGAATTAAACCCCTAAGTAGCATGTATACATGCCCATTTACCTTACTGAGTTCATGAATAAGGCCAACACGATTGACCTAGAATCGTGGAGTGGAGTACATGGGTGAGTGCAAGCTAATGAGGGTCACTTTTGGAGCGTTAGATGCAATAGAAAACTGAAAAATCAGGCATTCCTCAACTTACTTGGATTTTTTGAGATACTTACACAAGATATCTTGCAATAAGTAAAAAGGATTAAATGTAGGAAATTGAATCATATTTCCGAATATACAAATTTTATGTATTGAAAATTTCATCTTTTCTAACATTCACTTTATATTTTTTTGGCAAATGATAAAGTATATGTTTTTGTGGGTGCAGACTTTGAGTGCCTAAATGATGGTTTCGTGCTACAAAAATTGGTAGACATGTAGAGAACAAGTAGCACTAGTGCAACACTATTTTTCCAAAACTAAATGTTTAATGTTTATTTTTTATTTTTAATTATCTAAGTGATCAAACCTCGAGAACGATACGTCAAATGTGGGTGAAGCGTTTGAAGGTATTAACGCAATGATTTCAACATGGATTCTTTATAGCTTGTAGAGGTCGGTGTCTACTAGTGCATCATACAACTTTTTTTAAAAATGGTTATGAATTGTAAAAGTTAAGGAAGAAACACTAACAACATGTTTTTTTAACTTAATGAGTGATGATACAAGAAAATTAGGAAAAAATAGAAAAAAAAATTATATATATATATTTGGAATTTACATAAAAAATGCTATCTATGTCTAAACTTTTGTAAAAAATGGTTGTGTGTCATGCTACAAAGAGTGGTGGGAGACAGGCATATTGACAAAAATGGTTGAAATGCCCAATTAGCTATGGTTTACCATATTCCATAGCAAAGGGTTGGTAACTCTAAACCAACCACATAGTACTGTGGATGACACGTGGGTGCATGAGAAGGTGTGTTTTAGGCGCTAAGGAACGCTCACGCGTTATGTTTAAATTCAAATATGTATTCTTGTGCTTGGTGTAAGAAGAAATACTCTAGCATTTTTGTATCTCCAAAATGCTTGAGCGTTATTATTTACATAATGATCACGCATTTTTGTGTTACAAAAACTCTCTAGCATTATGAACCACATAAAATTAAGTGTTGAATGGAGATAAGTGGGTTGAGAGAGAGAAGGGATATGCGAAGGGGGGGGAGGGACATTTATTGATTTGGGGAGGTGGAGACAGGAATGATGAGGGAGGAAATTAAAGGCTTAGAACCATAATTCATAAGTTCCAAATCCCATAAATCCCTAAACCCCTAAGCACCTAAGCCCTTAACAAATAATCCCTTACCACTTTAACCCATTGACAATTAATGCTAACCTTCTATACCTTACCCCATTAATAGTCGATCCCTAAATCCCTTAACCTATAAAGGTCCTAATCCTTAAATCCATATTCCCTTAATTAACCCCTTATCTCCCATCCTCACTATCCTTATCCTCTAGAACACCCTAAGACCTTAACACTATAAAACCTAAGCCCTTAATGCCTAACCTCTTAAAACCTAACCCCCTAACCCTAATTTCCTAAATCCCTTTACCGCTAAAGCCCCTAACCGCAAAATCCTTCAAGTCTTTTAATTGTTTACCTCTAATCCTTTAACCATTATCCTCTAAGATCTATTTTACTTTATAGGTAAACAAATTGTTTACCTCTACACTACGTTTGCATGTGAGACCTCCCTTGTGCTAGTGTGCCATACATTTGATTGTAGGCTCTACGTTTGCATGTGTGCTCTTCGTTTGCATGAGATAACTATGTTTTCTTGATCTCTCTCCCTTTGGATCGATCGCTCCTCTCCCGGCTTTGGAATTCTTGGTCGGGCTTGTGCATTAGCCTCTAAGCTCTAATTTACCCCTTATAATCTTTTAACCCTTTAACCCCTTCACCATTAATGCCTAACCTAATAAACCCTAACACCCTAACCCCATAACACTAAATCAATTAAACCTTGATGCCCCTAACTCATAAAAACCTTAGCCACTTTACCTCTAATCCCACAACCCCTAACCTCTAAGAACTTGTCATCCCCTAACCCCTAAACAACCTAACCCATGATACTTAAAGCCCAAATCCCTAAATCCCTAAGTCCTTAACCCCTATAAATAATTAAACCTTTAACTACTTGGGCCTTAACCCCTAACCCCTTAAACCCTACCCCCCTAACCATTGAGCCCTAAATTCCTTTTAACCCCTAAATCCCATAACACATAAAACCCCCTAACCCGCTATCTGCTTAACTCCCTAACCCATAAATATTTACAATTTTTAACCACTTTATGCCTTTACCTATAAACTCTTAACCCATAACCCCTAAGTTATAGTTAACCCCCTAACCATAAAACTCCTAACCCATAATCCATGAAGCCCAAAACACATAAAATTTCCCTAGAAAATCCTAAACCCTCATCTCCTAGAAGCCATTAATCCATTAACCCCCAATCCAAGAGTTTACGCTTAACCTCTTGAACCCTAACCCCCTAACATTGGTTCCCTCAATCCCTTAACCCCTAAAGCCCCTAACCCCTAAACCCCTTTATCTCTAAGCACTTAACACCCAACACTTACCCAAGTTTATCCACAAACACTTAAGCCCTTAATGTATAACCTCTAAAACCCTAACCCACTAAAGTGGGAGCCCTGAATCCATTTTTAGAACTAAATCCCTTAACCCCTAAGCCCCTTTAACCTAACACCTTGACCCTTTTACCTGCTTACCTCTAATGCTTCAACCACTAACAACTAACCCCGAGTTTAAACCCCATAACCTCTTAGATCCTTAACCCTCTAACCCCAGAACCACTAAACACCTAAACCCCTTTATCCCTTTAACTCTAATCCCTTAACCCATAACACCAAATCCTTATTTAACCTCCTAACCCATGCAACATAAGGCCCAAAACCCTTGAAGATAACGAGGAATAGGGAAATAAAGGAAATATTTTTCTTGGTAAGAAAATATTAAATAAGGTTTCAAGGATAATGTTTTGTGTAGATATAAACAGAACGCTTGAGCGTTATTTGTTTCTATAATGCTCGAGTGTTATAGAGATACATAACGCTCAAGCGTTATGGGTAAATCCATGAATATACTTCACGGTTTTTGGTAAGTGGGGTGCTAAAAATACATGTAGCAATTCTTCGATCGAGATAATTTTAAACCCTTGACCGAGGATTTAAAAATACCTTGATCGAGGGTTTATAATAGACCTCGATCGAGGGCTGGAATAAACTTAAATAGGAAAAAATGGAGCCCACGGCTGGACCGAGCTCATTTGAAACGAGAAGAGTGGCTAATAGAAGAGCTCAACATTAGGTTGGGACACAGAGAAGTATGGACATTAATGGTGAGGTTGGGATTCATCAAGACAAAGGAAGGACCACAGTGGAGGATATTCCACGATGTGAAGCTTATGCTAAATTAGAGAAATGGTTTTAGACAACAAGTTAAATAATTTTCATCATTTGTTGTCTAATTATTGCTCTAATTTAGCATAAGTTTCACAATCCTGGAATCCTTGTTTGTGTTTAAAAATCAAATGATCATTATCTCCCCTTTCCATCACCATCGATTAATTTATGTGTTGAAATCATTGTTCAATTTCATAGTGATCATCTTTTGTATATTTCCTTTACTTGTGTTGTAAGAAATATTAATCATCTTTTGTATATTTCCTTTACTTGTGTTGTATGAAATATTATCCTTGGTGATATCATGGCACATGAATAAGCTGTAAACTTGTTGAGATTGTGTTGAGAACTATTTATTAATAAACCTCGATCGAGGGCTTGACAAGACCTCTATCGAGATCTATGTCAAAACCTCGATCGAGGGCCTAAAAAACAGGTTGAAATCCCTTTTCACTGCAGAAAGGAAATGTTTTCTTCATTTCATAGGATTAAACTATCTCATTAAATGCACATTAATGGAAGGACTTGATACAGTTGGATTTGTCAATGAATCCTCTATCCATATACATATAATTTATGAATTTTATCTTTGTATGTCATTTGTTTTTAAATTTTTGCTAAAGCTTACCCTGAAAAACCCTGTCGACAACTTCGAATGAGCTCAAAGATAAATCAACAACATTCAAAATACACATCCAAAAAATTTGAAAAAATATACAAGCGCTGCATCAGTGCATCCTCTTCAAAATGGTATTTTTAGTTTTGCAAATTATGTAAACAATCAAAATATTTGGCGCACACACGCACATGTGTGCAAAATGCGACTGAAATATTCACTGGTTAGTTTCAAAAAATAATAATAAATATAATTTTTCAAGGAAAATTAAAAGAAAAATATGTTTGCACTAGTGCATTCTGTCTAGATCATGTTCACATATTTCATTTTTTAAAATTATTACTTTAAAATTAAATTAGTTTTCACACACACACAAGCCACTTGTTAATTGCTCTTCAAAATTTTAAGGACACACATTTCATTAAATGAAAATTTGACACGATAAATGACATTGGTATATTTAAAAAAAAATATCATTGGAAATCCAACATAATTATCTACATTTCATTTTTTAACCGCATGTCTAAATTCATATGGAAACTATGAGTTTCAAGGGATTCAATTTAATATAGGGGTAAAATTTCCATTTTCATCGTCATATTTGGCCAAAAAGAGTTACCCATCTTCATGGGATCACCCTTTAAATAGAAACACTTGATCATTTATGGATCACATAACACTCGAGCGTTTTTGGTTTACCAAATGCTTTAGCATTATAAACCACATAAACTATGTGTTAAGTGCTGAATAGAGATAAGAGGGGTGAGAGAGAGAGAGGGGGGATATGGGATGGGGGGAAAGGGTCATAAAATTAGGGAGGTGGAGAGAGGAATGATGATGGAGGAAATTAAATGCGTAAACCCATAATTCCCAAGGCCCAAACCCCCTAAATCCCTAAACCCCTAAGTGCCTATTCCCTTAACAAATAAGGTCTTATCACTCTAACCCCTTGACACTTAATTCTAACCTTTTATACCATACCCCGCTAACAATTGATCCCTAAATCCATTAACCTATAAAGACCTCTGAATCTTTAAATTCCTAGTACCTTAATTATTCGCTTATGTCATTGAGTAAAATATGTTATATGCAGATGATGATGATGTCATCATCACGTTGTTTTAGGTATTTCTTGTTTTGGGGGCAGCGTGGTCCATTAAAAGTATGTAGTGTGGGTACTCGTTGGATGCGGAATTTAATTCCACATCCAACGAGTGCTCCCGCTCAAAATTTGAGTAAAAACACAGGGAGATATGTTGAAAATACGAACAAAAAAAATAGTTTTTATAATGACAAATATCTCAAGTCAACCATTATGGTTGACTCATTTTAATGAAATTCTATTGGTTCTTGAATTCCAACTCATCAATAAATTATTGTTGGCTCGTTTTTTTATATGATGGCTTGTTTTCTTATAAGTCTCATTTTAGACCTAAAATTTCCTCTAATTGAATTTCTATTTTTTAAAATATATCTATATCCACAGACACGCACATGGAAAAAAGGGCCAGCCATATTTACTATTTTGTTGTTGAATTCTTAGTTGTTATCAATATAAATATTTTTTGTTATCCATGATGTTTACTATTTTTTTGTTCAACTGCTTTTATAAGTTATACACAATTGTTCTCTGACTATTTTTCACAAAGTCAATTGGAATTTATGTTGCACTACCATATATTAAGAGGGTATGTAAATTATTAAGGCATGATGGATCATTAGGGCACTGCAAGGAAATGGAGCTTGGAAGGTTATTATGGGGCATTACATATGCTTAAGAGTACATTTTGTGTGGGCATAGTTGAATCTACAAACTCTATTTTTCACTTTATTTTGTGTTGTAGTCGAGGGGGTTACATTGTTACCAGTGATACATATTATATTATAAGCAAGCAAACACACAGATATAGATACAAGAGACAAGAGATGGAGAGGAAGCACAAGCCTTTATATTACTCAGCAAGATATGCAGAACATTTACATGTATGAATAGATATACTGAACTCTATGAGTCGTCTCACCAGCCTATAGATATGTTTTGACATATAGTTGCATAATGGATTGTCGGTTCAAATGACCGACCCGAACTATATTGGTCAACTCAAACCGTCGACATGTTTTACAAGTAGTCGGGCGGGTGTCAGGCATAGGACCTAGTCGACAGGACGAATTAGGTTCCTCCAACATCTCCCCCACCACAAAATATTTCTTCGTCCCGAAGAAATGGGGAGATGATGTATTCAACTGTAAGTTGTGCATTGTGATGCTATGGCTGCGGGAGACTGGAGCTGGAAGATGCTTGCTGGATTATGCAAATTTTGATGATGGCCTTGACAGAAACTGATAGATGATGCTGAAAATCCTCCCAAGTTTGTAAGGCATGTTGAATGCCGATGGAGAGGGTGGTGAGGCTTGACAGGTTCTCCATATTTTCCTATGTAGATTTATCTTGGAGGTTGATCAGGTCATGCCCATAGAGTTTTATCTTGTTTTCAGTCGTGGAAAGAAGGAGTTGGAGGTGTGGTCGGATCTTCTCGACTTTTAGTAGATTGATACGAGCTTGTCTGATCCATTGCTCTTCTTCTTTCTCCAACTTTGATAGTTTCATGTTCTCCATGACAAGTTGATCTTCGACGGTTGTAGCAAGTGTTTCGTCAGTAGTTTGTCACTTCTGGTGAAGTGTGTCGATTAGTTCTTTTGTCTTTTGCATTTGTTCAAAAACACTACCATAATGCGTATACCAGTTTCATAAAAATTATGTTACTGTCATGGCTTCTCTGGTTTACTACGCGAGCAGAATGTAGGCTTTCATGAAAGTTGTGTATTGATTTGTCATTAAATTGGAAGTCTCGGCAGCTTGATCTCGTCATTTCTTAGCCAATTGTTCTCTTAACATCGGCACAAAATTTTCTAGTAAAGTATACGCCTTTTCGAGTGGGTTTGTCATGTTGAAACTCGACGGTAATGGGATGACTTGCTGAGCCAGATCCTCACACTTCACTAAAAATGTATCTTGTTATGCCTATAGTTGCTGCAACTTCTCATGGGCTTCAAGTCTTCCGTGTCGTTTCTCTCTGTGGATTGCATCTACCATGAGGTCTAGTTCTTCTTCCTTGGCATCCTGAGGATTGTATGTGGCAATCGGTCCGAACTGATCCTGGTGTAATGATAGTCAAGTTTCCTGTTGGATATGTTGTAAGTGCTGCTGCTACCTCTGCTTGTCTTTTTCTTGTCGTTTCTTTTCTTTCCTCTATTTCCGCTTGCTTTTCACTTTTTCTTTGGCGATGGATTCTTGTTGGTGATTTGCTCCTTTTTACTTGTATGTGTCTATTTGCTGGGTGGCAGTTTCTATTTGTTTTTCTACTTTTGTCTGCTTGGCTGTAACTTCTGATTGATTATCTGCGACTGTCTGGTGGTCGGTGGCTTATTTTCGGTGCCAGAAGTTTTTGCTTGGGTATCCTCGACAGGTACTATTTCCAAATGTGTATTGAGAGTGGGTTCTTCACCTTCAATTTCAGTGTCTAGAACTTCGGTCGGTTCGTTGGGTCTCGGAAGTCGACTTTCTTTGACTACTTATGTCTAAATCCAGGTAAAATTTTGCTCTATCGGGATTTTGTTTCTCCTCGAATTTTATGAAGAACTCAACTATTCACTTAATGCTGGTAGTGGCAGGGGGGATGCTTCTGCACAATCTGAGTAGTGTAGGTGGAAACTTCTATTTGAAAACTTGGGCTGGAAAGTAAACCAATTTCCTTCTTCTGGTCGATGAATCAACAGTTTGTCAAATTCATCACCTTCATAGCTTCGTCGACTTCAAATGCCCAACTGACTAGTGTGAAGTCCTAGATCTTCTTCGATAATATCCTACTCTCAAACACTCTGAGTTAGATGCAGTGGAGAATGTGGTGTTATTACCTCGGATATGTTTACTTGGCGAGCACTACCATGCTCTATCCACAAGTCTTCATCCATCGACGACAGGTCTTCATCAACGCCCCTTTCTTTCCGAGCTCGACTCGACTCTAGCGGATTTCCTTCCTCATCTTTTGTGATGCCCGATCTTCGTTTTTTTTGGAGCATGCTCGCCTTCTCCCTTAACTCATATTTCCTTTTTTTTCTCTTCTCCCACTCAATCTTCTCGATATCTGGAGTGCTTTTGTGACTCATTGCTCTATCTTTGTCGAATTTGTCAGATATTTCACTACTGGTCATGACCTATAGCAAGAACAAAATGATGAAACTATTAATTTGTGCTCCTGGGTTGTGCACTATTGAAGATGCTCATAGGTTGAAGGATTGTTGCATACCAAAATAAATGTGCTTAAAGATTTGAAGCGTCGTGGGAGTTGTTCATTTAATGGTGGGATGACTTGTTGCAAAACAAATGAAGCATGGTGTTCACCATCTAGAAGATTGCTTCTCCACTGCATAAATCCAATGGGTCATGACATGCATGATAGTTGACCAATGAAGTTGGAAATCTTCCTTGATATTTACGTTGGAGAAAGATAAGATATTGTTTTATTTTTATTCTATTCAAGAAAATTGTCTAAAGACCTTAGTTCACTGTAGTGCTATATTTTTATGATTAAAATAAAGATAATCATTGAGTAAGGAGAATATGATACTTATTTTGATTATTAAGGTCCGGTGATGTTTTTGACCATTTATATCCGTCGGTGGATTTTTAAAGAAATGACTATGGTGGCTCTATCTAGTCTATCCATTGACAACTATCGTTCGACTAGTATGCTCCGTGACAATTAGTTGTCGACCAAGTTTAAATTTTTCTTTTTTGATGGGTCACCTGCATAATAATCAAACTGCCTAAGTTTTGGATGGATTATTGTTGAGATATATGTGTTGATGGGAGTCAAAATATGTGCAAGTATATTCTTGCAGAAGAGTGTACCCACCGATCTGTCTTTGTTGATTGCCAACTAGAGGGATATTTGCTCAACAACTCATACAGGGAATGCGCTGCTTAGGATGCCCTTCTTTGTGCTTTATTCTTTTGGATTAAAAGAATAAGAGATGTTATTTAAGAATGATGATATGTTGCAAGCAATTTTCATAATGAGACTGGGAATTAATACTGATTTGCAGACCGCCCATTGACCTGAGTGTAACAATCGGTCATTACCAATAGTTGAAACTTGGCAAGTTTTCTTCTGACTAAGAATATGTTGATTCAAGTCATGATATGTGGTCGGTTGGTATGAGTAAGATTGGAAAACATTAAGTGACTTATACCAACCTGTCGACCTCATAATCCTTCGATGATTGTCATCTTCTGACTATTTCATGAAGATTCGACTATAGCAGTTGGAATTTGAACGTTGATGGAGAACTCCAAGAATCAGTTAAGAGAAGTCGGCCATCGACTATAGTATGCGTTTGATACCGTTGGTGCTTTTCATTAGGAGTATGGGACATTTATATTATATAATAGCCTTTTTGGTGGACTATGTGTAAATGAGAGCAATGATAAAATCGGTCGATATACTTTTAGTTGGCCATCGACTTCCACAAAGATAAAGGGTTTGTAAGTCATGCTTTTAATCGGCCGTCGACTTCCACAAGGATAATGGCTCTCTATGCTTTTAGTTGGCCATCAACTTCCATTGATATTACATTTTTCTTAAGGCATAGAAACTTGTGATCAATATGTCAATGGTATATGCTTAAGTTTGAGTCAATATATGTAGTGTTTGTCCTATTCGGTTGATGTTATTGGTCGACGAGTTATTGTTGAATCAAGTAAAAGCATATGAGGTCGATATTATAATTTGGTCAACCTTTTAACTACATTATGGTCGATGGTCATTTAAAGATAGTTAGTGTCGAACTCTTGCACTATGGTTGATTTTTTTTTATAAATTTTTTAAGTTGATCTATCTTGCAGTCATTGAGTCATGAATCTTTATAAGTGACTCTGCATTCAAGTTTTGCAGTCAAGAAGGGTGTTAAACATGAGTCTCCTATGAGGCATGCGATCCCCTCCATTTTATGTAAATCAAGTCGGTCTCGCATCGACCATGGTCAGTTGAGTCGAGTCGAGTAAAGTTAGTCGGCCACGACTACTATCAGTCTGTATCCACCACAAGAAACAAACCACTTACAAACTTGGAGAAAGCCTCACAATAGATGAATTCGACGACGACCACATTCAAGAAAAAGACATCTTACACCACACAGAAAAAGAGTTTAACACTAAATGATGACAAAAGAACACTTGAACCGATCAAGCCCCCTGATGCTAAAATATAGAGCATCTCTTGAGTGCGATTTCAGAAGTTTGAAAGTAGTTGGTTATACAGTGTAAAAGGTAGAGCGTGGAAGCCCTCGTAGTCCCTGGACTGATGGAGATGAATGTCGGAAGGAAGGTAAAAGGGTGAGGCTCGATTGACCACTACCAGATTGTTGACAAAGGATAAATAAATCACAACTCATGGTTGTTCCTGTTTTCTTCGAGTTGAAGAAAGGATTTGTTGGTGGGGGAGATGTTGGCGAGGCCTTTAGGCCTTGTAATAGTCTTCATATAAATTGTATAAGCTAATGAATGGTTTGTTGGAGCGGGTGTAACCGCTCCAATCAGATTCCCTATGTATAAATATACCTTTCAAGAATGAATAAGACAGTTGAACGTTCGACTCCATTCTTGTTCTTATTGATGGTTAATGTGTGTGCAATAATCCCTGCTTGAATTCTTTGTTGAAGTCCTTGCAGTTAACACTTTGTGTTAATATTGTTGGCTCTATGATTGACTGAGGGTCAATAAAAGGTTTCCAACATAGGCCTAACTTAATAACACCAAAAATTCACATTAATTTTTTTTTTGTATCGACAATATACGACATCAACCAGACTAATTACTATGCTCACCATTCAACTTCCGCCTTGTCACTGTTCCAAATCCATTCGTTCTAAGACCTGATATATTTTGATATATTGTTTTGCAAGATAAATTGTTTAAGACAGGGTTCTTGTTGTTAGATTCTTTGTTATGGTTTTAGTTGTAGAAATTTTTGTTTGCCATTCACTCTTTATATATAAACATAGTTATACACATTTACATAATATACTTGAACCAAAGGTTATATATATATATATATTCTTTTTAAAACCTTTAATTTTTCTTTTAAAAACCTAACCAAATAAATATTATTCAATATATATATATATATATATCTATCTATATATCTATCTATCTATCTATATATATATATGTGTGTGTGTGTGTGTGTGTGTGTGTGTGTGTGTGTGTGTGTGTGTGTGTGTCATTCCTAATGCTATGCCATATAAGGCATGATTCCTTTATTGAATTAAACCCCTAACTAGCATGTATACACGCCCATTTACCTTACCAAGTTCATGAATAAGGTCAACATGATTGAACTAGAATCGTGGAGTGGAGTATATGGGTGAGTGCATGTAATGTCCCCATTCAAATAAATCTCAAGAAGGGAAAATTCCACTAATCTACTAGTTTTCTAGGTTGCGGTGGAAACATTAGATTTGGAATAAGGGAACTATAAAATCCAAAATGGACATTAGCTTGACAAAATATATTAAATGGGGGATAAATAAATATTTAAAATAGGAAAATAAGCTGGCACTTGGTCATGAGGGCACATTGGAGGTGTGGGGCCCACACAAGCAAGATTCTCCATGCCAAATGGCATCTTACTCTCACCCATTCGAATCCAAGGTGGATTCTAACATTCTTGGGGGAGTTGGAAGGGCATAATACTTGGCATAAATCAATTTGGGTCGAATTTGAGAGGAAAAGTAACCCCCATGGAAGAAAAAGAGGCATCTTGGAGGTATTGGGACACTTGGGCTAGATTCCCTAGCTTCTATGATGCCAATGATAAAGATGCTATGCCACTTATGAAAAATATCAGACCTAATTGCTGAAATATGACATATATGACATATCAGGGCTAAAAATAGCGTCCAAGAGGGTGCACAGGGGATTTAGGGCAGCCAAAGAGTCCTCCATTCGAATTGATTGAAGAGGGAGGGTAGAAATTGATGGACAAGTGGCATACATTGGAATCTCTTCCCAATTCGAGTTGGCATGAATCTCATGGAGGGAATTCGAACCATGGAAGGATTGGGAAGATAATAAAAGACAAGAACTAAGAATGAGAGTGGCTTTTGATCATTTCTCATTTTGCAAATTAGAGAGCATATCTTTTCCATACTAGTGAAGTGCTTACTCTACTTGCCTTAGTACCAATTTCGAGGGTGAAAGATTCCCATTGTAATTGAAAATTGGAGAGGCCATTCATAAATTTAATTTGGAGCTACAATTGAGTCCTTTGTTTCAGGTTAAAGCTATAGGGAAGCTCGTGATCTTTTCTTCTTCAACTTGTTCCCATCTCTCTCTCACATTTATCTTCATATTTTGGCTCTTGGAGGAAGGGCGCACTTGGTGAGATGTTGATCCATTTGGGAGAGTATAAGATACACAATTTATTTTTAATAGTATATATTTACTCGATATTTGATGTTCAAAATATTCTCAGGTCGAAATACCAAGTGAAACTATGTAAAAATACCAAACAATGTATAAATGGTGCCATTTTCCCTATATCTTGTTGTGAGAGATTGAAGTTGCTTTATTTCGATATGTATCAGTGAATATATCTGATTTTGTTGATTTATGGAGATCCATTAATGTCCTAAAGAATTTTCATACACATTTCATAAGTATTTGGAACATAAATCTCGAAATTCATAGCAAGTGGTGGAGTTTCCTAGCTTTTCCCCCTATGTGAAGACATGTCTACAAACCTCTGATTTATGGGAGTTGAATCAGCATTTAGGAACTGATAAACGATGCATTTGGGTTCCCATTTAAGTCCTTTAACTAATACATCCCTATTTTCTTAAATTTGGGAGGGTCCTATTGCATTTGGGAAGCCATTAGTGACCTCTACCCTTGGGGGTTTGAACCTCGAATTTGCTAGTAAAATTCCCCAATTTCTCCTGAAGTTAAATGAATGTTGCAGAAGTATTTTGAGAGTGTCCAATAATCCATAAGCCTTATTTTCATGTATTATTACATTTAAAACACCTTCAGACCCAATTTGGAAGGATTTGGAGCCATTTGGGAGCATTGAAGTCATCACTAGTCTAAGGGTCGAATTTACCAAAAATTGCAATTTTCCCAAGTTTTCCAAATTTATAAAAACGAACACTACAAGTGGTATCAGAGCATGGTACTTTCACCTGGTTTGGGTGACCATTTATGATGTCAAGAATTCATCCCCCACCCTTAGAAACAGAAACTGAAAGTAGCTTTGGTGAAGAGGAAGAAGAAGGAGAAGAGGTGTATTTTGTTGAGACTATGGATAAGGATGAGAAAGGAAATTCTGATATGGAGGAGAAAGAGGAGTTTAGGAAATTCATGAAACCATTTTTTAAAGAGATGACAAGGAATATAATGCAAGGGGTCAAATTTATGGCTAGTCAAATTGGCCATAAGAGGCAACAACAGTTCCTCTACTGAGGAAAAGAAGACAGTGGGTGGAAGCATTTTCTTAAGGACAGGGCCTCATAATCGACCTCATGAATTTCAGAGCTCAACAAGAGCTGCCACACCTAAGTTTATTGAGCCAAAATAATATCCTAACACTCAATTTGGCATGAAGGAAATTCTAGCAGAATGGCAAGAGTTGAGTGAAGATTGTAGAAGGACATTACCATTTGATCAATTCTTTACTGTCTCAAACAAGCTCAAAATGAGAGGAGGTAACAAAAATACTTTTCAAAATAAAGAATTGAATTATTCCATAGGTAAAATTCCCCTTCCTACCTTTGATGTCTCATCTCAAAGTTCTGCAAATACTTGGATACAAAAACTAGATGTGTATTTTCAGCTGAATCCAATGGTTGAAGAGGATGCTCTAAAAATGGATATTTTGCATCTTAAGGGATAAGCCAATGATTGGTGGTTCCATGGAATTAAAACTTTGGGACATGATCAGGTTACAATATATGAATAATTTTTTAACAAGGTATTGGAAATATTTGAGCAAAAAGACCCATAAATGCCTTTCAAGGAACTAGCACAGTTGAAGCAAATTGGAACCCCTGATGAGTACATGTTGGAATTCCAAAAACTACCAGTTAAGGTGGCTGATATATCTATGGTCAGATTAGTATTTCTCTTTACTGAAAGCTTGGATGAACCTTTGAAGGGTTTAGTTAAGGCCCACAAACCTACTTCATTGAAAGAGCCATGAACTTGGCAAGAGATCTGCAAAATGTGTTACCCAAGACACAATATCCTCCCAAGCTCAACTTTCCTTCCAAGTTCAGATTTGAAAAGAAGCCATGGAAAAAAGATGCATTTGGAAAGGATAATAAAGAGTGACCAATAAAGTAAGAACTCAGATGAAAGAAACTATGTTACACATACTTCCAACCATGGGTACCAGGGCATAAATGTGCTAAGGGGAAAGCACAATTCATTGAAGTATTTTTTGACGATGATGAGTATGAAGGGTGTATGGAGGAAGAAGAACATATTTCATCCCAATAGGAAGGATATGACACAGCAGAATAAGATCATCCCTTACATGAAAAATGGAGAATGGTAGTGCTTTCAAGAGTGCCTCGTTTTCACACCATTCGATGCAAGGGAGTGGTACAAGGACAAAGGTTTTTAGTATTGGTAGATGGAGGAGCCACACATAACTTCATTGTTGCAGCCATGGTGTAGAGGAGAAATCTACCTATTGAACCATTCGATGGATTCACAATCATCATTCTAGGTCACAATACTATGGAGTGCAAAACATGGATTCCAAAGCTACAAGTCACCATAGGTAATTACACATTTTTGATAGATTTTATGTGGTTGATGTTGCTGATAATAATGTTTTATTGGAAGTGAAATGTATGTACTCTATAGGGGAACATACAATGAACTATCAAATCCATGAAATGAGATTCAAATATTCAGAAGGAAAACAAAGGTTAGTGAGAGGAATGCATACCTATCTGAATCAAGTAGTGTCATCCCACAATATGAGGTCCATATTGAGGCATGGGGATATTGAATGGGATTCTGAATGTTGCATCACTTCCCCCAAGCCAAAAATAAATATTTCAGAACATCCAAGGGAGATAAGGCAACTACTACACAAATATGAAAAGAGTTTTGGAGACCTTCCTCCTGGAAGGCCACCTGATAGAGGAGTTGAGCACAACATTGTTTTGGAGGTGGTTACTTCACCTATAAAAATACCACCATATAAGAACCCAAAAAAGTTCAGAGATGAGATTTAGAAGGCTATTCAAGAGATCTTGGAATTGGGGCTCATTAGACCAAGCTCTAGTCCCTATGCTTCTTCAGTTGTTTTGGTGAAGAAAAAGGATGGGACCTTGAGGATGTGCATTGATTTTAGAGCTCTAAACAAGAAGACAATTAAGAATAGATATCCCATCCCTAGAATATATGATCTCATGGATGAGATAAATGGAGTAACTTTCTTCTCCAAAATTGATCTTAGATCTGGTTACCATCAAATTCGAATGAAGGAGAAGGATGTGCAGAAAACAAATTTCAGATGTCACTATGGCCATTTCGAGTTTCTTGTCATGCCTTTTGGGTTGACCAATGCTACAGCCACATTTAAATCATGTATGAAAAAAATACTTTGCAAGCATCTCCGTAAGTTTTTTTTGGTTTGCTTTGATGATATTTTGATTTACAGTAAAACATGGGAGGAATACTTGCACCATCTAGAAGTTGTCTTGAAAATTTTGCATGAACAATCCTTGTTTGCTAAGTTGTCCAAGTGTGAATTTGGGTTGAAAGAAGTCTTATATCTTGGGAACATCATTGAGAAATATGGAGTGAAGGTGCACTTGGAAAAAATAAGGGCAATTCTTGATTGGCCATCACCCAAAAACATCACAAAATTTAGAGGCTTCATGGGAATATGCACTTACTATAGAAAGTTTGTGAAGGGGTTCTCCAAATTAAATGCTCCACTTAATTATTTGACCAAGAAGGATGATTTAAAATGGGATGAAGAGGCTGAAAATGATTTCCAAATAATGAAATAGGTAATGAGTAGTTGTCCAATACTTGCATTACCTGATTTTTCTAAACCATTTGTTTTGGAATGTGATGCATCAGGAGAAGGAATGGGGGCGGTCCTAATGAAAAATAAACACCCCATAGATTTTGAGAGCATACAATTGCAGCCACATGAGAAGATCTACTCCATTTATGACAAATAAATGTTGGTCATCATGCATTCCTTGGCCAAGTTTAGGCAATAGTTGGCGGGAAACAAGTTTGTGGTAAAAAATGATCATAACAGTTTGAAGCATTTTCTCACACAAAAGGACCTCATTGAAAGGAAACAAAAGTGGGTAAGAAAAGTCCAACATTTTGATTTTGACATTGAATATGTAAAAGGGAAGATTAATATTGTTGCAGATGCATTATCTAGAAGACCATCATTTTCCCTTATGGATATTTCAAAAGATTGGAAAGATATGCTAATAGTTGAGAATGCCAAAGATAGTTTTGCTTGTGATGTGTTAGATGGGGTCAAAGGTGATGATAGGTACACTATTTTGAATGGCCTAATATACTATAAGGACATAATATACTTGGTTCATGGTTCGAATCTAAAGCACAAGATTTTGAAGGAAGCTTGTGATTCTCCTTTAGCAGGTTGCCCTGGTTTTTTCAAAACATATAGGCAATTAAGGAAAAGGTTCTATTGGAAAGGGATTAAATAAGATGCTCTAAATGATGTGAATGAATGCAAGATATGTCAACAAAACAAATCTGAACATACACATCCTGCTAGTCTATTACAAACATTGCCCATTCCACAACAAAAATGGGAAAGCATCTCAATGGATTTCATCATAGGTTTTCCCAGGGATTTGGGTAAGGATTTTATTTATGTTGTGGTGGATAGACTCACCAAATTTGCGCATTTATTTTCTATTACATCATCTTATACTGCTGCACAAGTGGTTGATCTATTCTTTAGAGAAATGTTCATATTTCATGGACTTCTCAAGAACATTGTGAGTGACAGGGATAGTAGATTTATGCGTGCTTTTTGGAAATAAATATTCAATTTGGTGGGCACTCAATTGACTCCAAGCACAAGCTATCATTCTCAAACTGATGGCCAAACAGAAAGAGTGAACCAATGGTTTGAGGGATACTTGAGGAACTATGTTGGTGAGCAACAGAAAGCATGGGTTAAATGGTTCCATTTGGGTGCGTTTTGCTACAATACTACCTTCCATATGTATCCTTTCAAAGTAATTTATGGTTATGAAGCACTCACCTTTATTGAGAACATTTTTGGCGATAGTATAGATCCAAAATCTAAGGATTGGATTGAGGAAATTCAAGAGATTTTGAAGCTTCTAAAAGACAATTTGCAGGTTGCCCAAAATCAACAAAAACAATATGTGGATCAACATAGGGATGAAAGAAATTTTCAAGTGAATGATTTGGTTTATTTGAGGCTAAAACCAAATAAACAAACCTCCTTAAAAGGGAAAGGATAAGAAAATATCAAACCAAGGTATTATGGTCCATATAAGGCAGTTCTAAAAGTTGGGGAGGTGGCTTATGAGTTGGAACTTACGGAAGGTAGCCAAAATCCACAATGTATTTCATGTTTCTTACCTTAAGAGGGCTATTGGTCAACAAATATCTATTTCATAAACCTTCCCTCCATTAGATGATGAAGGAAAACTCATACTTATTCTAGAAAAAAGTTTGAAGGCAAGAGAAAGGAAATTGAGGAGCAGAACCATAATGGAGTACTTGGTACAATGGAAATATTTTCCAAGTGAGGATGCCACATGGGAAGATGAAAAATTTTTGCACCATCCTAATTTGGAATTTATTGAGGGCAAGCAATATTGGGTGGGGAGGACTGTAATGTCCCCATTTAAATAAATATCAAGAAGATAAAATTCCATTAAGCTACTAGTTTTCTAGGTTGGGGTGGAAACATTAGATTTGGAATAAGGGAACTATAAAAACCCAAATGGACATTAGCTAGAAAAAATATATTAAATGGGGGATAAATAAATATTTAATATAGGAAAATAAGGTGGCACTTGGTCATTGTAACGTCCCCACCCATCTATCCAATTTCTAGAAGGGAACATGATGCCAATCTATGGGGCTTTTTAAAAAAACTCAGCCCATTCATTAGATTCATACAATTAAAAAACCCATGTGTGCAGATGTAAATTTAACAAACATGCACATTGGAGATAAACTCATCCACACACAAAATTTCATATGCATTCAATATATCAATAACAACCATTTAATTTAAACACTGCAGAGGCAAAACACATAGATAGGAAACACTTATCTTTGTTGTGCAATTGTCCCACACAACTAGCTATGTCGCTGCAACGTTCCACCCAACTGTCAGTCTCTGTCCTGCCTGTATTATTTCGGCACTCAAAGACCACCCCCGAGCTGGGCATGATCTCTACAAGGAAAAGGGGATTTCAAGCTCATACACAGCCAAATAATCATTTGCATTTAAGCCAAGTCAGTCCACAACTGGATTTATCAGGCTAAATCTGAACCCTCTCCATTTGTGGATGCTTCCACTCAAGCTCAAGCCAAAACAATGGAAACCCATTTCAACCCCAACAATCCCCTACACACAAAAACTCATAAACTGGGCATGGGTACACATAACAGCAAAATCCTACGTGTTGGGTATGAATGGAAAACGTGGGCAACAAAAAACGAAGTGGGAAATGGGGAAAAAAACCCTCGGAAGACAATTCGTTTTCAGAAAATGTCCATGAGAATTCAAAGAGCCACAATGGTCTCTACAAACCCCCAAATCGTGCTCTCTCCTTCCCAACAGGTATGTAATACAAAAACGAGTTCCCAGCAATGCCAAAAGGAAGGAAAACATTGGAAATTAGTGGAGAAAAACGACCAGGCAGCTCCCAACAAGTCTGCAACACAAAAACACCCTCTTCCTAGCTAGAAGACCCAGAGAAACCAGAAGAACGTGGCTGGAAAACGCCCAGGCAGTTCCAAAACGTGAGAGAGACCAAACCCCTCCATGGGTAATGTCTTAGGGAGCAAATCATGGCTGTTTTTTTTGCCCAAGAAGAGAAAACACGATTTCCCATGAGGGTGGCTTGCCCATACTCGAATTTGGACAGCCATACCTCCCCAATCCCCAAGGCATTAACTACTTCACCCAACTCTTGGGAGAAATGAATGATTGGGCACCAAAGTCAACATGGGTGGTTGATGGTTGATGGGTTCTCTCATTGACACTTGGCTTGACTTCATTGTCTCAAGGGTTTGAATATTTCCCTCTCAATTCCTTGTAAAATCATGCCCCCATCTCTGGTTGCATTGCATAGCTAGTTGTGGGTATCTATATTAAAATGCATATTTACAATTCCCATGGTTCTCTAGCACATGGGTAACATAATATCCAATACTTTCCTCTTCAAGGTCGAGTGTTCAGTAGTGGGGCCTTGGCCTTGAGCTCCACGCTAGGAACCATATATAATATGCATACAATATTTACATGATAGCCCAAAATATTATAAGGGTAAAAATGGGGGTATTACAGTCATGAAGGCACATTGGAGGGTGGGGCCCACACAAGCAAGATTCTCCATGCCACATGGCATCCTACTCTCACCCATTCGAATCCAAGGTGGATTCTAACGTTCTTGTGGGAGTTGGAAGGGAATAATACTTGGCATGTATCAATGAGGGTCAAATTTGAGAGGAAGAGTAACCCCCATGGAAGAGGAAGAGGCATCTTGGAGGTATTGAGACACTTGGGCTAGATTCCCTAGCTTTTATGACACCAATGATGAAGATGCTATGAAAATTATGACAAATATAAGACCTTATTGCTGACATCTAAAATATATGACATGTTAGGGCTAAAAATATCCTCCAAGAAGGCGCACAAGGGAGTTAGGGAAGCCAAAGAGTCATCCATTCGAATTGATTGAAGAGGGAGGCTAGAAATTGATGGACAAGTGGCATACATTGGAATCTCTTACCAATTCGAGTTGGCATGAAGCTCATCAAGGGAATTCAAACCATGGAAGGATTGGGAAGCTAATAAAAGAGAAGAACTAAGAAGGAGAGTGGATTTTGATAATTTCTCATTTTTCAACTTGGAGAGCATAACTTGTCCATGCTAGTGGAGTGCTTACTCTACTTGCCTTAGTACCAATTTCGAGGGTGAAAGATTCCCATCATAATTGGCCATTGGAGAGGCCATTCAGAACTTTAATTTGGAGCTACAATCGAGTCCTTTGTTGTAGGTTTAAGCTATAGGGAAGCTCGTGATGATTTCTTCTTCAACTTGTTCCCATCTCTCTCTCACATTTCTATTCATATTTTGGCCCTTGGAGGAAGGGCGCACTTGGTGAGATGCTGATATGTTTTGGAGAGTCTAAGATACACCATTTATTTGTAATATGATATATTTACTCTGTATTTTATGTTCATAATATTATCAGTTAGAAATACCAAGTGAAAATATGTAAAAATACCAAACAATGTATAAATGGTGCCATTTTCCCTATATCTTGTTGTGAGAGCTTGAAGTTGCTTTCTTTCGATTTGTATCAGTCAATATATGTGATTTTATTGATGTATGGAGAGACATTAATGTGCTGAATAATTTTCATACACATTGCATAAGTATTTGGAACATAAATCTCGAAATTCATAACAAGTGGTGGAGTTTCCTAGCTTTTCCCCCTATGTGAAGACATGTCTACAAACCTATGATTTATGGGAGTTGTTGCAGCCTTTAGGAACTGATAAATGATGCATTTGGGTGCCCATTGAAGTAATTTAACTAATACATGCCTCTGTTCTAAAATTTTGGAGGTTCGTACTTCATTTTGGAAGCCATTAGTGACCTCTACCCTTGGGGGTTTGAACCTCGAATTTGCTAGTAAAATTCCCCAATTTCTCCTGAAGTTAAATGAATGTTTCAGAAGTCTTTTGAGAGTGTCCAAGCATCCATAAGCCGTCTTATTACCTTTTCAAACACCTTCAGACCCAATTTGGTAGGATTTGGAGCCATTTGGGAGCATTGGAGTCATCACTAGTATAAGGGTCGAATTGACCAAAAATTGCAAATTTTCCCAATTTTTCCAATTTTATAAAAAGGGACACTACTGTGCAAGCTAATGAGGGTCACTTTTGTAGCGTTAGATGCAATAGAAAATTGAAAATTTAGGTATCTTACTTGGGTTTTTTGAGATACTTACACAAGATATCTTGCAATAAGTAAAAAAAGATGAAATGTAGGAAATTGAATAAGGAGTATTTGAATTGATGGCTAAATAAATAAAATAATTCAATTAATGATTTGTTAAAAAATTATAATATTTGTAAATATTTATTTAAAAAGAAATGACTATTTATTATTTGAATTAATGGCTAAATAAATAAACGAATTTAATTAGTAGTTTGTCAAAATATTATAATATTTGTAACTATTTAAAAAAAAAGAAATGACTAAATTAAGTGACTTTTTTGTTTTTTCAACTAGAACTGGAAATTGTCCACTAGGAATCAAGGGATGACTTCACTAATTTGGTGTATGAGACCTCCTTGTTTGTGGGACAATGGAGTGATTTAACTACTAAAGTCTACACATGTGTACATACCCTACCCGCTCCATATTTGAACATGTGACATCCTTAAGCCCACTCAAATTATATAGGTAAAATAAGAGTAGTAATAAAATAAATATTTTTTTAAAATTCAAATTGAAAAAATTATAAAAATAATTAAATGATAATACCTAAATTTACTATAAAAAAATATTCCACTTTAAAATTAAATGATAATAAATGGAGTTAAACAAACTAAAAGTTAAAATATGATGTAAAAAAAATAAAGTAAATGATTCAGTATAAAAGATTTTAAAATAATTAGGAGGAAAGAAATACTAAGGAAAACAATTGATTAGCATAGGGAAAAATATATTAATAACTAAGTTGCAAATGAAAGAGTATAATAATCTAAGAAAAATAAACAAAAAAATTCTACAAAAAGAAATGAGTTGGAAACACGGGGGCTTCACTCAATAAACAACTATCATAGCACGTTCGTTCATGGCATATGAAACAATACCCCTAATTTCACTAAATATTGGAAAATACCTTCCTAAATCGTTTTTTTTAACCCCCTCCCAATATGCCTTCCCAATTTTAAAAAAACCCCTATTTTCATTAGATATTGTATGTATCAATTTTTTCATTAACATTTTTTATACCCCTTTATATTTCTACCTAGTATATTGATATGATACCCCTCTTATGACCCATATGCATTCTATAATGCACCTTGCTTCTTTCGATGTATATTGTGGATGCACATTACTTCACCCACAATGCAATTACTCAACCACATATCATTATGATTTGCAACATCTAATGGTCTAATGAAGAGATAGGAGATCACTTCTTGTATGTCACTAGAGGCAATGCACATAGTACAACATTTAGATTGCATGTTGCAGTTCCCCAATCGCTGACTAAGCCTGTTGTGGGATAGGTATCCAAGCCCCCAAGGCCTGTAACAAGCTCTAGGAGCCTGACTAAACCTCCCAAGGCCTGTAATAGGCACGAGTGTTTGGGTATTCAAGCCCCCAAGACCTATCGAGGGCCTATAATAGGACCTGGAGGCTTAGAGCCTCCCAAGGCTATTGGTAACAATTGGCTGAGTGCTATTGGTAACAATTGTTGTCAATGACCATTGTCTCTCGACTATGATCGACTGGAAACCCACTTCACCATGAAACCCATGGCCTAAAGCATGCCTCAAGATGCGATTTCCCTGCGTACTAGTAAGCCCGAGCCTTACCTCAACCCAATTTCTCATCTGGCCGTGATCCCGTCATCTCCATTTGGCAGATATTTGTGAGCCCGCCCATATAAAAAAGACCCCAAAGTATTTTTGTATTGTTACATTAAATAAAAAAACCCTTTACCCCTTAATATATAAGCAATATAATTTTTAGGTTTCATGAATATTTAATACCGCAATATGAATGAACGTGATAATATATTTCCTTCTAGTGAAGCCCCCGTGGTTGGAAATGGGAGATTAAAGTCATGGCTTAATGATTAAGATGATGGATCGAGGGTTTCCAACATTGCCTTAATAGTTTATAGCTATCTTCTTGATTGAAGTTACTATGATGCTTTTTTATTTCTAGAACTTCTCTAATTAGCCAAGAGGATCATTGTGTAGTGGAAGCAAGAATTTCAGTTTGGTAAAGAAAATGTGGTGTTTGGTATGAAGGAGTGCTTTGTTATAGTAGATTTACTCAAGCAATTGTGATTGGTATCTGCGATGTGTTCTTTGAGAAGCGTTTGGATGGATCTATCAATTTATCCAATGTAGGTCTTCCCACATGAACAAGGAATTTGGTAGATGCCTTGAGATAGAAAGGGGTTGTATTTAACTTTCACATTCCTTAACAACGGTTTAAGTGGCTTAAGGGGTTTAAAGATCGTTTTAATGTTCTTTTTAATTAAAAGTTTAGAGATGCGATCAATGATGCCATGGATATAAGGAAGAGAGATGAAAGATTGGGGAGGCGAGGAGAGATTAGATGGTTTGGGTTCGGACAATGGAAACGTTGAAAATTTTGTTGGTTAGATGTCGAGGGTAGCCATTGGCCATGGGGGATTTCGTAAGGTGGGATTTTTCCTATGTTAGGTGTTGAGGGTAAGAGATTTTAACAGCTCTAGTGATTAATTTAGAGTTTTAAGCATACTTTTGAGAAGGATGGTGATGGGATTGGCATGAAGATATCTATCAGTGTGGGTTTTTTTTGGTACACCTCATTAGGGAGGGAGTCATCTTGTTGCTGGGTGACTAGGATGTCTAGAAAATTAATAGAATCTAGGTGAACTGAATGTGAGGAAAATTACTATGCAAATGATTGTGAAAATTATCAAGGGATGCACAACCATGCAACTAGATAAAAAAGGTGTCATCCACAAATCAAAACCATCATTTGGGCTTTAAGGGGAAAGGAATCGAGGGCTAGGGTTTTGAAATGTTCCATGATATGTTAGCAATGACAAGGGATAGACAAGATCTCATGGAAGTGCCCTAAGTTTGTTCATAGAACTTATCTTTCAAAAAAAATGTAGAAGAGTATAAAATCTTCATAAAATGGCATGTTTCATCATCAACTAATTAGGGATAGAATTCCAAAGGCTTTAGTGACCAGGATTTTGGTAAATAAAAAAACCACATCAAAGCTAACTATTAGATCATGATCATCAAAGTAAATGTCATGAATTTTGCTAATGAAGTGAGAAGAGTTTTTAATAAAAAATTAAGATTGATTGGTAAAGGGTTAGAGTTTTCTAAACAAGTGGATCATTTCAAAATATCTACATAGTGCAAATCTAGAAGTTTACTGGGAGCTTGAACACTGTGAAAAGATTCATGCAAAAATTTAAAGATATATTTAGAGACAACAAAGTATGTGATAAATTGTAATAAATTACTTGAAAAATATGATAGTCTAATCATTTACTATAGTTTATTTTAATTAGTTTTTTAAATTAATGTAATTATTTATATTATAAAGTTGGATTGTAATAAAGATATCAAATATCGAATCCAGCCTTCATTTTTTATTATATATTATAATATGGTATTACTATATAAAATGTATTTAATACTATAATATAAAATGATAGTATGGTCTAAAATATAGTTACAAGGGTTTACATCAAAACATTAAATATGGCTTTTTCATTATTTTTTTCTTAGAGTCAATAAATATTGTTACATCAAAACATAAAATATGGCTTTTACATTATTTTTTTCTTAGATTCAATAATATTGTTAAACTATATGACATGAACCTAAAATCAAAATGCACGCCTTCTCGTGTATGGATAAAGACTTTGCGTACTGGTGTGCAATTTTCTATGCCAGGGTTTGCGTAAAGAGTCGCTGTCTTCCACAAGAAGCTCTAATTCTTCTCATAGATTTAGGATTAACGGGGTGCAAGCACGTCATCTTGATGGGGACAATGAATCTCACAGGACAGCGAACCAAGCATTCTGTTCCTCCGTGTTTCTCGACTTTAAAGGAGGAAAGCCGAACAGACAATCTGGGAATATAGTAAATATTGGACACTGTGATCACATCCCCCGAAACAATGACGCACTTGCAGATTTTTCAATGTCATGATTTTTCTTTTATAACCATTTCAATTGTCACCAACTTCTTTATAGGTTAAAAAAGACATTAAAATGTACAGAATTCACTATTGAATATGCTAGAAAACATCGGACTCTGCACTTAATATTTTATCCCCTCTGTACTGGATAAATCTATGATTAAATGTATTTTAATCCCTCTTTATACTTGCATTAAAAAAAAGGCTGAGCTGTACTATATTTTAGTTCAGCATTATTGTCTATGACACTAAGGCTACAATACAAAAGGTTGAAATTCTAGTTTTAGGTTGTTGAAATTGTATGATTAAGGTGTAATAATCAAGATGTTCAATTCATTTCTGCAATCAAAGTTACAATTTAAACAAATTTAACAAAAATAACATCCCAAAATTCTTACAAAAATATCATTATGCTATTATGAAACAACAATAATAAAAAAAACAGTGGTTATATCACTATGCTATGGTTCCATAATCGTGCGAGGTGTTCCATTTAGGCTTTGTTCAACCTATAATGTTAGAAGCCATACTTTTGTCCATCCTCCTCTTTGTAGGTTGGGAGATAATAGATTTTTTTGGAGTTGTTAAGATGAAAAAACAAAAGTATAGAAGTTTTTGTCAATTTATTGATCAGAACAATCTTTTTATTTACATGGGACTAAAATGTAATAGAGGCAAGAAGAATGTGTTTCATTAATATAATGCCTTTCCATATTTTTTCATTGTTTCATTGGGAAAAAAACACTCTACTATGGTTATATATTACAAACTACTTCAGTATAGCTAAAAATTAAGTCTATATTACAAAATATTATAAAGCCACAACATATTTAGAGTATGTTGTGGTGCAACCCTAATAAGAGAAACAAAATATCAACGCAACGCCTTGTTTACACTATGTTATGGTGAAACCCTAACCAGAGAAACAGTAAGGCTATATTACAAAATAATTCAATGCAGCATTGTATTTCTGCTCTGGTGCAACTAAGAACGCAAAAGAAAACTGTTTTCAACCGTCTGAAGAGCACTACACAGCGGTTGCGTTAATTATATATGAGGTAATATCTTGAGGTAGTCATATTTTTAGCATTTCGGAGTTGTAGACAAGAATTTATGTTATGAGCAGATTATCAACATTTGTTAAGCGCATTGTTTCTGTGCACATATCCACATAATCATGTGGACTTCACAGACAAGTTGCTGCACAAATAGAAGCAATTTGTATTAGCAGAGTTCCCCTCTTTTATAGATATTACTAACCTTTGACAAACCTGTCGGACTACTTATAGCCTCACAAAGATGTAGATGCAACCACCTTGTTGTCTTATGCGGCTTTCGGAACCTTCATCATCTATCCCTTCTACCCCACCCAAGCCCTTTGCTCTCGAACCTTGTTTTCGACGGGGCAAAAGGTCATCTATGACGTCGAGCTGTGAAACAGGACTTGATTCTTTCATCACCCAATTTAACTGCTTAGGTAGTACCGCTTCACCATTTGATCATCCTTCGCTGGGACCGACATTCCCCTGCCTTCTGTGCTTCTGCATTCAGAAGGCCCATCTCCTTTTTAACCACTGTATTTGTTAAATTCTCCTTAGACATCTCGAGTGAGACCTTAGGTTTCTCCCGCCTGAATGTCTGCGAATGCGCATCTGCGGGCTGTTCATGGACACTGGTCATTCGAATCCTTAGTGCCCCTTGCGAGCCTCCACTAGAGATGAGATGTTCCATTGAGAACACTTATCTTTCAGCTTAATCTAGTCATCCTTGATCAATCTGCACATTTCAAGATTTGTGCTACGGACCAGTGGGGCTCAGGAGCTTCATGATTCAAACTTATGCAACAGCGGGAATATTTGTAGCATCACTTTCTTGATCCTCGAAGAATGCATTATACTTGGGTAATGATCACACAACCACTTTTCGGGCTTTACGTGTTGAGAGAGGACTGCACTCTGTACGGTGGTGGCGACCGCAATGAGCACCAGGAGACGCTTCTTCAAAATGACGGCGGGAACTGAAAATACCGCTAAAAGGAATCTCCTTGAAACACGTGGAAAATAAAATCCATCGAGTGGTTGTATATTAAATGTTGATGTATATGTAACTTCGGAATGTATTTCATATATGTATATTGTACTCCTATAGAGATGTTATTATTCCTCTATACGGAAGTGTCGTCATTTATATTGTAAGTGTCGTAACTTATACTTGATGGGTTATTAGACCACCTTGTTGGGGTTGGCCCTGTATAAGTCATGTGGGTCGAAGGGTTATTAGACCACCTTATTGGGGGTCGGCCATGTGGGTCAAAGGGTTATTAGACCACCCTATTGGGTGTTGGCCCAGTGAGCATTATGTTATGTGGTTAAGTTAAGGCCGACCTAGTAAAGGTTATTAGGAAAGTCAAGTCAAGTATAAATAGAGTGTGGGAGGCACTCTCTTTCATCATTCTATTCTCTCTCACACTCTCGGGAGAGTGGCGCACTTGTGGAGGAGGAGAAGATGCCGCTAGGAGATGTCTATCTCTCATGCTTGGTTTGTATCATTGCTCTATCTATCTATAAGGAAGTTATTGGGGTTTTCACCTTTATGGTTTTCCCCAAGTAAACTCTGTGTCTCTTGTGTGCTTGCATTATTGTGTTCATATTTGATATGTTGTAGATATGTTGTACATGTTGTTCTCTCAATTAAGATCCTAGATCAGATTGAAGTAAACTTTGAAAAATTAACATTAAAAACCACTAACAGTTTTCAGGACCCCTAGAAAGTAGTTTAGGGAAACCGCTTCAAGTCCCCTGAATGATCCTAGGACCGGCACGTGGAAGTAGAAGTTTTGCTTCAGGGGGGTACCGGGAGTGTTAAACCTCGTGCAACTTCATCATCCTGATGCTCGGGTGACTGTCGATATTTTGCTAAGCCCCATCGAGATTTGTGCAAAGAAGGTGCAACTTTAAGAATGGGTCCCCCTCAATGCATGGCCTCCCTATCTGGTGCCTTGTGATACATAAAACAACCTCTTCCTTCTAGGAGAGGTTGAGAACAGTAGACTAGTGCATTTTAGTCCATTGGGTTGTGGAGTCATACCTGTCCACTATTTTCTTTTAATTCTTTTAAGAAAAATGAAGCTACAGAAAATAATCAGAGAATAGGTAACAAAACTTCTCATAACTTTGAAAACAGAAAGGAAGAAAAATATGTTACAAATATGGTACACTGGATCCATTCATAGAGTAGGATAAGGAACTAGTAATGAAAGAACCACTTCAAGAATCTCCCATTCGTAGGGTTCCCAAAGCTTTCACCACTAAGTTGAGCCAACTCATATGTGTTGTTGTCCTGGACTGTGATGATTTTGAAAGGGCCTAGCCATAGGTTGTCGAACTTCTCATGTTTAGATATTTCTTTTCTTCTAGCATCCCATTTTAGAACAAGATCTTCGTGCTGAAAGTCTCAAGCAATAGCCCTTCGGTCAAAAGTTGCTTTCATCTTGTCCTGGTAGATTCTAGAGGAGTCATCCAACTGTTCTTTGACCTATTGAACCTCTATCAGCTGATAAATTCTCCTTTCCATACCATCTAGCTCTTCGTTTTTTGGTTGTAACAGCTTCATCATCGGGAGACCCAACTGAATTAGGAGGACCGCTTCCTTTCCATAAACCAATTGAAATGGCGAAGTGCCTATAGCTCTTTTGACACTAATTTTGTCTGCCCATAATGCAAACTTTAGTTGGGAGTCCCAGGCCTTTTTGTTTGTACTGAGCATCTTCTTGATAATAGTCACCAAGATCTTATTTGAAGATTCAACTAAGCCATTTCCCTGTGGGTAGTATGTTGTTGATTGAATCGGCTCAATATTATAATTCTGACAAAAACTCATCATTTTATATGATTTGAAAGCTTGAGCATTATCTGTAATGATTTTCCTTGGACAACCAAATCTTGCCAAAATATTGTCTTCTAGGAAGCCTATTATGACTGAATCATTTGTGTTCCTGGTGGGAATTGCTTCCACCCACTTAGTGAAATAGTCAGTGGCCGTAAGAATCCATCTGTGTTGGCCGCTAGAATGGGGTTTGATTTATCCAATAAAATCAAGATCCCGTTGCTGGAAAGGAGCTTCCACCCTGATGGGTTTGAGGGGTAATGGTTTTATTTTATGCTTTTCGGCGAACAATTGGCATTCCTTGCATGCTCTGACGATCTTGTTGGCATCGGTAAATAGAGTGGGCCAGAAGTAGCCAGCTCGCAAGATTTTATGAGCAGGTGCTCTCCACGCATGATGTCCTCCACACATACCCTTGTGGAACTCTATAATTATGCCTTATGTTTCTTCTTACACAATACAATTAAGTAGGATTCCGAGTGGATCCTTCCAGAAGAGATAACCATCCAAAACACAGTATTTGACCGCTTTGAACTTGAGGGACCTCATCTTAGATTTATCCTGTCCGGGGGGGAAGCTAAGATGTTGTAAGTAGTAGACTATGTCCCCGTACCAGTCTGACCCAATAAACTTCTCAACTACTTGGTCAGGAAGGTTTTGCTGACCATCTTGGTTTTCCCGACCGAGGAATTGATCGATCAAATTGATCTCAAGGGCTTGGTAGTTGGATTCAGCCATTATTTTGGCTAGTCCTTGTTCTTTTACCAACTTGGTAGGTTTACTCTCCATATCATACTCTTGGATCTTGGAAATCCACATTCCTCTTCTTCCTTCATTGTCAGGCTGACACAAGATGTCCTTTATGGTACTTCTTGGGACATGAGCAATGACCTTGGAATGCAATACATAGCTCTTGAATGACTTGAGGGCTTTCACCAGTGCATAAGTCTATTTCTCCATTGTGCTATATTTCAAATCTGCATCCCTCAACGCTCGACTGAAGAAAGAGATGGGTTGCTCATGCCCTTCTTGATTTTTTTGTAAGAGAACTGCTGCAATAGTGACCTCAGAGGCAAAAGAGAAAATTAGGAAATCCTTTGTATAATCTGGGCTAGTCAAGACAGGTGCTTCTCCCAGGGAATTCTTTATTTGTTTAAAAGAGTTCCTTGCAGCTGTGGTCCATTTTATCTTGGTATCTTTTCTCAGCATGTCAGTGATTTCTTTCATATTTTAGCAAAATTAGGAATAAATCTTCGTAAAAAATTATTTTACCAATGAAAGACTGTACCTCCTTTTTATTTCGTGGGAGCTCAATTAGCTTGATAGCCGCCACCCTCTCCGGGTCTATCCTTACACCATCTTTAGAAACGATGTGTCCGAGTAGTTTTCCCTCTGTCGTTGCAAAAAAGGATTTCTTTGGGTTAAGAGATAGGCCATGCTTTCTATATTTCTCAAAAGTTTGTTTCAGATGTTGAAGATGATCTTCGTTAGATTTAGAGAATATTGTCATATCATCTAGGTATATAAAAATGAATTTATTCTTTTCACCTATGAATGATATGTCCATGGCCCTTTGGAATGTCGCACCAGCATTCATAAGGCCAAATAGCATTTTATCATACATAAAAGTTCCCCATGGTGTAGTGAAAGTTGTTTTTTCCCTATCATCTAAATCCATGGAAATCTGATTATAGCCTGAGAGCCCATCCATCATGGATACTCTGGTCGACCCAACTACCTTTTGCAAAATATGATCCATTTTGGGTAAGGGGTAATTATCCTTCAAAGAGCACTTATTCAGGTTTCTGAAATCAACACATAACCGGATTTCTCCATTTTTCTTTCTGACTGGAACCAGGTTAGACACCCATTTTGAATATCTTAACGGAATGATGATTTTTGCATCAAGAAGTTTCCTTACTTCCTTTTCAATTACTGGAAACAAGATAGGGTTCACTTGTCTCAACTTTTGCTTCACTGGCTTAGCATTTGGCTTTGATGATATCCTATGTTGTATTATGGTAGTATCATAGGTTCTGAGGTTTTCATATTTCCGTGCAAAAACATCTTCATAATTTTTTAACAGTTCCTCATACCTTTTCCTTTGCTCAATTGTGAGGGACTGAGAAAGCTTTATGAATTTGGGATCCTCCATGGTACCAAGATTTACTTCATGTATGGCCTCAGCGGTTGGTTGTATTGCTGGTTTAACTGGGATTTCATTTTTATCGAACAATTACTCTAATGGAACCAACCCTTTAGGAATGAAGTTACTTTTCAGCTGCAGAAACATGTGGCCAGCAATCTGCTGCGTCAACCCAGGGCTATTTGTGTCCTCTATATGTGAGCTACGTTCTTCCGTCTCCACAGAATTACCATCTACGTCAATATTTGAGAATTCCCCGACAAGCTGCAAGAAGAGTTTGATTTGTTGGTCATCTTCGAAAACCTGCCAACTTTTCACATTGTCATGGATGGAGGGACGATATCGCATTTCAACCTCATAATTTAATTTTGGCTTCTTGGGAGGCTTGAAAGAACTTGCCATCATGGCCAATGCATCAGCTTGTTGATTTTCTTCCCTGGGGACAAAAGTAATGTTGAAGGTGTCAAAGAAATTCTCAATGAGGTTCCAAACAAGATTTCGATATGCTCTGAGTCTTGGATGTTTGGTTTGATAAATACTTCTAATCTAATTTACCACCAGTTCAGAGTCTCCAAAAACTGCCAATTTAATTAGTTATTTTTAAGTCCCTTATCGCTCGGAGGCCGAGGATGAGTGCTTCATATTCAACAACATTGTTTGTGGTGTCAAAATCTAACTTGTAATACAGACTGATTTCATCTCCCAATGGTGATGATAATACCGCACATGCTCCAGACTCCTCTTTGGCAGAGGCTCCATCAAAAAAGAGTTTCCAAACCTGGTTCCTGCTATCTTCAGCGGCTGGTTCTGTTGCCTGAACCTGTGCAATTTCTTCTTCAGATGGATCTCCCGATGATAATCTGTAACATCCCATGTCTTCATCGGCTTCATATATAGGATAATTCATAAGACTGTCTTGATCGCTTATGACATAGGCAAACACCGCTTCTCTATACAATTGTCTGGTTTCTCCAACAAAAACGGGTATTGTAGCGTACTTCATGTCCATCTGCATGGTTCCTCCCAGTTTTTAAGCCCACCTCCTTGATAGAAGCATACCATATTTCATTGGGACATCTGCTACCACCACATTCATCATTACACTTTTGGCTTGTATTTGGGCAAGAGTGACCACCAAGTCTTTTATCATCCCTATGCATTTTACCTTTCTTGAATCAAAACTATAGAGATCATGATATGGCCTGGTGATCTCTAGTCCCAATTGCTCCATGATAAATTTGGGAATTAGATTGTGAGATGCTTCGGAATCCAACATACAATTATGAATAAGTTTCTCATGTACGTTTAGGGTGACATAAAACAGGGCAGTGGGATATTCCTTATTATCGATGTGTGGGCCACATTGAAAAGAAGGGGCTTCATCATTCAGATTTATGGAATCTTGTTGATCAATACTTTCGACTCTGTGTAGCATCTTATCAATCTGGATTTGGTACATAGGATTACTTATTAATTTAGTCAAGGGTACAACTATCTTTAATTTGTTCAGTTCCTGCTCTAGACTGAAAGAGGTAGACCCTTCTTTGGGGATCGACTCTACTTTCTTATGGGAGCTTATGCCTGGATAACTTGGACTATCTGGGATTATGACCTCAACTTCCTTATCCTTGGGTAGGTTTTTTCTTTTTGATAGGGGGGGTGTTTGTGGAGATTTCACTTGAGCTGACTTCCGTGGGGAATTTTTAGGGATAAGTCCACTCTGTCTATTTTCCGTTTCTAGCCTTGGTCTTAAGCCGTACTTTCTTTGCGGTTTATCTGGTTGAGCGCTATGAAAAGTAGGATGGTCATCTTCTTGGGAGTCAAGAAGTTCTAGGCCAATTTCTTCATATAAGAGTGAATTCTCATAATCTTCTCTAGTGAGGTGCATGAGGTGTGAATATTCTTCCATCCAATTTAGTTGTTCTTCAAACTCTTCATAATCCTCCTCTGCTGTAATTCCGACCATATTGTTTTCCTTCTCTCAGACAAGAGGCCTTAATGGTTGTTCATCATTCCTCTTTTCTCTATATGCCATCTGCAGATTAAAAGGCCTTCTGAATTGATTAGGAGGACGAACTAGTGACTGTATGTTAGGGCTACTAATCTCTAATTCCATTATGGTGATTTTGTTAGACATATTCTTGATAATGCAAGTCATCTCATCAATCTTTGCATCCTGAGAGTCCCTTGTTTCTGACGAAACACCTTCCTCTTTGGCCTTTCCTTTATCTTTTGGTTCAATATCACCGGTCATTTTAATCTTGCCTCCTGCTCTCATATTTCCTTCGACATCTATGGCGTCATCTTTCATATCGCTGAGTGAGAGCGGTATTCTCTCCCTTAATGTTATGGAAAAATCCGAGGTGAAAGGATTTGCGTAAGTGACTCAAGCTACTGCTTCGGTAGGACAAATGTCTTCAGGAATTCGGAAGTACAACTTATTGAATCTTGTCGTAAAGTCAACCACGTTTTCAGAGTTGTTCTTCTTCAGGGTGGAGAATTCCATTAGATAATAAAGACTGTCACGTTTAACTCCCCACTTCTTGAAAAAGGTGGTTTCCAGGATCTCCATAGTGCTGATGGAGGCATTAGGTAATGATCTGAATCATTTTCTAGCTTCTCCTTCCAGTGACTAAGCAAAAATCCACATAAATACATCATCGTGTTCAATCACGATATTGTCCGTGAAATCTTGAAATCGGTCCACATGATCCTCGGTAAACGTTCCTTTGCTACCATCATACTTTGGTAGCAACTTCAGGTAGTGGGTAGGCAGATCATTCAGGGCGTAGGTAATTGTAAAGGACCATGTCGGCTTTCCACCCATCTTGGTGTTCTGGGTGGTGGTGGTGGTGGTCCTCTGCCTCCTCCTCTTGACATGAGGTGGCTGGCATCTAAATTCTCCGCCTGTGAGGCAATGAAAGACTTGGGTGGATTTGTATGAGCTGCAAACTTCTCACTTACAGCAGGGATACTTTGAAAACTAGGAAAATCATAATGAGTGTGAGGATCTTGGGGAAAAGGTTCTTTTTTAGGGGTTCGGACAATGAATTGAGACTGAGGGAATTGAGGGCCAAACGAAGGGGAGTAGAAACTTCGCTGATAGTTTGGGGAAGTAGACTGGTATCTCCCACATCTATGTCTCCAAGAAAATGAATCTTCCAGGGCCACAAATTCTTCGTGGCTTGAGTTTTGGCAAGTATGTCTTCGTGCAGATTCCAGGTTTGCTTACTGTGGAGTCGCCAAGTGGATTACAGCCTGCAACCCAATTTAATACACTATGAAACTAGGAGTGTATGATTTTGTCGTTGTCCCCAGGGAATATTTATCTTCTTGATTGCGTCTCCCTGGAAACGACGCCAAAAAAAATGTTAGTCCCATAGACATTCTAAGGCCGTCTTTAGAACTTTGCATGGGCATCAATAATATTTTCTGAATTCATTACTGGATGGAAATCACAATTGACAGAAAATAATGTAGATATCCAATCTTGAAATATATGGGAATTATTTCAATGTGCCAGAAATGAAACTTTGAGTATCAATGGAAAATGAAATGGCATAAAGTAAAGGTACTACAGAGAGTAAATCTTTATTCTATGTTAAAGAATGACATGTTGAGCCTAGGAGAGGAATTCAACAGTCTTAACAAAATGATCACAAAACCACCACTGGATAATACGAGGATATCACGTCCATACAAATTAGCATGAAAAATTCATGTGCTAACCATGTTAGAAGAAATAATTTAAGCAGATGCACTCATATTAAACCTAGAACAGATTTATGAATCATACACAACATGAAAGAGATGAATAACAGAAGAAAATACTAACTGTACACATTAAAGTTTTGAATCCATAAAAGCTTCAAGATCAAGCAAATGATATTCTTCTTTTTGTATTGATTGAACTGTCAAATATTAGAAGTGATACTTCTTACAAAAGAGAGCTGACCCTTTGGCTACTCCCTATTTGGCTATATATAGTCTTCACACTCTACAACAAAAGTTGTTACAATTTGTTACAACCCAACGGCTTTAAGTACTTATGTTTGTACTTTCTAACATAGTTTGTTACAAATAACAGTCATATGGAATACAATTTGCTATTCTATGACTAGGACCCGGGACCACTTTGCTGGAAAAGCAGTGCGTCCAGCTGGACAAAACTCCCACCAATCTGAGACATTCATGTATTAGCAGAGTTCCCCTCTTTCATAGATATTATGAACCTTTGACACACCTGTCGGACTACTTATAGCCTCATGAAGATGTAGATGCAGCCACCTTGTTGTCTTATGCGGCTATGCAAAAACTTCATCATCTATCCCTTCTACCCCATCCAAGCCCTTTGCTCTCGAACCTTGTTTTCGACGGGGCAAAAGGCAATCTATGTCGTTGAGTTGTGAAACAAGACCCGATTCTTTCATCACCCAATTCAACTACTCAGGAACTACCGCTTCACCATTTTATCATCCTTCACTGGGACCAGCATGCCCCTGCTTTCCGTGCTTCTGCATTCAGAAGTCCCATCTCCTTTTTAACTGTAATTGTTGAATTATCCTTAAACATGTCGGGTGAGACCTCAGGCTTCTCTCGCCTGAATGTCTACGAATGCACATCTGCAGGTTGTTCATGGATGTTGGTCGTCCGAGTCCTTAGCGCCCCTTGCGAGCCTCCACTAGAGATGAAATGTGCCATTGAGAACACTTATCTTTCAGCTTAATCTAGTCATCCCTGATCAATCTACGCATTTCAAGCTTTGTGCTCCGGACCAGTGGGGCTCAAGAGCTTCATGATTCAAACTTATGCAACATCAGTCTTATTTTGTAGCATCGCTTGCTTGATCCTTGAAGAATGCGCTGTACTTGGGTAATGATCGCATAGCCACTTTTCGGGCTTTACGTGTTGAGAGAAGACTGCACTCTGTACGGTGGCAGTGACCGCAATGAGCACCAGGAGACGCCTCTTCAAAATGATGGCAGGAACCAACAAGACCGCTAAAAGGAATCTCCTTGAAACATGTGCAAAATAAAATCCATCGAGTGGTTGTATACCAAAAACCACCAGCAGTTTTCAGGACCCCCATAAAGTAGTTTAGGGAAACCGCTTCAAGGCCCTTGAACGATCCTGGGACTGCCACGTGGAAGTAGTGGTTTTTCTTCAGGGGGCACCAGGAGTGATAAACCTCATGCAAATTCATCATCCTGACGCTTGGGTGACTGTCGATCTTCTGCTAAGCCCCCTCGAGATCTGTGCAAAGAAGGTGCAACTTTAAGAATGGGTCCCCCTCAATGCACGACCTCCCTATCTGGTGCCTTGTAATACATAAAACTGCCATGGTGGATTTAATGGTTTCAGGGCCCTCAAAAAGTGGTCTAGGGAAACCGCTTTGAGGCCCCTAAACACTTGTGGAGCTGACACGTGTCCACGACAATTTTTCTGTCCGGGGTGATCTGGGATGAAATAAACGTGAAGCGCTTAATGGTCCTGAATGCACTCATTTTTAACCGATCTATGAACAACTGATTTTATGAGCTTCAGCTACATTATCCGGACGTTACGACGTAAAATTCTTCTACTTCACCTGCTCCATATACTACTCTAGATTCTCTTTCTGAGATATTCTTTCAGTCTGGTGACGAGTCGCCTTTGTCTGATAATAGTACTAGCAGGTATGATCCAAAGTGCTCTATGACTAACACATTCGACCTCGCACCTTCAATGAGGGAGACTTTGTCCTCATATTCAACGCCAAGAAAGACAGCAAACTAGGACTCAAGAAATTTGTATGTAAATGGACAGGGCCTTATGTGGTTAAGAAATTCCTTCCTAAATGGGAATATGTCTTAACTGACCCTGAAGGCATCACCCTCAAAATCCCTATCAACAATTTGTACCGTAAATGGTTCTACCCCTGATCCAGGCACTCTCCATGTGTGCTATGTTTTGGTTTTTAATTTTACATTGTTAATACCATTGTCATATTCTTTACTACACTTGGGTATCTGCGTTGTATGTGCAGGATAATGACGAAGACTCAGCTACCTCTTGTTTTTCCATTATAATAACATGACTCCAGCCCTCAACATGGCATTGGAATTCTATCATAAGTATCATCTCACAAACTAGCATATATGCTATGCTTTCCCCCATGGGTGTATGCACCATTTGTTAGAAAAACAGTATCGCGAAGCAATAACAATAAACAAGATGCAAAAATAAATCACATAAAACACATTACAAGAGAGACACCAATATGACGTGGTTCACCTAAGATGGGCCACATCGACATGGAAATTACCAGTCCTTATTATTATACCATCCAAAAAATGAAGGGATAGAACCTGAAGCACATCTGCTGCAACTTCCTCTTCACTCTCTCACACAATCATAGAGATATTTACAATGCTACAATACACAACCATATTGCAATGCCTTCCTTTTAAAGAGCGATTACCATGGGAAAATACTATGGAACACCCAATACCATGGGCCTGTAAATCACCCATTATTAACCAAGTCATGGCTATAAAATTACAACATTTTACAATGCAATTTTTCCAAAATTTGGCTATAGGGGTGTTGCCCCCGAATCCTCGTCAGGGGGGCTCCTAAAATGTAGTCATCACCCCCCCTAGATCCCCCATGGAGACTATTTTAGGGGGGAAATCCCTCCCAAATCTCCCCATCATGGTCTGGGATCCAGACACAACTGAAACACGACCTATGAATAAGGACGATCAAGCTCCACAACCAACAATCTCCCACTTGGAGACTAATCAAAGAAACTCCATTGGTGCTGCACTTGCTGGACTATGCTCTGAACCTTAGATATGGAAAATTTCTCATATTCACCTTCATGCTTGAAGGCCAACTGAAACCAAGCAAGAACTTAGTTTCTCTCTGGTTACCACCTTTGTTAACATGTCTGGAGGATTTTGGCTAGTGTGTATCTTTTCCAGCTTCAACAGTTCATCTTCCAAAATAGACCGTATGAAATGGTAATTGATCTATATATGTTTAGTATTAGAATGGAATATCGATTTCTTTTGCAAGATGAATGGCACTCTGGTTGTCACTGTACAACCTACTATTCTTGTGCTTCTTACCCACTCCTCCATGAACCTCTGTAGCCAAATCATCTCTTCACTAGCCTCTGTAGAAGCAACATACTCTACTTCCATTGTTGAAAGTGCAACAACATTTTGCAGCTTTGAAATACAACTTACTGTTGTTCCACCTATAGTAAAGGCATACCATGTGATGCTCCTCCTGCTATCTTTATCACCTTCCATATCTACATCAACATATCCCTGTAGAACAATGTATGAACCTCCAAAACATAATGCATGAGTGGTAGTACCTCTCAAATACTCGAGAATCTATTGTACTTCCTTCCAATGTTCTTTACTTAGATTGTTCAGTATACTTGCTTACAACTCCCACTGCATGTGCAAAATTTGGTCTTGTGCACAGCATGGAATACATCAAGCTGCCAACTGCTAATGAATAGGGAATCGTGGACATGTAATCTATTTCTTTCCGTGTCTTGGGACACATCTACTTACTTAGTTTGAAACGACTGGCCAAAGGTGTACTAATTGGTTTTTCATTCTGCATTCTAAACCTATCGAACTCCTTTTGTATGTACTCTCCCTGAGACAATGTCAATTTACAATTTTTCTTGTCTCTTGTTATTCTCATACCAAGAATTTTCTTTGTAGCACCCAAATCCTTCATCGCAAATTAATTAGCTAACTTCCTTTTGAGCATATTTGTATCTTGCATGTTAGACCCTACAACAAGCATGTCATCCACATACAATAACAATATAATATATCTTCCATTATCTAGCCTCTTGAAATAAACACAGTGGTCAGAATGACATCTACTATAACCTTGTTCTGTCATAAACCTGCCATATTTCAAATACCACTTCCTTGGAGCTTGCTTTAGGCCATATAAACTCTTCTTCAACATGCATACCAAATTCTCCTTCCCTTTGACCTCATACCCCTATGGCTATTGCATATAAATCTCTTCCTCCAAATCCCCATGGAGAAAGGTTGTTTTTACATCTAACTGTTCAAGATGCAAACATTCTACCGCCACTAGACTTAAAATAGTTCTAATTGAATTCATTTTAACAACAAGAGAAAATATTTCATCAAAATATATACATTTCTTCTATGCAAACCCCTTTACAACAAGTTTGGCTTTGTACCGCTTATTTCCTCCATCTTCTTCCTTCAACCTGTAAACCCATTTATTCTGCAATTCTCTTTTGCCTGCAGGAAACTGAACCAGATCCCAAGTCTGGTTTCTTACCAATGATTCCATCTCCTCATTCATGCCTTGCTCCCACTTCTTTCTAGTTTCCACCCACATTGCTTCTTCATAACATTCTGGTTCACCAGAATCAGTCATCAATAAATAATACAATGAAGGAGAGTATCGTTCAGGTGGTCTACCTAACTTGGTATATCTTCTAACACTTGCAGGAGTTTGAGGTACCTACTGTTGTTCTTGATTTTCTGGCACCTTTGGAACATCATTTTCTTTGATTTCATCAAGTACTGTGTACTTTGTGTTTTCCTTTTCCTGTTTCTTTCCCTGCAACTGATCTTTATACATGACCTTTTCATTGAATACCACATCTCTACTCCTAATTATTTTTTTATTTTCATAATCCCATAAGCGATAACCAAAATCATCAACCCTGTATCCAATAAAGGTACATTTCTTGGATTTAGCTTCAAGCTTTGTTTTATTTTATTTATCAATATGGACAAATGCTTCACAACCAAAAATTTTCAGAAAAGAGTATTTTACCTTTTTAATTGTCCATGTGTCATGTCCCAAATTTTGCATTGGGTCATAATGACTTAATCCCATTGGCCATATTCATGAGAGTTTGTCAAATTAAATGTTAAGGGTCAAATAATTACCAAGGAGGAAAATTACTAGTTTCCTAGGTTGTGGGTGGAAGCATTGGGATTTGAAATAAGAAGGATAATAAATGATGTGTGGACATTAGAATAGCATAAATATTTAATAAAGTAGCTCAATAAATATATACAAGGCAAAATCAAAGTGGCATTTGACCATGAAGACACATGGAGGAAATGAGACCCACACAAGCTAGATTTTCTATGCCACATGGCATCCTCCTATTGTCATTTCGAATCCATAAGAATCCAAAGGGTCTTTGGATGAGTTGGAAGGTCAATATACTTGGAATGAATCAATTAAGATTGAATTGGAGTGGAAGAGTAACTCCCATGGAAGAGGAAGAGGCATTTTGGAGCTAGTGAGACACTTGGACTAGATTCCCTAACTCTATGACAACAATGATGACGATGCTATGACACCTATGACACAAATCAGACCTGAAGGATGACATATGACATATATGACATGCCATGTATAAAAATATTCTCCAATAGGGTGCTCAAGGGATTTAGGGAAGCTAATATGCTTCCACATGCGATTTGGTGGAAGTGGGAGACTAGGAATTGTTGTACAAGTGGCATCCTTTGGAATCTCTTCCCAACTTGAGTTGGAATGCATATCTTGAAAGGAATTATACCCATAGAGAGCTTGGAAACTTTATAAATGTCAAGAACAAATAATTAAGGCATATTTTGATCATTTTTAGAATTTTAAATTGTATTTGTGAGAGAGGAGCTAGTGGATGACTAGTTTCTTGCCTTAGCCAATTTCGAGGGTGAAAGATTTCCATCCAAGTTGGTGTTTGGAAAGGCCATTTAGGTATTTCATGGAGCTTTAATGGAGTCTTTATTTGCAGGTGTAAGCTACAGGGCAGCTCATGGTTTCTTCTAGTGCAGCTCACTCCTTCAACCATTTCCAGTTTTCATTGCATATTCTTGATCCTTGAGGGAGGGAATTTTTGGTGAGCTATTGTATTCTTTGGGGGAGATTCTAATGCCCCATTTATTTTTTAATATGAATTAAATAATATATTCTTCATATTCAAAAAGTTTCAGGTCTACATTCTAAGTGGAAATGTATAAATCTGATTTTTAATGAAGAAACAGTGCCATTTCCCCACTACCCTGTTGTGAACCAATATAATGCTGATAGATTCGAATGGATAAGTAAAATATTGATGGTTTATTGATGAATGGAATTTTATTTATGTATTATATGAGTTTAATGTTCATTACATAATCATTTGGAGTCATTTTTTTGAGTTTCATAGCATTTGGGAGGAGATTGCCTATCATTTCCCCCAAGGTTGAAACTAGTCTTTTTGCATATGATTTAAAGGAGTTATAGCAGACATTAAAAGTTGAATGGTGATTCATATGAGTTCATGTTTATGTACTTTATATTTTCCCTTCTTCCATTCAGAAATTCGAGTTCGATTGAGTGCATTTGGAAAGTCATTTTCATCATTTACCCCTAGGGGATTTGAACCACAATTTACTAGTAAAAATCCCTATCTTGACCAGATTTGAAAGAGGATTTGAAGAAGTAATATGAACACTCAAGATCATCCATAAACATTATGAATATGTCTTAATATCATCCAAGTACCTCCTGTATAAATTTGGGATAATTTGGAGTCATTTGGAGACCAAGGGACCAATACTAGTCAAAGAGAAATTGCTAGTCAAACTCCCTAATTTGGCCAGAATCTTAAAGGGGTTTGCAGAAGTCTTTTATTGGTTCTATATAATCCCTGAACATCATAATAAAGTCTTAATATCATTCATATAACTTTTCAGAATATTTGGGAGCATTTGGAGCAAATTGGAGACCTAGACATCAAAACTAGTCAAAGGTTGAACTAGGGAAAAAAGTGAAAATTTTGTCATTTTAATAAAATTCATAAAAAGGGACATTGCACCATGCCTCCTCTGGAATACCACCATACAAATCACATGAAGTCCCTTTGTTTATTAAGTAAACAACAATATCTACAGCATCAGCCCAAAATTGTAAGGGAAACCCTGCATGCAATCTCATACACCTTGCACGCTCCATGATTGTTCTATTCATCCTTTATGACACACCATTTTCTTGTGGTGTTCCTGGGACTGTCTTCTTTCTACGAATCCATTGGTATGAACAGTAACTATCTAACTCCTTGTTGTAGTACTCACCTCCATTATCAGATCTGAGACACTTCAACCTTTTTCCTGTCTCATTCTCAACCAGATATTTTCATTTCTTAAAAGTAGCAAACACATCATATTTCTATCTAATGCAATAAACCCAAGTATTTTTGGGTGCATCATCAATAAAAGTAACTTAATAATGAGAGCCACCAAGAGATTGTACCTGAGTCGGTCCCCATACATATGTATGTACAAGCTCTAACTTTTCACTCTTCTTCTATTTCCCAACCCTGATAAATCTGACTCTCTTATGTTTTCCATAAACACAGTTCTTACAGAATTCCAAACTTACCTGCTTTAGATATGGCTACAAATTCCTTGAGTGGAGAATCTGCATCCCCTTCTCACTCATGTGGCCAATCCTATGATACCACAATGTTGTATCTATTCCTGTGGAAGCTAAAGAGATATAACATACCACATTATGAGGACATAAATACAACATACCTATCCTGTCTTTTTTTGCTATCACCGTTGATCCTTTAGTGATATTCCACCACGTTTCTCCAAATGTAGATAAACAACCACTATCTCCTATCTTCCCTGTTGAGATCATATTTCTTTTCATAGAAGGAATATGCCTTACATCTTTCAACGGCCATTCACCATTCTTTAAATTCATATGTACCTTACCCATTCCAACAATTTTACATGGTTCATCATCACCCAATAAAATATGTCCAAAATCGCCTGGAGCATAATCATGAAAGAATTTCCTATGGGGTGTATAATTACATGAATCCCCTGAATCTACATCCCAGTAATCACTAGTATTATCTAATGCAAGAATCAAAGCATCTTGTAACACATCACCTGCTACATTTTCTTCCTGAGTAGTATCCTACTTTCCATCTCCTTTCTTCTTTATAGATTTGCAGTCTTTCTTCAAATGTACTTTCTTTCCACAGTTCCAACATTCTATCTTTTCTAGTATGGACTTGGATCTACCCTTCCTGGAGTTGCTGCGATTACCTGGCCTCTTCCCTCTCTCCCTTTTTCTTCCCCTCTTCTCCATGGTCAATGAATTACCTGATGTCTCACCTGTGCTTTTCCTACACATTTCCTTGCTAAGAATAACACCAACAACATCACCAAATTTCAAAGTGTTTGAGCTAGAGACAGAGTTACTTATAGCCATGACCAATTCATTCCATCTTTCTGGTAATGAACACAAGATTAGAAGATCCCTAACCTCATCATCAAAGTTCACATTTATAGAACTTAACTAATTTGTAATTGTATTAAATTCATTTAAATGATCAGTAATAGATCCACCTTATGACATTTTCATATTAAATAAACACTTCATTAGAAATACCTTGTTGGAAGCCAAGGGTTTTCATATAGCTTACCCATTGCGCTCACTAGACCCTTCATTATCTTTTCTTTTGAGATATTGAAAGCCACCAACGAAGCTAAGCACAACCGTATTGTTCCCAGTGCCTTTCTGTCAAGAACCTCCCATTCTTCATCCTTCATAGTCGATGACTTTTTTTATTTTCCTCCCAACGGTAGGAATAGATCATTCTGGTACAAATAGTCCTCCATTTGCATCTTCCATAACTGGTAGTTTTGGATGTTAAATTTCTCAACCTTAAACTTTCATTCTTCCTCCATTGCTACCACTTAAACCAGGAACCCTTCTTTCCTACAAGTTTATCTGCCAAATAGACATTTGGATCTAATACCAATTGTTATAAAAACATGATCGCAAAGCAATAAAAATAAACAAGATGAAAATATAAATAACATCAAACACATTACAAGAGAGACACCAATATAACATGGTTCACCCAACATGGGCTACGTCCACACATAAATTATCATTCCTTAGTATTATACCATCCAACAAATGAAGGGATACAACCTGCAGCACATCCGCTGCAACTTAATCTTCACTCTCTCAGAGTCTCTCTCACACAATCATAAAGACATTTACAATGCTACAATACACAGTTGTATTCCAATGCCTTCCTTTAAAGAGTGATTACCATGATAAAATACTATGGAACACCCAATATCATGGGCCTGTAAATCACTCATTATTGACCAAATCATGACTATGAAATTACAACATTTTAAAATGATTTTTTTTTTCCTGAAATTTTCACTATAGGGTCGTTGTCCCCGAACCCCCTCTGTCATGGGCTATTTTGGGGAGGGGGGGGGGGAATCCCCCCCAAACCCCCCCCGTCATGGGCTAGGATCCAAACACGACTGAAAAACGACCTCTAAATAAGGAAGATCAGGCTCCACAACCAACACCATTGCATTCCATTCATTATTTGACAGCCATGATGTCTACCCCTCCCACAATCCTGAGGAATTTGATAAACCTTGAAACGATCAACTTATAGTTCATCATTTTATTGTTGTGCATTTACTCCCCTACCTTTAGCAGTTGATTCCATCAAATTCCTCGTCACATGTTATAATCAAGACACATAGTTGACTACTCATGCCTCCATGAGAACTCTACCACCTACAATCTTCTTTGTACCACCACCCCCGTTAAGACACCAATGGAGCCCCCACCCTCCAACACAACCAATTATATCTAGTTATTCCCACAAGAACAATTAGCATGGTATTGATTCATGGGGAACCCATCTTCACGTTTGAAAACCAACCCTCACATTATTATGGAAAAGGTTCCTCGACTCACTAAAAAATGAGGGCTTTTCCCATCACAAAATTGATTCCCTAATTCACCCAAAACTGCGAGAATCCAACGACACCCCCAAAACCTTGTGGACCCCACCAATTATTCTTTATGTATAAAATTTTTCCCATTCAAAACAATGGGAACATTATTCTTATTTTGGAAGCACCCCCTAGTTTCCTTTGATCGATGTCATTGAGTCTCCCTATCCCCAGCATTATGAGTTTTGTCAGTCACCATCACCCTCAATGTCATGTCCTCAACAAATCCCTTCATCTGCAATTTGTCTCCCTCCATTGCACTCTATACATTTATTTTGAATAATTATGCCATCCATTACTCCCTAAGTTGACATCGATCAAAGGAATTCATGAGCCTCATGCTTACCAACCAACCTTGTGTCATGCAGTGATAATTTTAGGGGCGAAATTCAGCCCATGGGCGAAATTAGAGGGGTTTAAAATATTTGTTGAGCAATTTTTTTATATGGAATGAGTTTTTAAATTTCAATAAACGCGTCCCACATTTATTTAAAAAATAATATGTACCAAACCATTCACCTACCCTTATTGATGAGAGATAGCAAACAAATAATGATTTCGCCCTTCGAAATTCACTAGAAATCTTCCATAAGGAATTACCCAAGCCAAAATGTATCCTAAATAAGAAAAAAACATAAATATTTTAGGAATCTTTCGTATTGTTGGCATAAATTTTTGCTCGTAAATCGGAATTGGGAAAAATTTGAACCGTTAGAAAGCTCTCGAAATTATCTACAACTTTGATTTTTGTTTTTTCTCTGATTCCTTACCATTTGTGAGATGCGGGCATTTTAGTAAAAATAACATTTTTCGAAAGATGCTTTTCTAAAAGCATCTTTGGAAATATGTTTTTTTACTAAAATGCCCGCATCTAAAAAACGGTAAGGAATCCGAGAAAACTCAAAACATCAAAGTTGTAGAGAATTTCAAGAGATTTCCAATGGTACAACCTACTGGAATGTTAAATGATATTATGATGTCAGTAGCCTCATGGGAATATCCCGTGGACTTCATGGTTATTCAATCAAAAGACCCATCTAGAGGGCATCCTATCATCTTAGGAAGACCCTGGCTGGATACCGCTAGTGCATTCATAGGATGTAGGGATGGAGAAATGGTTATTTCTGATGGGTTATCTACGAGAAGACTAGCTTTATACCCACCAGCACAACCCGTATCTGAGAGCTTATTTTGGTTATATTGTCCTTTTGAAGAAGAAAACCTGGAAGAACTTTCCCTTGTTAGTGATCTCTCTTGGGCACTTCAAGAACAAAATATTGAAAACCTGTTGAATCAATTTATTTCTTCTACCACATGTATAGACTTTCCTCAGTATTTTTCCCAACTTGACCAGATTTTTGGAGACGAATTTAAAGAAAACATGAGTCTCTCAACATTTACAAGTATACCATGTGTCTTTTCAATTGAATAACAGCTAGGATCTTATACCGTACCATGTGAGGTTAGTTTGGAAAATTCCTACATATAAATGCATGTTTAGATGAGAGTCATCAAAAGCAACTGTTAAAAGTTCTCAAAAGTCAAACTGGAGCTTTCGCTTGGGAATACAATGATATGAAGGGTATACACCCAGACACTTGTATTCACCACATTTACACATACACAAATATACCTCTCGTTAGACAACCCCAGAGGAGAATGAACCCAGCTCTCAAAGATATAGTAAAGAAGAATTGTAAAAACTTGTTAACGCTAGATTCATTTACCCAATTTCCAATAGTAAGTGGGTGTCCCCTCTAGTAGTAGTTCCAAAGCAAGTCACAGGGAAGTGTCGTATCTGTGTTGATTTTCGAGAATTGAACAAGGCCACTCTTAAAGACTTTTTCCCTCTACCTTTTATAGATCAGGTGTAAGATACCCTATCAGGGAAACAATATTTTTCTTTCCTAGATGGGTATAGAAGATACAACCAGATATTAATAGGACCTGAGGACCAATACAAGACTACCTTTACTTGCTCTTGGGGGACTTATGCCTATCAAGTGTTACCATTTGGCCTTTGTAATGCACCTGCTACTTTTCAACGTGCAGTTCTAGGTATCTTTGCTGACCTTATACATGATTGTGTAGAGGTCCACATGGACGATTTCACAATCTATGGTAATACCTTCCAAGAAGCCCTTGACAACCTCGAGACAGTTCTTATTTGATGTCAGGACACAAACTTAGCCCTTAGTCATGAAAAATGCAAAATGTTATTAAACGAGGGCATAGTTCTAGGACATCTTGTCTCTCTTCAAGGTATCAAGTTCAATCCTGCCAAGATAGAGATAATTGTCAATCTTCCTCCTCCAAGGACTCCGAAGGAAGTTAGAAGCTTTCTTGGCCATGCAGGTTATTATCGGCGTTTTATAGAAAATTTCACCAAGATAGCCGCACCCATGTTCAAACTACTTATGAAGGACACAAAATTTCAATGGACTGAACCTTGTCAACAAGCTTTCGAAACTTTAAAAGTAAAGTTATCAGTAGCACCAGTACTTAGGGGCCCTAACTGGTCCCTTCCTTTTCATATCTCTACTGATGCATCCGACATAGCCATAGGGGCAGTCTTAGGTTAAAAAGAGGAAAAGTTATCTTATGCCATTTATTTTGCTAGTAAAAACTTGACTCCTGCAGAATCAAAATACACTATTACCGAAAAAGAGTTTCTCGCAGTAGTCTATTCCATCAATAAGTTTCGTCATTATATCACAGGATATTAAATTTTCATACATACCGATCATTCTGCTATCAGATTTTTGATGAATAAACTAGTTACCAATGGCAGAGTGACTCGGTGGCTTCTTCTGTTACAAGAGTTTAATATCACCATTGTTGACCGTCCTAGTCGAGAAAATGTAGTAGCAGACTTTCTCTCTCGAATTCAAATTGACAATGATGATAGTCCTGTTGATGATAACTTCCCAGATGAACATTTATTCGCTGTATCTATTCGAATCCCATGGTTCGTAGACATAGCCAATTATTTGGCAACTGGTAAGCTACCAAACCATCTCTCTCCACCCGAAAAACGTAGAATCATAGTTCAAAGCTCTAACTATTCTTGGGTGGATAATGATCTCTTTTGTACCGGTCCTGACCTTATTATTAGAAGATGTGTACGAGAGGATGAGATGGCAGAGATTCTTCATGCATGTCATGGTGGACCTTGCGGTGGACATTTTTCTGATAAAAGAACAACATATAAGGTTTTACATTCTGGATATTATTGGCCAACATCTTCAAGGATGCTGCCAAATATGTCAAAGGATGCGTAGTTGCCAAAGAATGGGTAGACCGACTCCATCCGATGAGATTCCTTTGCAACCTCAAGTTATGATCGAGCCTTTTGAAAAATGGGCTCTAGATTTCGTTGGACCAATTTCCCTTATGTATCGTAAGAAAAAGTACATTCTAGTCTGTACAGATTATGTCGCCAAGTGGGTAGAAGCCAAAGCTTTATTCCGAGCCACAGAAAAATCAGTGGTAGAGTTTATGTATGAATAAATATTTACTCGATTTGGTGTACCTAGAGAAATTGTAACCGATCAAGGATCTCAATTCACTTCCAAGTTAATGAAATAACTTACTAATAAATATCGTATTAGACATTGCAAATCTGCACCATATCATCCTCAGGCGAATGGTCAAGTATAAAGCACAAACAAAGTATTAGAAGCTATCATGACCAAGACCATTCAGTTACACCACAAGGACTGGGAAGATAGGCTCCCAGAAGCCTTGTGGGATTATAGAATAACTTGGAGAAACACCACTGGCCACACACCTTATGAATTTGTTTATGGAAAACAGGTTCTCCTACCCATTGAATTTCAGGTTAAGACATTTCGTATGGCTTCTTAGTTAGGAATGAATTTAGAAGAAGCACAGAAACAACGAATCCTACAAATAAATGAATTAGACGAGATTAGACAGGATGCTATCCAATGATCAATCTTAATATAGAATCAATGTAAAAAATGGCATGACAGATACATTAAACAAAAACAATTTAAAACAGGAGACTGGGCATTACTTTTCGATTCGAGATACAAAAATTTTAAAGATAAATTGGCTACTCGCTGGATGGGTCCTTATGAAATTGTTACAGCTTTCGATAATGGATTCGTTAAAATTAAAACAATTGATGATTCTCAAACTTCCTTTGTTGTAAATAGCCATAGACTTAGACTTTATCACCAACCTATATCTAAACAAGACTTTGTACAGAATGCCTTACAACTGGAGGAGATGGAGCTGGTAGAAGAGGAAGTCATTCCTCCTCCTCCTAGTCCCTGAAATTTCTAAAGGATTTTCTTTGTTTGTACATATGTAAATATATTGTGTTTTTGTTTTAATTATAATAATGAAGAGTTATTTTTGACAGGATGATTGCATTTATACAGGGAATTCATTTGTATGATTAGCTCTTGAAATTTTTGCCATTAAAAACAGGAAAACTTTTCTCCCTTTTTAGATTTCTTATGACTTTTTTTTACATGTGTTTTGTTTTGAATAAATCAAAGTCATATAACAACGGTTTTGTAGCTTAATTACAAGGACCTTATCCGCTAATGAAAAAATATTCAAAGGGAAGCACTTAAAATATATATATTTTTTTTCAATATATCCTAATCCCTTCTTTTTTTTCAATTATTGTTAAAATTGACATATTTAGCAAAAGATAAAGTGTTCTTTAAATTATTTTGCAACCATTGCATTTATGATTTTGAATATGGTATTTGATTCAGGCATGCACATTTCTGATTATCGTTTAGAACCGTTGCTTAAAAGGCCTATCTTAATTGCTATGATCTCAAAAAAATATACTATCTTACACCTATGGATCATTGGCTTATCCTAGACTCATTATCAAAACTTGTCTCTTAAAGCATATTTTAAAGGTAACTTGGAAGTGACTGTTATTTTTATTCTTGTGGGGAACATTAAAGAACTCTTATGAAAGAGATAGATATAGATCAAAGAATAGCTTTAGGTTATTATCTTTTGACATGATCTTTAACTTTGGCGATTATAAGTAAAAGTTGCTCATAAAGGTTCGTTCTAATATTTCGAATTATGTGTTTAGAAGGCTTAGCACAATCTAGTACCAACCGAATTCCTTACAATATATATATATATATATATATATATACATATACATCATTATACGAAGCAAACCCGCCGGGGTACTGAATAGGCCTGCTGGCAGCGGGTCCATGCTAAGTAAAATCTTAAACAAGGAATCGAGGTGAATGCAAGTAAACCCGTCGGGGTACTGAACAGGCTCGCTGGCAGCGGGACTATGCTTGCATGGTACCAAGATAAACTTGTCGGGGTACTGAATAGGCCTGCTGGCAGCGGGTCAATATCGGGTAAAAGAGATCGGTTAATGCATTACTATGCACATGATTCATATATAAGAATCCTGAGTATACAAACACATGTTTTGGCCAGCCATCTATACTGTCATTAGAGAATAACTGTAAGTTGAACTTGGACCTTGTCATCTAATTCAAACAATATCTAGGATGTTATTATCCTAGAAATGGGACCCATAATTATGAAAATCTCACAAGCTTTACGGTACACCTTACCTATATCTTGGGATGACAAGAAATCTTTAAAATGAGTCATGGATGGCTAGTTTTCCTGTGGCATCTTTCATATCAAATTATATTATCATTCTTCATATGGTTCTTTTAAGCACTGTTCTATTCCTTATGATAAATGTACATATCCGAATCATCTACATGTTTAGTTAATATTTCATTTTCTTGAGAAAGTATTACAACATTTTTCAGCGATTGATAAAATAATTGAATATCTAATGCTCTTTTTGTTGGCTTGAGGACAAGCCATATCTTTGGTTTGGGGGAGGATTAGAATTGCTTTAAACTATTTATTTATTTATATTAAAGAAAAAGTTTATTTATCTCTGAAAGTGATAAATGTTTGTAGGTTAATACAAAAGCAAAAGGCGAATTGTTTTAATTAAAGACAAACAAAAAGGGGACATGACTTAAAAGTTTCAGAAAGCAAAGTTACAGCATTTTCTGTGCACCAACAGCCTTAAAAATTCCTTGCAAAAATTAGTTCCAGTTGGCTTCAGCAATAAAAGTTTGTATAGACAAAAGTCTGTATGAAAGGCTGAATGACGGATCGAATGCCGATCCAAATGAAGTGACGAATGCAACAAATAAGCAACGTTTTGAATAAAAGTGCTTATATATTTCAAATAGCATGCTAGATATTTTTGATGATAGGGATCAATCAAACGTCAAATCTCGCACTTGGTTTTATTTCCTTATTCATCTCATCTTGTTAAATGAACGAATCTTGTGTCATTATGAATCATTGTATGACCATTATGGCCTTACCTGTCGTATAGATTGCCAGCATATGGATTGGATCCTTGTGATCTTCCACATGTAGAATATCCCATTACGTGAATTTCGTTCAACCTTTCCAAAGCTTGGCTTTGGACATGGTTGCATATGCTATACCAAACACGCATCTACCGGATTCACGCACTTCAATACTGGCACTTAACTCAAGATCTTCAAAGTACAAGTGTGGTCTTTCAAAACACGCTTTACCTATGACCATCCAGCCATCCAAACAGACTTCAATTTAACTGATGGCTGTGTGAACTTCTGCTTCATTCTGTTTACCTTTCATTTCTCTCTCTGTGAGCTGCGTCCTCTGTAAATTTCTTATATCCCCTGCATTTATCTGTTGCTTCCCCTGTCCTCTATCAACAATGCCTAGCCATTGCGAGCAAGGTAGCTACCAAGATCTTCTTCATATCCCTGAGTTTAAAAGATGCCATGAGTTATTCTCTCAAGCAGGTTGGAATCTGTTTCTCCACTGCCTTGATGGTCACGACCATGAAATTTCATTGTTGTTTTCCAAAGGTTTTGATGGAAAAACGACCAAGGTTGGTCATCTTTTTTTCTCCGTGACAGAAGAGTCAATATCGTTAGCTACGAATCTCCCTAGAGAAGGTGCTTGATGGCACAAGCATTTGTTTCTTCCACAAGAAGCTCACCAGTTCGCTCTCAAGCCCGATTTTAGACACATTACTAGCACCAAAGGTTTTCATAGAGAATGGATCAAGCCATAGTACTTGGATCTGTTGACCATTATCATTCACTTAGTCACCTGCGAAGGTAAGTTTACTATTTTTAAAGCTTGCCATATTAGACTGTTAGCTGTGATGAACCTGCAATAATTAATTAATGCAAATACATGAGATATCAGAAATAATAGAACTCAGAATCACTTTTATATTGATCACGGGCCACTTCGAGGGGGCAACCTCCTTTGAGCAAGCTCAATACAATTAACTTCACAGTGCCTTCATAGGCCTCAACACACACTTATATACTATGTCTAGGTGCCAATACCATGGGTCAATACTATGTGTCAATATAAACCATGGGCTAATACAAACCATGGGCTAAGTCTAGGCGCCAATACTATGAGTCAAAACCATGGGCCAATACAAACTATGGATCAACAAAACTATGGGCGACTTACAAAGCATATGTGCCAACAACAATAACACAAACTATGGATCAACAAATACTATGTGACGACTTACAAAGCATATGCGTCCAACAACAATATACTAACAAAGTAAAGACATGGGTTCCTAACATTAGCTCATTTTGTCAATAAACAGACCTTAAATTTCTCATTCTACTTTCTAAAGAGCTTGGAAAAGATGTCGAGTCAAGTTAGAAAGAATACCATTAACCCTTCCAGCAGCTTATATCACCATTGTCTCATTAAGCTTTTAATCATTCATCAACTAGAGGAGAGAGGTCAGACTTGGGACCATTCTGTTTTTGAGATCTTAAACCCTCATTTATCTACTGTCAAATCTTCCCCTTCTCAAGAACACCTTCACGCCCAAGAAGAACCAAACGCCAAATGTATATGATTTGATGAGAGTTCCTTTGATGATATGCACTCTGTCCATTCGATGCATTCTCCTACTGAACCTAGAGAGACAAATCATGACCAGTCCATTGATCAGCCTGACATTCTGACTACCAGTCACCCCTAATGCTCAAATATTCAGTTGGACGATCAGACCTTTGAGTCATCCCTCCTCACACTAGCTAATGCATCCTTTCAGATGAGTGAAGCCTGTGCTGCTAGAAGCTCTCCTGCATGTAACAAAGACAAAATCTCTGAAGAACAGACTATTAATGTTGAGACATCTCCGAAAGAGAAGAGTCCTCAAATAGACTTGGAGCATGGTATAAAACAACCTATTTTGAGTCAGCAAAAGTGGGATCAGTTAACCCAAGAGATAGTACAATTAACAGAACAAAGTCAAAGCTATGTGGAGACAATCTCCGAGCTCCTTGAAGAGAATAAGATGTTGTGTACCCAGTTGAAAAGCACTGAATGCTCGATTAACGCCAAAATAACATCCAATGCTATCCTTAGAGTAAAGTATAATTCCTTAAGGGGTCGTTTCAAGAAGCTCTAGTCCAAGCATGCATCTCCATCATTCGAGTTGAAGACCGCTGCTACAGTAGCTTGGCCTTCTTCCTAATCACTTTTTGTTCTGCTCAGTGGGACCTGGCATGACTTCGGTTTGGGGGAATGTTGGTGTCCAATATTGTCACCATTTTTTATCATTTAATTTACTTGAAGTGGCGTCATTTCTATCGTTTTTTCTATAGTAAGTTGTTTTCTTATCCATTTAGCTCATCAAATAGTCCAGGTATGCATAAATTCACTTACCATGCAAATCTTGTTATATTTCGTATATTATGGTTTATTTATGATTTAAATGATGTTTTTGGGCATAATTAACATTTATGGTTTTAATTGACAGGATACGATTTGCAAGTTACCCATCATTCAGCCCATGCGCTACGTGCTCAGCCTAAAATGCTTTCAGCTCATCGTTCAACCCTCCGTTCAGCCTACGAAATCCATGGTAGATACATCTTAGACCATTGAATGAAGAGAATGACACGTGGGTTCTATTCGACATGCAATGGGCATGGTTCATGAGCTATTGCTCTAGTAGATCCGTTCTTATGCTCACCCAAGCCTGATAGCACATCTCATGTCCATGTGAACGCTCCAAGTCTTGATTCGTCTGCGCATTCAGCCTAGAGTCATGCGTGTTGGCCAAGCTCTCGCTCATTCCATTATTCTGGAAGGAGTCCAGCCATCCACATTTAGCCTGCCAACATAAATTCCATGCCCAAGTCAACACTCCATCGCACCTGCTCTCTATTCGTTTGGCCGGGAGTTACGCATGCCTGCTCTTGTTCATTCATGCCGTTGTTCTGGAAGGTGTCCGCCTGCCCATGATTCAGTCTGTCAGCACACTACTCATCCATGTCTCAGATGGATCGACGCTGCAGCTGCTCTGAGAAGGAACTAACCCCGTCAAAGTCTGAAGAACACCCCTGGGTTGGCATGTATCAATTTAATCAGCAATTCAGTCACTTAAACACCTCTATTATTAGAGAGGTCGACTCTGTCTACCCTCTCACCCATTGTAACTTATAAATAGTCACCTCTATGATTGAGACGAGTTATCTTCTGAATCTACGATGGTTTTCCAGTCTTAGTCCAAGCATTTGCAATCGTAGATAGTTTGAAGACATACTCTGTAATTTTTCTCAAGTTAATAGAAGTAGCAGCTTTTTGATGTTCTACCAGTAGTCGTTTAAGTTGAGCTAGTTCACCCTCCGATTGCTGGGAAGGGCCCCTCATCAACTGGAGGTTTTATTTACATTTTCTGCATTTCTTTCTTTGCAATTAACTAGTTTATTTCCTGTGTGTGTAATTTAATTCGTTTTCCTATGTGTGTTATCTTCATTTCTCTGTAATTAATATTCTACTGTTAATCCAACCTTCCTTCTTCTGAGTAGAATGGTCAACCAATAGTTCAGTAGTTCAATAATTTATAGTGTGTTTTTCAGTCCTTCTTTCATCATCATAGTTAGATATTGCTTCCAAATTCTTCCATAGTTAGCATTCCTTTCTCTTTTTTCTCCTCTGTTAGTTTTTCTTCCTGTTTGTTATAGGTTAATTCGTCTTTCTTCTATTCCAACCTTCTCCCTTCTTCTATTTCCAAATTTCTTCCTACTTCTCATAGAATCATTCTTTCTCTTAGGTAACGATTTGCATAGATAATTTCTTAACCTCTAATCATCTCTCTACTGCTTCGTGTGCACTGTAGGATCATTTGCATAAAGCCAGCTGGTAATTAAATCATCCAAAAACTCTTCTTTTCCTCACTTTAAAACGTTTTCCTCCATTCGAATCGTCATTCGGACTGCCTTTCAGACCGGCGTTCGGATCGTCATTCGGACCTGTGTATTTTCTGTATTATTTTAGGCCTTTTTCCGAATCTAATTTCTTCTGCCTCTTAATCATCATTCTTCTTGTTCCTCCTTAATAGTTTGAGATAAAATTTAATCTTGTTTTATATTACTTGGAGTTTTTAATTCAATTGTCATCATTGTTTCCTCCTTTCTTATTTCTTCCTTATCCTCTTCTCATCTTTCTTCCAAACTTTAGTTCTTTAACCAGTTTTGTTACTTAGTTACTGTTCAGAATGTATGAATGTTATTCCTAAATAGTTTATTTTCAAGTTATAGTTGATGATTCCATTTCGTTGAGTTGTTTTAGTTTGTTAATCTTAAGACTAGTTTCTATTTAATGAAGATGTTCATATTGCAAGATCTGGATTAATAAAAAAATATCTTTATCAAGTTTTCTACTTGCTTTCAAATCTAATATAGTTCAGTTTAACATCTTTGTTAAGTTTTCTGTTTGCTCCTACTTACATTAGTTTCATGTTGTTCACATATGGATAGACAATAGTTCATAATGTTTAAAATTAGTGGTAGTTTGTTGATTTTTAGTTTACATTTGTTTGTAAAAGTTAAGTTAGATTTACTTCCATTTAGCTTCCTTATTACATTTGAAAGTCATTACGATACATTTATTCCAGTTCCTATTACATTTGATGTACGTAATCAAGAAGAATGGAATTAGATGGTTTAGTCTAAATTAATGTACATTTACAAGTTCTCCCTATTAAACATCTAATATCCACAGCTCTGATTCCGTCCATAGTTGCTATCTGGACGTTGAATTTTGTAGTTTCTTACTTTTCTAGAAGTAGTTTGTGTTCCAGTATTTGTTTCCATCTTTCTTATTAATTAACCATAGAGGTAGAGCAGTATGATCTAGTACTATTGTATATGTGATTTAAATATATTCTTAAAATATTTAACTCAGTTTTTCATTTTGAAAGATCTTTCGATCTTTTTCCTTACTAAACATTTCTAGGTCTGACAAACCTGAACTTTAGAACCTTTTCTACCTTGGCATATATTTTGCTTTCAACTCTAAGTTTACTGATCCTGGTTGATAATTAATCTTAGGTGTTGTTTTTAATTTGAGATAGCTCACACACCCAACATTTTGGCGCCGCTGCTGGGGATTTGAAATAGGTAGAATTCAATTGAAGATAGGTAGAACTTCTCTTCCAAAACTTAGATTAGGCTGGTGGCGGGTGAGCGGTAATAAGAGAGGTAAGAACCTACGCATCTGTTATAACATGCATCCCCAAAACCCATCAGTAGTAGTTATGCAGTCAAAGTTTCTTTCAGTTATAATTTGTTTTTATGAATAGGTCTAGAGATTCACAAGGTAGATTTATTAAAACTCAAATTCCTACTAACCTATACGGGGGACGAGCCACTCCAACTACTAACTCAACATAAAGGTATCGGAAGACACCTAAAGGGGATAGTCCTACTTGGAAGGCTAAAAAAACCTTCTCTGGAAACATTTTAAAGGAAATCATAGGGACATCAGAACAGTCTGTTCATAAAGAAATTCCACTAGAAGAACCTCAAGCTCATATTGAGACTGAACTTAGACAAGAGGAAACTCTGAAGGGTAAAATTTTGAAACTTCTTAACCCTCCATTAGTCCAAAATCCCAAAGACACTACTTTTTCAATAGTGGGTGGTCCAGATTCGGTAGATTTTGTCAATCCTGCATAAGTAGATGCTCTTTTTGGGAGCTCTACAAACATCGTTATCTCACAGATTGACACAACAACAATAGAACCTCCTGGACTCGATTCCCACGTAGTTGATCATTCTTCTCCTAAAAAGAAGAATATCCTTCCTGAAAAAAGAACGTTGGGATATCCCATAGTCACCAAGAAAGGAGCCACCTAGATTTTCTCTCTTTGGTAATAGAATCTTCATGGAGGATGAACATGAAGATTGTGTCCGACAAGATGAAGAAGATGGAGAAGTTAGAACTGAAGATACCTTTGGGTTTCCCATCTTAGACACTGCACAAGATGTTACTATGAAAAATGTCCCTCCTTCCTCACTACCAACTTTCTATGGGAAAAGTAGTGAGGATCTGGACACATTCTTATATGAGTTTGATATTTTGTGTAGAAGTTACAATTACCTACAAGATGGCCAAAAACTAAAACTTTTTCCAGCCACAAGAAAAGATTCTTCTCTTCGCTGGTTCATGGGATTGGGAGAATCTAGTATCAAATCTTGGGAAGACATGAAGAATGCATTTCTTCAGAAATATTAGGATTACTGTAGACCAAAGGACTCTCACAATGATATTTTTAAAATTCAACAGCTTGAAGATGAGAACCTGCAGGACTATCTCGAAACATTTAACTATGTGTTACACAAATCTAAATATAGTGATCTTCGGGAAGATGCAGTAAGAACACTCTTCCTTAAATGAATCTTAGAAGAATTCTTAGATAACCTTAATCTCATGGCAGCATAAGATATTTCTCATAAATCTTTTGCAGAGATTTGTGAACTATGTAGGAATTACTCTAGGAGCAGAGGGAAAGGTGGAAGACACTTTCAAGAACCTTATGTTAGATATTCAAAAGGAAACACATCTGGTCCTGGTGGAGTTACAAGAGTAGAGTTAGGTAACCTGTTAGAAAATTTCAAAACAAATATTTTAGGAGCTATGGGTTCTCAGCTAGATGCACTACAAGCTAAAAAGAGATAGGATGAAGAGCATGCAGCAATGAGTATTTTCTACCCTAGGTGTAGAACTAAACATCCTCAAAGAGAATGTCCATTAAACAATGTTTTAGTTTGTCACCTATGTACAGAAGAGCATCCCACTGATAGTTGTCCATTGTTTCCTGGGTTGCAGGCTGTATATAAGAGTGGAAGTTTTGGTGAAACATCTAGGAGGCCTTGGAATCCTAGGTATCAACCTTCGGGTCAGGATCCATCATTCCAATTTCCACGTTACTACCATCCTTATCAACCTCCGCAACAATGGAACACTTCAGGTTGGCAGAATTGGCCACCGCAGTACCCTCCTTAAAATGCTCAACAACAGCAATGGCCTCATGGATGGAGAGGACAAGCTTTTTCTCAACCATCTCCTCCTATGCCTAACTATCCTTACCCACCTAATGTTCAGCAATTTTTACCTGGATATGCACCTCCTTCACTATCCCCTATCCCAAATCAACCTCCTCATTTCCAGAATATGAACCCTCCAAGACCCACAATATTACCTGCACAACCGATACTGAATCCTAACAACAAACCAACCCAAGCTCTTAATAACATTGGGTTATTGCCTCTTCCATCATATGCTATTTTTTTTGCACCAATACATGAAGTTCAATTGCGGTTTGGAAGAGTTTTACAAGATCATTCGAAGTCATCAGTTGTTATTCAAGAAGAAAATGAACCTAATGAAATTTTAAATGATGTCATTCTTGAAAATGTGGTCGTTCCTAAATCTTCAACACATAACCTTCCTCATAAAGAAGTAATATCGGGAAATAAATCACCTCCATATCCGAAGCGTCTAATAATAGAAAAACCTGTAACTTACCCAGAATATAACATCATAAATGAATTGAAAAATATTTGTATTAAGATTCCTTTATTACAAGCCATTAAAGATATACCAATATTCGGTAAAGTGATAAAAGAACTCTGCATTAAGAGAACAGGTAAGAAACAAAAAGACCCTCCAACAATACATGTCATAGGTGAAATCTCAGATTGTATAGCAGAACATCCTAGAATTCCGAAGTATACAAATCTAGGGAATCCTGTAGTAACTGTTCTCATTAACAACATTGCTATAGGAAACACACTCATTGATCTAGGGGCTTCTATTAACCTAATGACTACTACAGTTTTAGAATCTCTCCAATTAGGACCATTCCTCTGCCCCACCCCAACAATGTTAGAACTAGCAGATCGTACTATGGTACAACCTACTGGGATGTTAGACAATATTATGGTGTCAGTAGCCTCATGGGAATATCTCATGGACTTCATGGTTATTCAATCAAAAGAACCATCTAGAGGGCATCCTATGATCTTAGGAAGACCCTGGCTGGATACCGCTAATGCATTCATAGGATGTAGGGATGGAGAAATGGTTATTTCTGATGGGTTATCTATGAGAAGACTAGCTTTATACCCACCAGCACAGCCCGTAGCTGAGAGCTTATTTTGGTTAGATTGTCCTTTTGGAGAAGAAAACCTGGAAGAACTTTCCCTTGTTAGTGATCTCTCCTGGGCACTTCAAGAACAAAATATTGAAAACGTGTTGAATCAATTTATTTCTTCCACCACATGTATAAACTTTCCTCAGTCTTTTTCCCAACTTGACCAGATTTTTGGAGACAAATTTCAAGAAAACATGAGTCTCTCAACATTTACAAGTACACCTTGTGTCTTTTCAATTGAAGAATAGCTAGGATCTTATACCGTACCATGTGAGGTTAGTTCCGAAAAATTCCTACATATAAATGCAGGTTTAGATGAGAGTCAGCAAAAGCAACTGTTAAAAGTTCTCAAAAGTCAAACTGGAGCTTTCGCTTGGGAATACACCGATATGAAGGGTATACACCCAGACACTTGTATTCACCACATTTACACATACAAAAATATACCTCCCGTCAGACAAGCCCATAGGAGAATGAACCCAGCTCTCAAAGATATAGTAAAAGAAGAATTGCTAAAACTTCTTAACGCTGGATTCATTTACCAAATTTCCAATAGTAAGTGGGTGTCCCCTCTGGTAGTAGTTCCAAAGAAAGTCACAGGGAAGTGGCGTATCTGTGTTGATTTTCGAGAATTGAACAAGGCCACTCTTAAAGACTTTTTCCCTCTACCTTTTATAGATCAGGTGTAAGATACCCTATCAGGGAAACAATATTTTTCTTTCCTAGACGGGTATAGAGGATACAATCAGATATTAATAGCACCTGAGGACCAAGACAAGACTACCTTCACTTGCTCTTGGGGGACTTATGCCTCTCGAGTGTTACCATTTGGCCTTTGTAATGCACCTGCTACTTTCCAATGTACAGTTCTAGGTATCTTTGCTGACCTTATACATGATTGTGTAGAGGTCTACATGGACGATTTCACAATATATGGTAATACCTTCCAAGAAGCCCTTGACAACCTCGTGACAGTTCTTATTCGATGTCAGGACACAAACTTTGCCCTTAGTCATGAAAAATGCAAAATGTTATTAACCAAGGGAATAGTTCTAGGACATCATGTCTCTCTTCAAGGTATCAAGGTCGAGCCTGCCAAGATAGAGATAATTGTCAATCTCCCTCCTCCAAGGACTCTGAAGGAAGTTAGAAGCTTTTTGGCCATGAAGGTTATTATAGGCGTTTTATAGAAAATTTCACCAAGCTAGCCGCACCCATGTTAAAACTACTCATGAAGGACACAGAATTTCAATGGACTGAACCTTGTCAACAAGCTTTCGAAACTTTAAAAGTAAAGTTATCAGTAGCACCAGTACTTAGGGGCCCTAACTGGTCCCTTCCTTTTCATATCTCTACTGATGCATCCGACATAGCTATAGGGGCAGTCTTAGGTCAAAAAGAGGAAAAGTTATCTTATGCCATTTATTTCGCCAGTAAAAACTTGACTCCTATAGAATCAAAATACATTGTTACCGAAAAAGAGTTTCTCACAGTAGTCTATTCCATCAATAAGTTTCGTCATTATATCACAGGATATGAAATTTTCATACATACCGATCATTCTGCTATTAGATTTTTGATGAATAAACCTGTTACCAATGGCAGAGTGACTCGGTGGCTTCTTCTGTTACAAGATTTTAATATCACCATTGTTGACCGTCCTGGTCGAGAGAATGTAGTAGCAGACTTTCTCTCCCGAATTCAAATTAACAATGATGATAGTCCTGTTGATGATAGCTTTCTAGATGAACATTTATTCGCCATATCTGTTCGAATCCCATGGTTCACAGACATAGCCAATTATTTGGCGAATGGAAAGCCACCAAACAATCTCTCTCCACCCGAAAAACGTAGAATCATAGTTCAAAGCTCTAACTATTCCTGGGTGGATAATGATCTCTTTCGTACCGGTCCTGACCTTATTATTAGAAGATGTGTACAAGAGGATGAGATGGCAAAGATTCTTCATGCATGTCATGGTAGACCTTGCGGTGGACATTTTTCTGATAACAGAACAACATATAAGCTTTTACATTTTGGATATTATTGGCCAAGCATCTTCAAGGATGCTGCCAAATATGTCAAAGGATGCGATAGTTTCCAAAGAATGGGTAGACCGACTCCATCCGATGAGATGCCTTTTCAACCTCAAGTTATGATCGATCCTTTTGAAAAATGGGCTCTAGATTTCGTTGGACCAATTTCCCCTATGTATCATAAGAAAAAGTACATTCTAGTATGTACAAATTATGTCACCAAGTGGGTAGAAGCCAAAGCTTTATTTTGAGCCACAGAGAAATCAGTGGTAGAGTTTAGTTATGAATAAATATTTACCTGATTTGGTGTACCTAGAGAAATTGTAACCGATCAAAGATCTCAATTCACTTCCAAGTTAATGAAATAACTTACTAATAAATATGGTATTAGACATTGCAAATCTGCACCATATCATCCTCAGGCGAATGGTCAAGTAAAAATCACAAACAAAGTATTAGAAGCTATCATGACCAAGACCATTCAGTTACACCACAAGGACTGGGAAGATAGGTTCCCAGAAGCCTCGTGCGCTTATAGAATAACTTGGAGAAACACCACTGGCCACACACCTTATGAATTTGTTTATGGCAAAGAGGTTCTCCTACCCATTGAATTTTAGGTTAAGAAATTTCGTATGGCTGCTCAGTTAGGAATGAATTTAGAAGAAGTACAGAAACAACGAATCCTAGAAATAAATGAATTAGATGAGATTAGACAGGATGCTATCCAACGAACAATCTTAATACAGAATCAACGTAAAAAATGGCATGACAGATACATTAAACAAAAACAATTTAAAACAGGAGACTGGGCATTACTTTTCTATTCGAGATACAAAAATTTTAAAGGTAAATTGACTACTCGCTGGATGGGTCCTTATGAAATTGTTACAGCTTTCGATAATGGATCCGTTAAAATTAAAATAATTGATGATTCTCAAACTTCCTTTGTTGTAAATGGCTATAGACTTAGACTTTATCACCAACCTATATCTAAACAAGACTTTGTACAGAATGCCTTACAACTGCAGCAGATGGAGCTGGTAGAAGAGGAAGTCATTCCTCCTCCTCCTAGTCCCCAAAATTTCTAAACGATTGTCTATGTTTGTACATATGTAAATATATTTTGTTTTTGTTTTAATTATAATAATGAAGAGTTATTTCTGACAGGATGATTGTATTTATACAGGGAATTCATTTGTATGATCAGCTCTTGAAATTTTTGCCATTAAAAACAGGAAAACTTTTCTCCCTTTTTAGATTTCTTATGACTTTTTTGTACATATGTTTTGTTTTGAATAAATCAAAGTCATATAACAACGGTTTTGCAGCTTAATTACAAGGACGTTATCCGCTAATGAAAAAGTATTCAAAGGGAAGCACTTAAAATATATATATATTTTTTTCAATATATCCTAATCCCTTCTTTTTTTTCAATTATTGTTAAAATTGACATTTTTAGCAAAAGATAAAGTGTTCTTTATATTATTTTGCAACCATTCCATTTATGATTTTGAATATGGTATTTGATTCAGGCATGCACATTTCTGATTATCGTTTAGAACCATTGCTTAAAAGGCCTATCTTTATTGCTATGATCTCAAAAAAATACTATCTTACACCTATGGATCATTTGCTTATCCTAGACTCATTATCAAAACTTGTCTCTTAAAGCATATTTTAAAGGTAACTTGCAAGTGAATGTTATTTTTATTCTTGTGGGGAACATTACTGAACTCTTATGAAAGAGATAGATATAGATCAAAGAATAGATTTAGGTTATTATCTTTTGACATGATCTTTAACTTTGGCTATTATAAGTAAAAGTTGCTCATACAGGTTCGTTCTATTATTTCGAATTATGTGTTTAGAAGGCTTAGCACACTCTAGTACCAACCGGCTTCCTTACAATATATATATATATATATCATTATATGAAGCAAACCCGTTGGGGTACTAAACAGGCCTGCTGGTAGCGGGTCCATGCTAAGTAAAATCTTAAACAAGGAAGCTAGGTGAATGCAAGTAAACCCGCCGGGGTACTGAACAGGCTCGCTGGCAGTGGGACTATGCTTGCATGGTACCAAGATAAACCCACCGGGGTACTGAACAGGCCTGCTGGCAGTGGGTCAATATCAGGTAAAAGAGATCGGTTAATGCATTACTATGCACATGATTCATATATAAGAAACCTGAGTATACAAACACATGTTTTGGCCAATCATCTATAATGTCATTAGAGAATAACTGTAAGTTGAACTTGGACCTTGTCATCTAATTCAAACAATATCTAGGACGTTATTATCCTAGAAATGGGACCCATAATTATGAAAATCTCACAAGCTTTACGGTACACCTTATCTATATCTTGGGATGACAAGAAATCTTTAAAATGAGTCATGGATAGCTAGTTTTCCTGTGGCATATTTCATATCAAATTATATTATCATTCTTCATATGGTTCTTTTAAGCACTATTCTATTCCTTATGATAAATGTACATATCCGAATCATCTACATGTTTAGTTAATATTTCATTTTCTTGAGAAAGTATTACAACATTTCTCAACTATTGATAAAATAATTGAATATCTAATCCTCTTTTTGATGGCTTGAGAACAAGCCATATCTTTGGTTTGGGTTAGGATTAGAACTGTTTTAAACAATTTTTTAATTTATTTTTATTAAAGAAAAAGTTTATTTATCTCTGAAAGTGATAGATGTTTGCAGGTTAATACAAAAGCAGAAGGTGAATTATTTTAATTAAAGACAAACAAAAAGGGGAAATGACTTAAAAGTTTCAGAAAGCAAAGTTACAGCATTTTCTATGCACTAACAGCCTTAAAACTTTCTTGCAAAAATCAATTCCATTTGGCTTCAGCAATAAAAGTTTGTATAGACAAAAGTCTGTATGAAAGGCTGAATGATGGATCGAATGCCGATCCAAATGAAGTGACGAATGCAGCAAATAAGCAACGTTTTGAATAAAAGTGCTTATATATTTCAAATAGCATGCTAGATATTTTTGAAAATTCTAACTAACCAATGATGATCTAGGGATCAATCAAACGTCAAATCTCGCACTTGGTTTTATTTCCTTATTCATCTCATCTTGTTAAATGAACGAATCTTGTGTCATTATGAATCATTGTATGACCACTATGGCCTTACCTGTCATATAGATTGCTATCATATGGATTGGATCCTTGTGATCTTCCACATGTAGAATATCCCATTACGTGAATTTCGTTCAACCTGTCCAAAGCTTGGCTTTGGACATGGTTGAATATGCTATACCAAACACGCATCTACCGGATTCACGCACTTCAATACTAGCACTTAACTCAAGATCTTCAAAGTACAAGTGTGGTCTTTCAAAACACTCTTTACCTATGACCATCCAACCATCCAAACATACTTCAATTTAACTGATGGCTACATGAACTTCTGCTTCATTTTGTTTACCCTTCATTTCTCTCTCTACGAACTGCGTCCTCTATAAATTTCTTATATCCCCTGCATTTATCTATTGCTTCCCCCATCCTCTATCAACAATGCCTAAACTTTGCGAGCTAGGTACCTACCAAGATTTTCTTCATATCCCTGAGTTTAAAAGATGCCATGAGTTATTCTCTGAAGCAGGTTGGAATCCATTTCTCCACTGCCTTGATGGTCACGACCAAGAAATTTCGTTGTTGTTTGCCAAAGGTTTCGATGGAAAAACGGCCAAGGTTGGCCATCTTGTTTTCTCCATGACAGAAGAGTCAATAGCGTTAGCTACGAAGCTCCCTAGAGAAGGTGCCCGATGGAACAAGCGTTTGTTTCTTCCAAGAGAAGCTCACTAGTTCGCTCTCAAGCCCGATTTCAACACATTACTAGCACCAAAGGTTTTCACAGAGAATGGATCAAGCTAGCGTACTTGGATTTGTTGACCATTATCATTCACTTAGTCACCTGCGAAGGTAAGTTTACTATTTTTAAAGCTTGCCATATTAGACTGTTAGCTCATTTTGCCAATAAACAGACCTTAAATTTCCCATTCTACTTTCTAAAGAGCTTGGAAAAGATGTTGATTCAAGTTAGAAAGAATACCATTAACCCTTCCGGCAGCTTATATCACCATTGTCTCATTGAGCTTTTAATCATTCATCAACTAGAGGAGAGAGGTTAGACTTGGGACCATTTTGTTTTTGAGATCTTAAACCCTCATTTATCTACTATCAAATCTTCCCCTTCTAGGGAACACCTTCACGCCCAAGAAGAACCAAACGTGAAACATATATGATTTGATGAGAGTTCCTTTGATGATATGCACTCTGTCCATTTGATGCATTCTCCTACTGAACCTAGAGAGACAAATCATGACCAATCCATTGATCAACTTGACATTCAGACTATCATTCAACCCTCATGCTCAAATATTCAGTTGGACGATCATACCTTTGAGTCATCGCTCCTCACACTAGCTAATGCATCCGTTCAAATGAGTGAAGCCTGTGTTGCTAGAAGCTCTCCTGCATGTAACAAAGACAAAAGCTCTAAAGAACAGACTTTTAATGTTGAGACATCTCCAAAAGAGAAGAGTCCTTAAATAGACTTGGAGCATGGTATAGAACGACCTATTTTGGGCCAACAAAAGTGGGATTAGTTAACCCAAGAGATAGCACAATTAACAGAACAAAGTCAATGCTATGTGGAGACAATCTCTGAGCTCCTTGAAGAGAATAAGATGTTGTGTACCCAATTGAAAAGCACTGAATGCTCGATTAATGCGAAAATAACATCCAATGCTATCCTTAGAGTAAAGTATAATTCTTTAAGGGGTCGTTTCAAGAAGCTCTAGTCCAAGCATGCATCTCCATCATTCGAGTCGAAGACCACTGCTACTGCAGCTTGGCCTTCTTCCTAATCACTTTTTGTTCTGCTCAGTGGGACCTGGCATGACTCCGGTTTGGGGGAATGTTGGTGTCCAATATTGTCACCATTTTTTATCATTTAATTTACTCGAAGTGGCGTTATTTCTATCGTTTTTTCTATAGTAAGTTGTTTTCTTAGCCATTCAGCTCATCAAACAGTCTAGGTATGCATAAATTCACTTACCATGCAAATCTTGTTATATTTCGTATATTATGGTTTATTTATGATTTAAATGATGTTTTTGGGCATAATTAACATTTATGGCTTTAATTGACAGGATACGATTTGCAAGTTACCCATCATTCAGCCCATGCGCTACGTGCTCAGCCTAAAATGCTTTCAACTCATCGTTCAGGCCTCCGTTTAGCCCACAAAATCTGTGGTAGATACATCTTAGACCATTGAATGAAGAGAAGGACACATGGGTTATGTTCAACATGCAATAGGCCTGGTTCATGAGCTATTGCTCTAGAAGATCCGTTCTTATGCTCGCCAAGCCTTGTTGCTTGGTTTTTCAACCAAGCATGTGCAAGGATGCACCTATTAATAAAGTAATAGCAGTTTCAAATGAAAAGCATAAAACAATTATAAATCTAATCTAACATTATCATAAACATGTGTAAATAAACAAGAACTAAATCAATAACAAGAGATCTATGGGAAGAACAAGAGAAAAAATAATAGACTTTTTGTATTACCTCAAAGGTGAGGATGTTTGGTATTGAGCAGCTCCAAGGTTGGGGTGCTCCAAGCTCCAATGGTCTCTTCTCCAAGATGCTTAAATGGGTGTCTTCAAACTCGAAATGGGAGGCAATGGCTCTCAAAAAGGAATTTGGCAGCATAAGGATAGGATGAAATGTGGATGGAAAGTGAGGAGCCCCTATTACCTTTTTATAGTTTTTGGTGATGGGGAATATCATTACGGTTTTGAGGAAACCAATGGTATTGACCAACATGGTTTAGGTACCTTTTTTCCTCTTTTTCTTTTTTTGAATTTTTTTTATATTTTTATTCCCTTTTAATATTTTTGGGGAATTTTGGACCCTTTTTGAGGGTTTTTTGAGGAAAAATATATATTTTGAGGGGAAAAAGGTGTATTATGGTCTTTTTGGTGACCTTTTGATGGTTTTAGAGGCTCAAATGGTGGAAAAGTGGAAAAATGGGTCATGTGAATAAGAGAATGAGCTAGTGAGCACTTTTTGGGTGTTAACAGATTGCCCCCTGATGTGTGAGGGAAGGAGCTCATTGTATGGCCGATAGACATCATAGTTATTTTGTGTTTTTCTTGGGGTTTGGAGAAGAGAAGAGACCAATTGGAGACTGGAACAATGGCCCCTTGGAAGCTGCAAAAAACAAAAAATATTACATGGCCTCAAAATGAATGAGGAATAATCTCTGACTATGGACGAGGCGGGCATACCCATGCTCGTATCAAGACATATACATAACAATTAGGCCCACGAAGGGGGTCCTGAAGAAATACTTAAAAATCTGCTGGTACATCATAATGGTCTACAGGGGACACAATGTTGGGACATACTCATGATCATGACATGACTGATCTCAATAACTGATACACTGGAAAAAAGCAACAACCGTTCTGAATAAGGTATCAAAAGGGTTGATGAGCTACTGAAATTGAAGGTGTCCAACTTCTGTAGGGACTCAATAACTATGAGTCAACTGTGAAGAGTATATGTAACTATATACTTGAGGGAGTATAAAAGTGGTGTACATCTAAAAACTATCGGCAAACGCAACCCGGATCTCCATAGAAAAAATGTAACTGGTTGTTTCTATAAGTAGTCTCTTAAATGTGGAAGAGTCAGGTGATATCCGGGGTCTTCAACAAATAACTGAAAGGGCCGATACCCTGTACGAGTCTCAACGATGCAATCAAGGTGTTGAAGTCGAGCATGTGAGAAACAATCATTTGGAGAGGCACTGAGGACTCCTTTTGAAATGATCCGTAGGCACTCATCACAAATGGTGATGAGTCCAAGGCACAGGGACCTCTGGGTCTATCCTCTGGAATAGATTTGGCTGGCGTCGATAGAGGGAGACAGGAAACTACCAAGGAAATGATGTTTCCTTGATAAGAGCACGAGGTGTACAACTGAAGTGTGAGAATACTGATGGTAGGATTGTCATACTGTGGGGATGGGGAATAGATGGGGTTATATAGTGGGTGGACTCAAACTTCTTTTGTTCAGAGCATGATGACATGGTTGACCTGGTAGCATAGGGAACTGATTTTTAGGAGTGGGAATCATAGCTTAGGGGTATGTATTGCAGACTTGAGTGATCTGGGGGGGTTCACCTGATGGGTGCTGTAGGGGGACTATCGGGGTGACATATTGCAGAATACTCTGAACAAAGGCAACCAAAATGGGGAGCTGCCGCATGGGTAGACATGATCTGTTGTGGCGCCGAGAAGCACCATTAGGTCCTTCTTCGTAGTTTTAATGAGCTCCAAGAAGGGATAAAAGTGTGCTCTAAAATGGTACTATCCTGTGGATTTATGTGAGCCCGGGACTGTTCATGCTCGTAAGTGTTTTCATTTTTAGGTAGTCTGAAAACGATAAGAAGACTCTGCAGTGGTGGTGGAGTACAGTCCTGTGGATTTATACGAGCCCAAGATGGTGATTGCTCGTGGTTGCTTTCATTTTTTGAGAGTCTGAAAGCGGTAAGTAGACTCCATTGGTGTTCTTTTTCATAAGTTAGTCTCCAAGGCCCGAAAAAGCATAAAATGATGCAAATGGAGAACCCTTCTAGATGATGTGACTAGAGTATTCCTTTTTCGTAATTAGTCTACAAGGTCCGGAAAAGGGGTAAACTTATACTAGGTAGACGCCCTTTCAAATACTTTTAGCGAGCATGAAAGGAAGCAAGGTTGCTCGGTGATCTTTTCATTGTTTTAGGAGTCAGAAAAGAGCTTAACAGAAACTCCCTAAGTGCTTTTTTCGTAAAAGAATTGCTCGGCCCGAAAAATGGATAAAATTATACCGAACAAAAAAGGTATTGGAGAGAGAGAGAAATGATCTCGAGCATCATCATGAGCACAAAAAACTGAATCCGGTGACATAAATATCGTAAAAAATGGGCAACGACCAATGTGGCACGCAGACTGAGGCGATGAGGGGCATTTTGGAGAAATGCCCAAAATATTTGGGGGTGAGAGCGAGAAATGATCTTAAGCATCATCACGAGCGTTGAAAATTGAATTCGGCGATATACAACTTGTCAAAAATGGACCACGGCCGATGTGGCATGCAAATCAAGGCGACGAGGGGTATGGGAAAAATGCCCCAAAAATCTAGTGGTGAGAGCGAGAAATGGTCTCAAGCATCGTCACGAGCACGAAAAACTGAATCCGACGATATATGACTTGTAAAAAATGGATCACGACCGATGTGGCACACAATCTGAGGCAATGAGGGGCATGGAAAAAATGTCTTAAAGTTTTTGGTGAGAGCAAGAAATGATCTCAAGCATCATCATGAGCACGAAATATGAATCCGACGGTGCAAATGGTGTGAAAAATGGAGGTCATAAGGACTCCAGAATGGTCAAAAGAAGTAACTAGGTTAAACAATGGCTACAAATAAAGGTGAGCCCACCAAGCTAAGAATGCAATGGTGGGGAGAAATGATGACCCATGGGAGAAGAATACTAGGTGTATCAAATTAAATCAACTATACAAGTGATATGTGACCTCAAAAATGGTTTAGATCACACATGTGAAAAAGTGAGGAGGGTTAATGACCTGTCCCCATGCTATGTGCATGGGGTTTATGATTGTGGAACACATATGTGTTGGTTTGAACAATGGGGTCATTGAAATAATGAGATAGATGTGATGGGGAAGGTTCAGAATGATTGATCATGCCCTCTATCCCAGGGTCGAGGTAATCTATTATGCCCCCTAACTCAGAGGTGTCAATGTGGTGCAGATGTTGTCTTAGAGAGGGATCAATAGGGCATTGAGCAACTGCTGGCGGGGGGGTATACCATGAGGCTGTGGGCTGTGGTGGCATACTAAAGTGATGATATGATGATGGAGGATTCCCCTTGCGAGGTGGATGCCCCCAGTATCTCTGACGAGAATCACGATGATGATGAGTAGGCAAGGTTTTGGGCCTACCCCCATGTTTTGGACATGTGGTTTCCTCGTCGATTTGAAAGGGTTGAACATGTGTGTCAAAGGGATCAATGGAAGGGGCTGATTGGACAGAGGGGTATCCAATGGAAACCGTGTAAATGGTGTTAATTTATTCCGAGGAGGAAGATGGTGGGGGATGAATTTCCTCAATGGTAGGAGCGGATGTTTCTAGATCAGCATTATTCAGTTCGTATAGAGATGCTCTATAATATGGGAGATCAGGGTAGTGATGTGAATAATGGCCGTAAATGCCACATATCGCACAAGGGTGGTTGGTACGCAACGATTTATCACGAGGATAAGGGGACAGTTCTAGTTTGACAACTGGGATGTTAGTGTCATCATCCAACATTTGCATGTGTTCTTGAAGTGCTGGTAATTGCGGACATTGATGGGTAGAATGGCATGTATCGTCACACAAGGAGCACTTAGGGAGTACACGGGTTGTTGGGGGATTCTTTGCTAATTTGGGGGTCGCTGGGGGGGTGCGCGATGTGGGTCTAGTGGTGTAGGTTTGTGGACCTCTGCCTCCATTGTTGTGGAGTGGTGAAGGAGTATAATTGGATGTTGATGCGGTGGCCGCTGTTGGAGGTGGTCGATTATGGATGTTTGCTACACCAAGGGGTGGACAGTTAGAAGTATTGATGGGTTGCATCGGTTGTAAAAGGACATTCAGTGTCAGGGGAGGGGTTGGGGCAAGTAGGTACCATATAGGTAGTCCTAATGTCAATCCTGGGAGATTAAGTGTAGCCATGACTGGTGTGCTGATGGCACTTGAAGGGGGAAATAAAAATGAGATAGTATGAATTGGTGTGGCTCCTACGTGAGTTGGCACTGAGGGTAGTTGCGGGAGTAAAGGGGGATGTTGGTTTGGTACCTGTGTGTTCTGCGAGAGGTTGCACAAATCAGATATATCGGTTATCTTCAAAGGGGGTGGGATGGATTGGAATGTGGAAGTCATAGGTGATTCCGAGTATAATCCGGGTCTGACTTTGGAGACGAACAATGTAGGTGCATTCTGGACTAGTTTTTCACTCATAGGGAGAACATTTTTAGGTGCAGCAGGGTCGTATTGGCTTTGACACATTTGGGGATTCATGTCGGATGATGAAATCATAAGGAGATGATGAGTACTTGAATCCATCGGTTGGTTTGCGTGTGCAGCGTATGTGATTTGCTGTTGTGGTGCTGTGGTTCCTTGAGGAGGATCCAACGGACGAGTTTCTGCCACTCCTTGTGTGGGAAAAGGATTCTGCAGCACCATGGGCTGTGGTTGAGGAGGTGGCGCTTGTTGTACTGCGTGCCCTTGGCGTTGGGTATCATTAGACCACAGTTGGCGCACTTGCTCCAAATGGGGGCAAGTGTGCGTGTAATGGCCGTATACCCCGCATATGGAACATGGGTGGTTTGTTCATAAATTGGGGTTCTTACCCTGTTTCGGTGGTCAATCAGGGTTTTGGTTAGCGGGGGAAGCGTTGTTGTTGTTTGGAGGATAAGTCTGAGCGACTGGAGGTTGTGGTGCAGCAAGCACTGCCTGTGGTGGGTAATAAGTAGGAGGGTTATGAGGTGGACTTGTTGCTTGTTGTGGTTGTGGGTAATCTTGAGCTGTTGGAAGTGTTGGAGCAAGAGGTGCTGCCTGTTGAGGATAATAAGCCACTTGGGCTTGTGGCTGAACCAAAGTCTGGTGGGCCTGTTGGTTATAGTATGAAGGTGGTGCATAAGTTGATGGTGCTTTCCCATAACACTGTGGTGGACATGAGGGTCCATGAGTGTGGTGGGTGTGTATTACTGGAGCATACGAAGTTGTAGCTCCAGAATGAGATGTAGCACTAGAAAGGTCTGGGGCATTGTTTGTACTCATCATGGTAAAATGTTTGTTTTGCAACATAACCTGGCCGATAATACTATCAGCGGCATGGGATGCCCCCGGCACATCATGGCGGGATGGATCACCGCGCGGGGCGTCAGGTAAAATAGTGTATAGATATCATGACTTGGCATATATGAGGTCGAATTGCTGAGCTTTTAAGATAGCTTCTTCTTCTTACTGGTGTCATTCAGAAGCTACATCTTTGGCTATGAGGGGGAGGAGTGATTTGAGGAACCAGTCCAAAAAGATTCGGGCATCAAGTTTTATCTTGCAGAGGCTACGACGCTTACGCCACTCATGGATATGATTAGTGATGTGTGTAGCGGTGTTCTGTCTACAAGACAAAAGTATTTCCACTCCTGCATCATAGTGTACAGGTAGTTGAAAGAATTGAAGAACGTTGAGGCGAGGGATGTAAAAGTGGGGTGTGTCCCATGTGGCTGCTCAATGTACCGCTTGGATGTAGAGCCAGTGAAAGTTCTTTGTAAAAGTCTCAGTCTAATGGAATCATATACTATGGAGTTAGAGGAACACCATAGGTGAAATGACATGATGTGGTTTTGGGGATCTTCCCCAGCTTTTCTTTCAAATTTTGGGATATCTGAGGGGAGCTTTGTGGGCATGGGGGGCCACGAAGGGTTGTGTCTAATAGGGTCGTTGGTTAACCTTGCCAAGTCTGGTAAGTTTAGACTAGCCATGTATGGCAGACTGGTAGATGGGTGTGGCATGGCCACTGGGGTATAATTGCTAATGGTAGAATTATGGATTAGTCCAGTACCCCCTAAGGGTATGCTAGATGTGAAAGGAATGTGTCCCCCAGCCGCTGTGGTATGCGAGGGGCTTGTGCTCCCAAGTGCAACATGGGTTGCAGATGGGTTAGGAATGGTTCTAGTAATCATTGGGATTTGGGTAGGGGTAATGAGAGGGGGGTGATTCCCATGTTGGGCATCCCTAATATAGGTGGTGGTCCTGTGTTGGGCATGCCTAGAGGGGGTGTGACCCCCATGTTAGGCATGCCTAAGGGGGTTGTGTCTACCTTGGTTGTTACGGTAGTAGTGGGGTTTGTTGATGTAGCTCCAATAGCACTGGTGAAGAGGGGGTTATATTGTGATCCGACCATGGGGTTAGTTGGTGATGTCTCGGTAGGGTGTTTGGATTCAACCTCAGAATCAGATGTAAAATGAGGCATGTCAGAATGGGATGACTGGGTTAAATTCTGATGACGTGTGGAGTCAAGGGATAATGCTCTACGTCTATGACGTGTAGATTCAAGTGTACCAAACTGAGGGGGTTCACCCTGAAAATGGTGGGATCTCCTTAAGTTCTCAATGGTGAGAAATGTCTAGAAATGCCAATGGATGGTGGTGAGATAAAAAAACTCAAGACCCTAATGCCACGATGTGTGCAGGAGGGGAGTGTGAAAAAATAATGGCTCTCAGGCCAACAACCAACCTCAAAAGCACTTATTATAACAGTTGTGCTATAATAAGTGGAGGAATCAAGAAAAGTGGTCAAAATAACAAAAATCAAACGGTTCCTAGAAAAAAGTGGTGCTTACTAGACTAAGGGGAGGTAGCAGAGCATGCAAACGCTTAACTAAAAGTGGTATTATGATTCAACGAAACATATCTTCTGCAAGGTGATGAAATCCAAGTTAGACAATATGAGTAGTGGAATCAAAGGCTAGATATCACCCTACCGGGAGGGACACCGGGTAGACAATCCTAAAATTTGGCCACTAAGATACCCCGTTCATGACACGTTCGGTTGGGTGAATCTGCAGTTTGGTTCTATCGCCACTGTACTCCCATATGGGTGGTACACCGAGAACTACGAAGGGTATCCTTCGGTTACTGAATGGATAGTGATATTCCACTCAGATTTCTGGAACCAGTCTGGCTACTTCAACCCTCCTAAAGGAGAGGCCTTCCCGATAAATTGGTATATAACCATGTCAACAAATAATAAGGGATTTTTGGGACCCTAAATGTCAACCACTATGTCTCAGATGTAAATAATTGAGGGGTGTTATTGGAACACCTATCCCCCCAAGGCTACCTAGCTACAAGATTCTTCAAGTGTTCCCCAAGTGGGGTTAAAGTGTTTGTTGAGTTTAGGTAGATTTTAAGGCCCAGTTAATTAAAAATGTGGCAGATTGGGTGCAAGTGTGATTATTTAACTGAAAATGAATTTGCCTCACTTGGGCGATTGATTACAAATTAAAAACAAGACAATTCCAATTTGCAAAAAATAAAAGGCTTTTTTCTAAAATGTAAATGCTTTAACAAAAATACTTCAAAAACTATGGATTTTCAAAATAATTTTTTCAAGGAAAGTAAATATCGAAAAAATTGCAAGAAATAAATGGATTTCTAAGTGCTTGCTTGGGCAAAACTATTGAGCAAATTGGAAAGATGGTTCGAAATTTGCAAAGAAATGAAATCTATGATAAAAACGAAGTGCTAAAAACCTTTCTTTCACTTGTTGAAATTTTTTTAAAAAGATTTTAATTAAGCGTATGTAATAGAAAAAAGATTCACTATTGCTGCAATAATTAAAACAGAATGCTAGAAAAAATTGCAGAAAAAATGATGCTAGACGAAATAGGCTAAATGGGCAAAAAATGCAGCAGAAATTTTTTAAAAATTGGGTCGAGCGAAAAACAGCAGCATCGCGGGTTTATGGGCAAAAGCCGCAATGTGCATCGCGGGTTTGAGCCGCGAAGTCGCGATGGGTAGTGTGGAAAAAATCCGCGATGGGTAGCGAGGAAAAAGGCCGCGAAGCCGCAATGTGCAGCACGGAAAAAGGCCCCGAAGCCGCGATGTGCAGCGCGGAAAAAGGCTGCGAGGTCGCGATGAGCCGCGCGACTGTTGGGCGAAAAGTCGCGATGCGAAAACGGAAAAAAGGTTGCCGGAAACGAAACCAAAAAGTGAAATTTCAGTCTATTAAAGGCTACAGAAAGGGCCAAAAGCTAGAGCAGCAATGAATATGCTGTCTAGTATGGCAAATCTCTTGATTGGAATGGTAAAAACAAGTAAAAAACAAAGATCTAAAGAAAAAATTTAAAGCTCCAAACCCAGCGGAGTCGCCAAAAACTGTTGCTTGGTTTTTCAACCAAGCATGTGCAAGGATGCACCTATTAACAAAGTAATAGTAGTTTCAAATAAAAAGCATAAAACAATTATAAATCTAATCTAACATTATCATAAACATATGTAAATAAACAAGAACTAAATCAATAACAAGAGATCTATGGGAAGAACAAGAGAAAAAATAACAGATTTTTTGTATTACCTCAAAGGTGAGGATGTTTGGTATTGAGCAGCTCCAAGGTTGAGGTGCTCCAAGCTCCAATGGTATCTTCTCCAAGATACTGAAATGGGTGTCTTCAAACTCGAAATGGGAGGCAATGGCTCTCAAAAAGGAATTTGGTAGCATAAGGATAGGATGAAATGTGGATAGAAAGTGAGAAGCCCCTATCACCTTTTTATAGTTTTTGGTGATGGGGAATACCATTACGGTTTTGAGGAAACCAATGGTATTGACCAACATGGTTTAGGTACCTTTTTCCTTTTTTGAATATTTTTTATATTTTTATTCCCTTTTAATATTTTTTGGGAATTTTGGACCCTTTTTGAGGGTTTTTTGAGGATAAATATATATTTTGAGGGGAAAAATGTGTATTATGGTCTTTTTGGTGACCTTTTGATGGTTTTAGAGGCTCAAATGGTGGAAAAGTGGACAAATGGGTCATGTGAATAAGGGAATGAGCTAGTGAGCACTTTTTGGGTGTTAACAATCCTGACAGCACATCTCATGTCCACGTGAATGCTCCAAGCCTTGATTCGTCTGCGCATTCAGCCTAGAGTCATGCGTGTTGGCCAAGCTCTCACTCATGCCATTATTCTGGAAGGAGTCCAACCGTCCACATTTAGCCTACCAACATAACTTCCATGCCCACGTCAACACTCCAGGGCACTTGCTCTCTATTCGTTTGGCCGGGAGTTACACACGTCTACTCTTGTTCATTCATGTTGTCGTTCTGGAAGGTGTCCGCCTGCCCACGATTCAGTCTGCCAGCACACTACTCGTCCACGTCTGAGATGGATCGACGCTGCAGCTGCTCTGAGAAGGAACTAACCCCGTTAAAGTCTGAAGAACGCCCCTGTGTTGGCATGTATCAATTTAATTAGCAGTTACAGTCATTTAAACACCTCTATTATTAGAGAGGTTGACTATGTCGATCGTCTCACCCATTGTAACTTATAAAGAGTTGCCTCTGTGATTGAGACAAGTTAGCTTCTGAATCTACGGTGGTTTTCCAATCTTAGTCCAAGCATTTGCAGTCGTAGATAGTTTGAAGATAGAATCTGTGATTTTTCTCAAATTAATGGAAGCAGCAGCTTGTTGATGTTCTGTTGGTAGTTGTTTAAGTTGAGCTAGTTCACCCTCTGATTGCTGGGAAGGGCCCCTCATCAACTGGAGGTTTTATTTACATTTTCTGCATTTTTTTTCTTGCAATTAACTAGTTTATTTTCGGTGTGTGTAATTTAATTCGTTTTCCTGTGTGTATATCTTCATTTCTCTGTAATTAATATTCTACTGTTAATCCAACCTTCCTTCTTCTGAGTAGAATGGTTGACCAATAGTTCAGTAGTTCAATAATTTATAGTGTGTTTTTCAGTCATTCTTTCATCATCATAGTTAGATATTGCTTCCAAATTCTTCCATAGTTAGCATTCATTTCTTTCTTTTCTCCTCTGTTAGTTTTTCTTCCCGTTTGCTGTAGGTTAATTCTTCTTTCTTCTATTCCAAACTTCTCCCTTCTTCTATTTCCAACTTTCTTCCTACTTCTCATAGAACCATTCTTTCTCTTAGGTAATGATTTGCATAGATAATTTCTTAACCTCTAATCATCTCTCTACTGCTTCCTATGCACTGTAGGATCATTTGCATAAAGCCAGCTGGTAATTAAATCATCCAAAAACTCTTCTTTTCCTCACTTTAAAGTGTTTTCCTCCATTCGAATCGTCATTCAGACTACCTTTCAGACTGGCATTCGGATCGTCATTCGGACCTGTGTGTTTTCTGTATTATTTTAGGCCTTTTTACGAATCTAATTTCTTCTACCTCTTAATCATCATTCTTCTTGTTCCTCCTTAATAGTTTGAGATGCAATTTAATCTTGTTTTATATTACTTGGAGTTTTTAATTCAATTGTCATCATTTTTTCCTCCTTTCTTATTTCTTCCTTATCCTCTTCTCATCTTTCTTCCAAACTTTAGTTCTTTAACCAGTTTTGTTACTTAGTTACTGTTCAGAATGTATGAATGTTGTTCCTAAATAGTTTATTTTCAAGTTATAGTTGATGATTCCATTTCGTTGAGTTGTTTTAGTTTTTTAATCTTAAGACTAGTTTCTATTTAATGAAGATGTTCATATTGCAAGATTTGTATTAATAATAAAATATCTTTATCAAGTTTTCTACTTGCTTCCAAATCTAATATAGTTGAGTTTAACATCTTTCTTAAGTTTTCTGCTTGCTCCTACTTACATTAGTTTCATGTTGTTCACATATGGATAGACAGTAGTTCATAATGTTTAAAATTAGTGGTAGTTTTTTAATTTTTAGTTTACATTTGTTTGTAGAAGTTAAGTTAGATTTACTTCCATTTAGCTTCCTTATTACATTTGAAAGTCATTACGATACATTTACTCTAGTTCCTATTACATTTGATGTACGTAATCAAGAAGAATGGAATTAGATGGTTTAGCCTAAATTAATGTACATTTACAAGTTCTCCCTATTAAACATCTAATATCCGCAGCTCTGATTCTGTCCATAGTTGCTATCTGGAAGTTGAATTTGGTAGTTTCTTACTTTTCTAGAAGTAGTTTGTGTTCCAGTATTTGTTTCCATCTTTCTTATTAATTAACCATGGAGGTAGAGTAGTATGATCTAGTACTATTCTGATCTATGATTTAAATATATTCTTAAAATATTTAACTCGGTTTTTCATTTTGAAAGATCTTTCGATCTTTTTCCTTACTAAACATTTTTAGGTCTGACAAACCTGAACTTTAGAACCTTTTCTACCTTGGCATATATTTTGCTTTCAACTCTAAGTTTACTGATCTTGGTTGATAATTAATCTTAGGTGGTGTTTTTAATTTGAGATAGCTCACACACCCAACACTCTCAGAGTTGAATCCCAAGATTGAGTTTCTAAAGGCATTGGGTTTCACTGGAAAGTACCTGGGAAATGTCATATGCATAAACCCCACATATCTTGACAGTAATATAGATAGAACTGTGACCCCTAATATCCAATATCTTCAAATCCTGTTTGGGTTGAGGGATATTCTCTCTAAGGTTCTCGTAGGGAAACCTTCACTTTCGGGATATGATATTGAGAAGAGGATGAAACCCAGGTAAGTAGAAACTACTTTTATCTAGCTTGGAGATTAAATTTCATATCATGAATGGGGTGCAGCTGGCATTAATTATTGAAATGTATTGAAAGTCTTCTCACCCAATTTTGTTTGAAGAAGAGATTATGTTCAAGGACATAGGAAAACATGACAAGACAGATCGAAAGGCATGAATTTTGCTTGGAAAAGATGGATTTGTAAGAAAATTCCCTGTAGTGCTAGTTGAGCAGCTTATTCTAAAATTTGGAAGGAACAGGGATTTATCAGGGGCCACTCAAGTCTCCAAGTTTCAGACAATGCATGAATGGATAAAACCTAATAATTCCTAAAATGTTTACCAACACAAAATATTGTTTTTTTGGGTTTCCTTGAGCGATGACATTTTAGAGCAACTGATGAGCATTTGTTAGCTTGTTATTGGGAAAGTTTTGATACAAGAACTGGATGTAGAGAATCTACTGAAGAATCCAAAAACAACAGAGGGATAGTTCATTGAAAAATAGCTTGTCTTGGCTTTCCTTGTAAGCAATACTGCCTTGAGTAATTTGACAATATTCAACAAGAAGGTTTGTTTTGAGGATCATCTTATTAGTTAGGTTTTGTTTGTTTGAACTTTGAACCTTGAATTTCTCATATTTGAGTTTCTTAACCTTTACCTATATATTAACGTTGTTTCTCAAAGGTAAATTTAACAGTTGTGACACTTGGCTTTTTAATCAATATTTCCACGGGGGATTCCCTAACAAGGCAATATCATATCACGTCCATTCATATTGGGGGTTTGAATACTCCCAAAAACCTCAAAAATATATTGCCTTGTATTAAGGGGTCAAGGGGAGGTTTTTTATTTGACATAGTAATATAAATATTGGGGGTTACTTTATTTGGGTGGGTTGAGGAATAACCTCCAAATCGTGGGATGGATTCATACCTCCAAATCATGGGCTTAATTCATACCTCCAATTTATTAATTTTATAGAAAGCATGAGCTCTATATGGCTATACTTGTATTTACATGATATAAAATTGGTAGATTGGCAGGGTGTGGCGTGAAGCATCTACAATTATCATCTTTTCTAAGCGTTTCACTCACTATTGGACTATCAATCTTTTACATTCTTTGTTACATTGATCTCTTGACCAGGTTTCATTTTACACATTTTTCCTTCCCCATTAATATTTCCTAGTATTCCATTATCCAACACTAGAAATTGATCAGTCGCCGCTGCAATCCTGGTGGGATCATTATTAACATTATACTATTATTTTATTTATCATCTCATTTGCTTATACTAAGATGTGTTAGGGCTCTTGTTTGTTATAACTTGATAATATGATATAAAGGGGGTATTAGAAATGGGTTGATAAAAATGGATACCTACAATATCTGGTGAAACTAGGGGTTTTCTTAACTGGAAAGGTATATTGGGAGGGGGTTTCAACAATACAATTTTAGGAGACATTTTCCAATATTTTGTGAGATTAGGTATATTCTTTAATATCCTATGAACGGTCGTGCTATGTAACAAGTTCACTAAGTGAACCCCCCGTGAATATTTCATTTTGACAAAGAGACAGAAGTTATCTTCCAGCGTTTCCAAAGTGGGGTGAGCTTGGTGAAGAATGATGAAAATTTGTTACAGGAATTATTCTATAGGGATATCAAGGATGTTGATGTCTCTGATGTGGATGATTAAAAGGAACGTGTTTCATCTTCTGCTCAAGAAAGCAAGGCTACATCAAAATTGAGCTCAAAGTTTGCAAGTTAGGTGCTGCCATGTCTTTCTTGTAGAACATTTTGTTGGATATAGATTTCGAATATGCCCATGATTTACAGGTGAACCTTATATATTATGGTTGGAAGATTCCCTTTGTTGTATACTCCAATGTTGTGCCTGGCAATTTTTCTTCTAATACTTTGAATCTCGTTTTGGCCACAAAAGTTTTGGAGTTTCAATAATTAGCAAATCAGAAGTTAAGTTCAGAAAGAGATTGCAAACATGCCATGGACCAGCACTCTCAGAATACTTGTGCTACCTTAGACCACATCTATCACATATTTGATATGTTTGCGGTTAGTATGGCACTCTGTAGAGGAAGTATCAGGGATCTTAACCTCCATGTTTAACTAAAGTTAATAAATATTGTTGGAGAAGACCTTGAGCAAAGAACATGTAAAGAATACTTGAAGAATCTTATTGGGCAGTTAGAGAAAGAAAAAGGAAATGATTTTTCAAATCTCAGGATTCAGTTCCATGTTCAAATGTCTAAAAGCTGGGACTCAAACAATATAGAATCTAGATTTCTCATTCCCTCTCCATCAAAAAAATCCTATGGGAAACTGGGTCTGTCAACTTATATTCTTTGTACCCATCCAATCAACTTGTGCTAAAAACAATGGACTGCATCCCTTACTTGATGGGATTCAAATACCCCTGCAACCTACTTATGCATTTAGCATATTTCTAGAAACTATGTTGTGCTTTGACTTGTATGATGCTGTGTTGAGTGAGTGGCATGGTAAAATCAAGGAAGTATCATCAATGGGCACACAAAGTAGTGGTAAGTTGTACTTACTAAGCCATCTGTCTGGCTCCCTCCTTGATGTAGCAGGAGGGAGAATGCACTGATGGGTTGTGGATGATAGTTTGGATGGATTCAAAGTGCCTTTATGTATTCATGGAATTTGAGGGATTAGAGAGATTTGAAAGAACAAAGCAAGAAGATATGTTACCCTTGGTCCTAAATACTGCCTTGAGTAATTTGACAATATTCAACAAGAAGGTTTGTTTTGAGGACCGTTTTATTAGTTAGGTTTTGCTGGTTTGAACTTTGGACCTTGAATTTATCATATTTGAGTTTATTAACCTTTACCTTTATATTAATGTTGCTGCTCAAAGGTAAATTTAACAGTTGTGACACTTGGATTTTTAATCAGGATTTCATTTTGACAAAGAGTCAGAAATTATCTTCCAGCGTTTCTAAAGTGGGGTGAGCTTGGTGAAGAATGATGAAAATTTGTTACAGGGATTATTCTACAGAGCTATCAAGGATGTTGGTGTCTCTGATGTGGAGGATTAAAATATGAATTATGTGTAAAACTTCTACAAATTTATACTTCTGACTAAGGTATGGAGGAATTGTTGAACTTGTTGCAATGTCTCCTTTCACTTGATGGGAAAATCATCAGGAAAGCTTATCTTATATTTCTTTGACTTATATTGCACACTTTCCAAGCATAAAATCATATTTGGATTCACTCCAGTTCATGTAGATTTACAGCAGTAAATCTGCCCTATTATATTCTTTATTAATTTTAAATCACTTGACAATTTTAACCTTCACTTGTGTCAAATTAGCATGACAAATTAGTGCTGAAAATTATCAAACCAAGAAGACAATTAACACAGAAAATCAAAGATGCAACTGAGACAATTTTGGATAGCTGGAAAATTCATATATATGTAAAAATATGAAGTACATGTACATACCATAGCCTCATCCCAAGGCTAGTATAATCCTCTAGCTCTCCAACATGCCATCTTAGAAAAAACCGTGAAAAATACTAGCTCCAACAAATATCCTCAACAAACTAATATCACACACTCAGGACTCCTTGCCTTCAAGCAAGATGTCCCCTCTATCCTCTTCTACAAGTGCTATATAGGGTTTAGTGGAAAAACCAGAGTCCCAAAGTCTCCATGAGCGGAAACCCTAACCCTAGTATTCAAGATTCTCTAAGTGATCCAAGAAACCGTAGTGCCTCAACGAGAAAAGAGATATGTATAAAGAATAAAAACCAAGAGAGATCAAAACACTCTTCTCACCAAATCCTTCCTAGGGTTTCCTCATGAAACCCTAATGCAGGAGTAAGGAACAACATCAAGAAAAGGCAGAGTCTGACACTCCAATGCTCTAGCATATTGCTACGACACAAGAAGATGAAGATAGTATATAAGGCGATTGTTTTTGGTGCAGAAGCACTTGAGTCTCTAGCAGAGAGAGATTCTAAAAATAATTCTTTAACCCTCATTGGTGACTAGGTCTACAATGGTCTTCACCTTCGAATTTAATTATTATGTGTAACTGCCTTGCCATTTAGGAATTAGTGTTGGATCCACCTTCACCTTGACCTAGTTTCCTCAAGTGCCCTCTCATAAATATATCTATATTTTTTATTTATCCAACCTGCAGGGTACAATATATTCTTGGTATCCATGCCCTTTCCTTCTAACTTTCTCGGCTTGGGAAAACAATATGCATCCCACAACAGAGTAATAAATATTGTATAGGATGGGATATACACCGTTGGATTTGAAACATGTTGGATCCAACGGTGTATATCCTAGCCTATACAACATTTATGATACTGTTGTAAGGTGCATATTGTTTGCCCGTGGCTTGGGTAGGCATCATTCATGTTGGGAGGGGAACCCTCCATATTCATATGAGAGCTCTTGTTAAAGGCCCATTAAACTGCCCCAGAATGTGCTTTAAGAGTGAGAAATCACCTCGTATGACTAACTCAATCCCTGCATCGAAGAAGTCACCCTTATCATTCCTTAAAACATGACTTCAATCATCTATCCCATTATTGCTTGAAAACAAATTTATCCATAAAATATAGGCCTTTGATAGTCAGATGATATCTATACCATGGCTGTAACATTGAAGAAAAACCATTACGTATCCCCTTAAAACTTAAAAATGACAAAACGTAGCTTATTAAACTAGGTCATTATTAAATTCCCATACTTTAAGGATGTATCCACAAAATCCAAGTTTCACTGACTTTAAATCCCCTTTGAGTTGTTTTGAATACGCTAACTCTGACATATGCGATGACCCAACTATTCAAATGTCCTTGAACTTCAACATGTATCTTCATGATTCAAAAACTCCAAAATTTATGTTCCTTCAAACTTGAAATGCACACTACTATGCTCATGTGTGATGTGATAATCTGTGGTGTGTATTGAAATTGCACACGGGATATGGAAGGTTTGAGGAAGGAAAAGGCTTACTACACTATGGAGCTTCACATCCCATGTTTAAAATGCCCCCTAAAGACCTCACTTAGTCCACTGTCCACTTCAAGCCTAGGAAGATCCTAGGAATGCCTCCAAATTTGAGAAATTTTGAACATGTAATTTAATAAATATTGTATTAATGAAGGGTTCAGGAGTCATGGAATATAGTGATGAGAGGAAATCTGCGGATGATTTTTGAAATCGATAGTTTCGAACCTTTTAAGCAGGTTCATCCTCCAAACTGTCGATTTCAAAAATCATCTGCAGATTTCCTCTCATCACTATTTACAAAACTGTGGAGTAAAGATGAACAGTCATGGAATACATTGATTTGCCTTTCTTTTATATGCCATATAGCAAGTTACGTCTATAACTAACATATACCTAACATTCAAAATTTATTACTAGGATTCCTAACATACTAGGTCTCTATTTCAACATGAATTTATTATATTAAACATTATATTGGAGTGTTCTACTCTCAACATCCAAAACTAAAACTTTCTGCAGAACATAGGAATATCATATTAAATGGCTCAAACGAATAAAAAATATTTAAAAATTGTAGTTAAGGAACCATCACTATGTTTTCAAAATAGGTTTAATTGCACAAATCACTCCGAGAACTTTTCGTTTTGGAATGGCCACCAGTGAACCCATTGGGAGATTTTGTTGAATTCAATTATTAGTCCAAGCAGTCAAACTTGTGAATTTTGATCTCTGTACAGATTTGGAATGTCCAGGCATGCCTGGCATGCACAATTTTTCCTTGAGTTGTAGGATTGATCGATTCTAAGTTACCTTGATTTGAAATTTTATGTAAACATAATGATGAATGAAATATGGAAGAAGGGGAACAATAGCAGAGTGGTCACAAAACTATACAGATTCATTCTGATCTAAATAGCCAAACTAGTAATGAAAATCTCATGCAAATTTAGTTTAATGAGAAACATTATTAGACACTGTTAAAACTCGTCTAGTAGAAAAGGGAAACATCCTTAAAAAATTGTTGGAAATTTAAAGATCGATGGATAGCATAACTATAGAAAGTTGTCAGTTGTGTCTAGCTTGGGTGGTTGGGAGGCAAAATTGATACCCCAGGTGCAAATCCCACTTATGTCCTCTTAACTCTTCTTGAGCCAATGAGAAATATCTCACCCTTGCTTAGGGGCTTGAGGGATGAGATGTTATGTGTACAAAATAAAGATGCAGAAAGTAAGGGAAAACAAAAATGCTTTCTTACCTAAGTAGTTGAAATACTAGTGAAACAACAGAAAAAGGATGGCTATAGTTTGAATTATTTAATTTCTCTTTGGATGTATTTAAGAGAAAGAATACCAAATGTAAACTATAACATGGTAATTGACATCTCCCTCCATTTTTTTTATACAAAGTAGTTGTAGCTGCAAATAAAAACAATGAACACTAATATTTTATGGACATGGACAAACAATTCCTCAACATGCAAATACTCCTAGATTCCATTACTTAACGAAAGCATTGGCTTTTAGCATGTCATTCTATCCAACCCCTCCACTTGTAAATACCATCAAATTTTAATTTGTGTTATTGTCCTTCCATGACAAACCATAAAAGCAGAACAACAAGAATTACAAATTGCTATTGTCCAAGATCTATAAACCCTTGCTTTAAAGTGCCAGATAATGTATGGCATGATGATTCTCAATGTTTTAACATGTTAAGAATCAGATTGCTTCCAAGAATTGGTGATGACACATCCTTTAGCATTCACCCTCAGACAGGCTGAGATGATCCAGATTGACTAGGAATTAACTTTGGATATTTAGTAGAATAAATATGCTCTCATTTGAACTGGAACTCTACAATTGAGGTGTGATTGTTTTGATGGTAAAACAGGCATGTGGAAAAATTACACAATCAAGCAAAATACAACATGACATCCTTGTTGTAATTCTGCCATTTTAACACTAAATCTTTCTATATTATATTAACAAGTAAAGATGATTGAACCCTAAATGATATGCTCTTGGGAATAAGGCATAAAATACATAGATATAGACAGTATGGAGAAGTGGAGACCACTGAGCTTGGCTGATAGTTGAAGGACAAAAAGTGATATTGGGAGCAGATCCTTTGATTGGGAGTGACATGAAGGGACTGCATTCCTACTGATAATACCATCCCTCTTCCTTTGCTTTCTTTTAACGAAAGATGTTAGTGTTTGTGTCTTACCCATTGTACTGCAATTCTCAACTGCTTTGAAAATTCATGATAACTAATTTCAAACACAGCTTTGAGAAATCTGTCCAGAATGGTATTCGGTTATGATCACTGTTGATGCAGATGCCCTCCACAAGTTGAAATCGGCTCCCTCTGAAATTTATGTTTTAAATTGCTTCAGGAATAAAATTTAAACATTTTCTAAGTGGTAAGTTATCCTAAAGAATACCAGATGTCTCCCCTAAATCTGAATTTTGCAGTTATTCCTCCAAAATATCTTTTATAAAATTATTTCAAGAGCTTTGAAAATTCAAATTATAATACTGAGCCAAAACCGATTTTCATCTAAACCCAGTGATTTACTGAAATCGGCACTCATGGAGATCCCCACTTTGATATGATTAAAAATCTGTTATAACGTTTCGATTGGAATGTTTCATGTCTCAATTCCGATCTCCTTTTCAAGCTGGGCCGCTGGCCAATTTGATTTGTTTCTATTGATTTCATTGCATACAATTTGTGAAGATTATTGTTTGAGGGCTTCATATTTAAACATTTCTTGGATTGCCGCCCAACCAAACTGGATTTCTTTGTCATAATTATTATTTAAAGGGTTTACAATTTTAAATAAAACTCAATAACATAATCTGATCCCAAATCCATTCATTATTATACTAAGGAAGCTATCCTCCCTTTCACGACTTGGTTAAGAGCATTCTCAAAATTAAAAGGGGTCCTTACTTTATCATGCTTATTATAATTTTTCTAAAAAGAGCATATGATAATTTTCTAAATGGTTAACGTTTTGATTTTTGATTTATTCTGGAGAAATAAATAATAGCATGGGGTTATCTTAAATTCCATTATGCCAATCTTATGAGATCCAGATACATTATATATTTAAAATTTGATCTTTTGGAAATACTTTATGAGATGGTTGACGTTTGAATTATTTAAAACAAATTTAAATTATTTAGATTTTAATATTGGTTTTAGACTTTGCAAAAGGGTGATATTTTATTTTTGGGTCTATCTCCATCTCATATTTAATTTTATGGTGAATACTTTATCTTATGTGTGAATTATATAATGCTTGACATTTTATGGTATTGACTTGAGGCTATCATCATTGGTCTCTATTTGAGTGAAGGAGACTGACACTTATTAAGGTTTATGTTATGTGTGAATTATATAATGCTTGACATTTTATGGTATTGACTTGAGGCTATCATCATTGGTCTCTATTTGAGTGAAGGAGATTGACAACTTATTAAGGTTTGTTTCTTCTTGATCTTTGTATCGAGGTGTTTGTGGCTTTAGATTTACAAAAAATTGTAATTTAAGTATAAGAGATCATTAAAGTTAAAAGAGTATCATCGATTCAAGTCTCTTTCAAGACTTGGCATTACTTATTGTAACAAACCATCAAGACATTATCTATTGTATCATCCAAAAACCAGTGAGCTAGACTGATTTTATTCACTGGCCATTGTGTTCTTGGGTTAGCTTATCTTCTCTTTGGCTAGCTCCCCTTGTGCACTTGTGGGGACTAGTTGTCTCTTGTCTTGGGTGGCTTTAGAGTGACTTGGTCATTCTATCGATACATTGTTATTTGTGTTATGATGTGAGTGCTTCGTTTAAGATAAATAATTACAGGGTGAAAAAATGAAGATGGGTGTCTATTTTGGGGGGTCTCGTGAGAAAATAATTCTGTTTTTTTCATGTCTTCCAACTTCGGGCGAACAAAAGTGATATTTTTATTTAAAATTTCACTTTGCCGTAAAAAGAAAACTTTTGTAGAATTATGTTAGCTTTCTACTCATAATTTTTTCAATTTTTTTTATTAAGATTTGATATGTCGATTTTGCAAATGTTTGACAGTGTGTTCTTATAAAATGAAAAGACTACAAAAGAGTTATGATTTGTTGCACCACTAAAATCGTTGTTAGACTTGTCTTTTGCAAAAACTGAAAATGCTACGACAATCTACACACAATGTACTAACGCGTGACTATAAGTTTGTATCCAATGGACCTCTATACTAATTATTATATTTTTTTAAAGTCGATCCATGGGGAAACTCAGTCGATTTTCAACAACCTTTTTGTTGCACCACTTTTCTCTCAACCCGCTATAAAATCAAAACATCTACGACCACCCTTTTGAAGTAGACACGTCAATGAATCGACCCACATTTTCTTCGATTTTTTTGGTGTTGTATTTACAAAGTTATGGATTTTTCTTTTCGCTGTTTTTTTAAAGAGCTGATTCATAACTCGACACATGTTACAAATATAAAACTTAAAAAATATCAGTTCTTATCTATATACAACAAAATTTATACCCTCGTAAAGTAGATTCAATGATGAATCTACTGGTATGAAGTCCGACATTCGTTTTGTTGTGTAAGAGGTGGTTTTCTCCTTCCGAAAATGGAGAAACCTGAAAATTTTGCAGAAGTCTGAATCGGCCATGTTTCAGATATTATTCGGCCGAACAAATTATTCGGCCGAATAATTGTTCGGCCGAACAATTGTTCGGCCGAACAACTTTTTTTCGTAACGGCGCCGTGACTTATAGCGAAGGTTATTCGGCCGAATAACCAAACGGAAAAAAATTTTCGTCGGCCGGAAAAAAAAAAAAAAAAAAAAAAAAAAATTATACTCATATAAATAAAGGTAAAGTTAATTCATTATTTTCGCATGTTTGAACTTCGCATTTTTTTGTCAAACTAATTTCGGAAGGAGGATATAATTTTTGCAAAAGGAGGTTTTTACAAGGTATGTTTCTTCTTCTTCTTTACAAAAAGCACATTGAAGGAGTTTTTTTTTCTAAGGCATATTTGCAAGGAGTTTTTCCAAACTATCTCTTTTCTTGTTGCATTTTTACAAAGAAGACATTTTTTGCAAAATGGGGTTTTTACAAGCTATGTTTCTTCTTCTTCTTTACAAAAGGCACATTGAAGGAGTTTTTTTTTCCAAGGCATATTTGCAAGGAGTTTTTCCAACCTATCTATTTTCTTATTGCATTCTTACAAAGAAGACATTTTTTGCAAAATGAAGTTTTTACAAACTATGTCTTCTTCTTTTTTACAAAAGGCACATTGAAGGAGTTTTTCCAACATATCTCTTTTTTATTGCATTTTTACAAAGAAGACATTTTTTGCAAAAGGAGGTTTTTACAAGGTATGTTTCTTCTTTTTTCCAAAGGCACATTGAAGAAAAAAATTTTCTAAGGCATATTTGCAAGAAGTTTTTTCCAGATATTTATTTTCTTGCTGTATATTTGCAAAGAAAACATTTTTTTGAAAAAGAGATTTTTACAAAGTATGTTTCTTCTTCTTTTTTCCAAAACACATTGAAAGTGTTTTTTTTAAGGGATATTTGCAAGGAGTTTTTTCAAAATATTTCTTTTCTTAGACATGTTTGCAAGGAGGTTCTTTGCAAGGATGTTTTTTTTTCAAAGTAGCTTTGCACTTTTTATTTAATTGAAAGAGGTTTTTTCAAATAGTTGTTTTGCTAAGGTATTTTGCAAATGATTTTTTTCCAAAGTAGTTTTGCACTTCTTATTTATTTGAAAAGAGTTTTTTCAAATAGTTATCTTATTTTGCAAAGGATTTTTTACAAGGTAATTTTGTACTTCTTATTTCTTTGAAATTGGGTTTTTTTCAAAGAGTTGTTTTTTTACAATGATTTTTTCCCAGATATATTTATAAATAAATTTTTATTGAAAGTATTTGTTTTTACTATAAAGTAACATGATTCTTTAATTTATCGTCTATAGATTAAACAACCATGGGCAATAAGAGAAATCGTAAAAGAAAAGCTGATCGTAAACGTGATGATGATGATAATAGAGAGAAACAAAAACTCAGATATATTGCCAAAAAACAAAGGGTTGCTGAAACGAAAGAGAGAACTATTGAAGATATAAATACAGATTTACATGACAATGTTGAAGAAATGGAAATTGAAAATAGAGTACAAGAAGAACAAATTGAAGTTGAAAAGAACATTGTAGAAGATGTAAATAGTGATTTACATGCTAATGTCGATGAAATCAATATTGAAGATCAAGTTCAAAATCCAGAAATTGAACCTGGTATGTATATATCATATATTTTCCAAATTCATTTTTTTATAATGAATTTTATTTTTTGATATATGTTAAATTAAATTTAATTTGATGTATAGGTACTTTTACTATTGATGATGAAATGTTAGAAGACATTGATTGCGACAAATATGGAGAAAAACTACCAATACATGTTGCACGATATCGTGCTACAAAATTTTATGATGAAGTTCTCAAAGATTACTCAATAGCAGGACAAGCACAAATTTTGAGATGTTTATTAGTGTCCAAGAAATTAGAAGGTGCTACATCGTTATTGGGTATTCACAAAGTAACAAAAGAGTCGAAATTGAAACAAAATGTGATGGAAAATATAGGCGATGCAATAAAAAAATTTGGAAAATCCAGGAAGAAAGATATCAGTGCTGCACGTAAAGCAATTCATACAGCAATTCTTTCAGCTAGTACTAAACAAAAGCGTTTGACAACAGAACTAGCAAAAGCAGTTGGAACATCAAGAAAAACATTATACAAACATAGCAAATTCAGAATGCAAATAGATGAAAATAATGAACTTGCTTGTTGGGCAATTATTTGTAGACAACCTTACAAAGATAGATTAGGAGCAGGGGTTAAAGATATTGTACGAGAATATTGGTTGGAACATGCTCGAGTTTCACCAAATGCAAGAGATGTGATACGCAAAAGAGTATCACGAAATGTATATGAAAGCCAACCAAAACATATAATGGACATGACACAAGTACAATTGTTCAATAAATTCAAGGAAGATCATCGTGGAATTAATATATCAATCACTACATTTGTGCAACAAAAACCATGGTATGTTCGACCTATAACTATACGTGATACATGTTGTTGTCGTTATCATGTGCAATTTCAGTTATATTATGATACGTTTCTTGAATTTGGTAAAATGTTTTGGACAAATTCACCACCTCCGCCAACGATACGTGAATTCATATCTCAAATTTTATGTGAGAGAAATCACGATGAAGTATTTTATTCAAAGAAATGTGTCAATGGAAAACATTGTCATCATTGTGGAAATTTGGTGTTATTCCACAATAAATACCCTATCGACAATGATCAATCGTTGTCAAATGTAAATGTTGATTGGAAGAGATACGAATACATCAACTATAGTACAAGTTCTAGTGATTCACATTCCAAAAGAATTGATTTGCTAGAAGACAAGATATGCGTCACAGATTTTCTCAAAAAATTTGAAAACGAAATTTATAAATACACCCAGCATTCACATAGAGCACGATGGCAAGATCTTCAATTCAAACAGTCTCGTGAAATTTTTCCACCCGGAACAATTTTGTCTGTGGTTGATTTTGCTGAAAACTATACATTTGCTGCACAAAACGAAATACAGAGTGAATACTATCACTCTGACCAAGTTTCGATATTTGTCCATGTTGTATATAGACATTCTCAACAGGATATCGATGGCATTGAAAGCACATGTGACAATCGAGATGTGATTAAAGAATATCACTTCTATATAAGCGATGATCGTACACACGACACACATTTTGTCCAACATTGTATAGAAAATATTTTCTATGACTCACTGAAAAAACGCGAAGTCAAATTCAAAGAGCATTGGATATGGTCTGATGGATGTGCGGGTCAATTTAAATCTTCACGATCATTTTTTTGGTTATGTCGACTTCATAAAGCGCTGAACATTAAACATCGCTGGAATTTCTTTGAAACTGGGCATGGAAAAGGTGAGCATGATGGTGCAGGAGCATGCGTAAAAAGAGCACTTCGAAGATGGCAAATGAACTATTCTTCAGCACGGTTTCATTCAGCTGCAGAGGTTGTCCAATGGTGTCAATTAAATCTAAGCCATGATTATAATCAACAATCAAAAGACGTGCGCAGGTATGTCCACTATCTTTTTAATTTATATTATTTCTTAAAATTAAAAAAAATGTATATACTAACATTTAAGTACACATGTACACTATTTATTGTGTAGATTTTTTTGGCTTGTTGGGGTCCAAGATATAAATAGATCAATACCATATGACGCTAGCACCATACATGGAACTAGAGATCTTCACTCTATTCAAACAAAATCATTTCACAACGTGTTTGCATTTGACAGTAGAAAGCAATCATGCTTTTGTCATATTTGCATTGAAAATGTCGAGTCTACAGAAGTTTGTGAAAACATAACAAACAACTACGTAAAAGCTTGGAGACACACAGAGATTAATCCAAAAGGAAAAATGCCACTGGCAAGTGTTGAAGAATTAGAATCAGAAGAAATAGCAATATCGTCTGATGGCGATAGAATTTCAGATCTCGTAAGAGAAGGTAATAAACTTGTTTTTGACTTTTTAATCAATTGTTCATTCTAATCCTTCGCCATAAGTAGTCTTGATTCAATTCATTTAAATACGCTAACACCAATCATAACTTGCACAGGAGATGTTTTCGCTGTGATTGCACCTATAGACAACAACGAAAATGTCAAATATTATTTGATGCGATGCACAGAAGGAAAAATGAAATTATTGGAGGACTACAACGACAACGGATATACATACGAAAGAGGATCCATCATTTTAAAAGGCTACTTTTTTCAGCAGACGCATATGACTAAAAGTTATGTCTACTTCCAAGATTATGAACCCGATGTTATATGTTGTCAATATAGTCATTTAGTATGTGCATCTCGAATAAAATTGATACAAGTTCCATCAAAAAAACAGTTAAAAACCAAAAAATGGAAACTATCCATATGTGACCATGAACGAATAGTTGAAGATGGTATTCCATTGCGATGTTTTTAACTACATATCAAAAATAAATTGATCTATATTTTTGTCCATATCAATTGTTGTGTGCAATATATTTTTTGTCCAATTATCAAAATTGTTGTGCACAGTATATTTTTTCACTGAGATTTTATGAATATTTTCTTGAATGACAACTAACACAAAAGCTTAAATGGTTTATTTTTTCATTGAAATTTTATGAATATTTTCTTGAATGACCACTAACACGAAAACTTAAATGGTTGTACTTTAACATGCTTAAAAATGAATTCAAATATAATTTGTAAATTCAAAAGTACTTTATTCGGGTCCCCATATGTCTATTAGACCACTAAGGGATGAGATAACGGATGTGGCTATCCCCACTCCGCCCCGAATTTTTACTTTTGATTGATTGATAGTAACAAAAATTCACAAAAAGACCTATTAAATTTTGTATTATTTTAATCCATCGAACATGTTTCTTTAATACATACTTCACCATAAATATAATCTTAAATAGATGTCTTAAAATTGTCACCAAGTTCTCCGTCCCAAATCTTTAATTTAAAATATCGCTTGTGCAAATTCACATAACTGAAATCATGGCAAATGGAGATAACGATCAGTTGATTTTTAATCACAAGCAAGGATTCCAGGATTGTGAAGCTTATGTTAAATTAGAGAAATGATTATTTACAACAAATCAATGAAAATTCATCAAATTGTTGTTTAAAATCATTGCTCTAATTTAACGCAAACTTCACAATCCTGGAATCTTCGCTTATGATTAAAAAACAAAAAACCGTTACCCCCATTTGCCATGATTTCAGCCGCATCAAATGTACCTGAACATTGTAAATAAAAATTAAATTAATTAAAAATCCATTATATCAAAATTTGAACTTAACATATATTTGCTTTAAAACATCCTAATCCATCCATATTTTCTATTAAAACTTATATTTAACATTCCTAAACTTTCTATTTTTTCCATATTTCTATCAACTTTCTAACATTCCTAAAACTTCATAACATCCTTGAAAATTCAAACTTAAATTTCATTTTTAAACTTTATATTTCATCCATGTATTTTCATCAAAACTTCAAACATTCTTGAACTTGCTAACATCTCTAAAGTTTAGAGTAATCACTTTTAATCTTCCTGATTCGTCGATATGTACGAAAACTTCTACCATTTCTAAACATTCTAACATTCAAAGACAATATTTTTATCAAAACTTCTATCATTCTCTAAAACTTTATATAACATTCTTAAACTTTCTATTTCTTCCATATTTTTATAGACTTCTAACATTCCTAAAACTTCTAACATCATTCCTAAAACTTCATAACATCCTTGAAAATAACATTCAACCTTACTTGAATTTCATTTTTAAACTTTATATTTCATCCATATTTTCATTAAAACTTCAAACATTCTTGAACTTCCTAACATCTCTAAAGTTTGAATGTAATCACTTTTATACTTCCTGATTTATAAACTTTAAACCTATCATTCATTTGAATGTCGAACAACTATTTCTATAAACTTCTAACATTCCTAAAACTTCATAACATCCTTGAAAATAACATTCAACAGGTTACTTGAATTTCATTTATAAACTCTAAACCTATCATTCATTCATGTCGAACAATTATAACTTCCTCATTTATAAACTCTAAACCTATATGTGAACATCCACTTTTAAAAATTTCCTTTAAAACTTCAATCAAAACTTCCTCATTTATGAACTTTAAACCTAATATGTTTATCCATTTTTAAACTTCCTAAATAACATTTCTTAAACTTAATAATATTCAAGAATGTCATGTTTCTTAACATTCAGTTTTACATATATTCATTCATTCAAACATTCATTCAAACATGCAAATACATATTTTAAACTAAATTTAACACCAAATATGTCAAATAAACAAAAATAAACTTAGAAATCATTTAAAAGCCATGATTCACGAAATATGTAAGTTCAAAATTTATATGTATATAATCTCCAAAAAAAAATCATTAACATGTATATATCTCGTCCAAAAATAAACCTCCTCAACATGTCCAAGACAAATGTTTCCAATCTAAATACATATCAACAACAAAAAATAGTGGACACCATGAACTATAAAATTAAAATGTCTGTGCTATCCTCCACTCGGGCCTCCCCCTCCTCCACTCAAGCCTCTCCCTGGACTCAACCCTCCCTGCAACATGTGTAAAAAAAAATTATGTTCATATCATTTAAATTACTTAAACTATAATCAAAAAATTAAAATATTAAACTAATATATCAAAATACAATTCAAATATTAACAATATTACATCAAATTCTCCAAATGCTTGTCCACCACCATCCTCCAAAAGACTTTTTCCTTTGCCTCCAAAAGATTTGAGAGACCCAAGCTGCAATCCATATATAAAATCAATTTATGAATCTCATAAATCTAAATCCACAAAAATTAAAATATTAAAACAGTAAACAAAATTAAAACAAAATTAAAGCAAAATTAAAGCAATCAATGAAATTACCTCTCTACCAATATCTGCATCATTAAGCAAAGAACCGATATCTCCACCCTAAAATTTAAATTGTATTAATAAATAAAACATATAATACAAAACAAAAAAATTACTATACCAATTAAAACTAAAAAACTCAAACAAAAAATTTAAAAAACATTAGCTCACAATAGATGGTAAATCATTTATAAAGTTGGTATCTAAAGAAACCTGCATGGATGAGTCAAATTAACAATAAAATACACAGTTAAATTATCATTCAAAAAATAATAATTTATATATATATATATATCAAATTCAAACATAAGTACAAATATGTTGATAATAAATATGTACCTCTCTCCCTACATTTCCGCTAGTTGAAATGTGAAAAGAATTTTCGTTCATCATTCTTGAAAACTGCAACCAATTTAAACATTTACATAATGTACCTATGATAAGGTAACAAAAAAAATAAAATCAAGATAAATAAAATATTTAATTCAAATCAAATCATATCATGTAGTCAACGAACCTCTCCCAAACTCGATGTGTCGTTGGATATAACATTTGCTGCTAAGTCACGACAAATCTTTGCATATGCCCTGACATCTTCAATGCTCATTCCATCTATTTCATCATCAGTTTTATAAACAAACTTTTGACGAATAGCAGAACGAGCCCTTTCTCTAACCAACCCCACATCTACTCCCACTAATACTGATGATAGCCCATCACCAACAAAATTCCTTGCTGTCGTCCCAAGTTGAGATGTGGGCTCCATCTCTGATTTTAATGCCACCAACCTAGGTGGACGAGATATCTGGGGCGGAGGTCTAAGAGTTGCAGGATCTCTATGTGCACCCTCTCGATCATATATTCGACCCTTCCCAACTCCATAAAATTTTGAATGAACATCAGTATAATCTGGCTTCATATTTAAAAAAAACTCGGCATAAAAAAATCTAGCAAAATACTGAGAAACCTCATCGTTCCATGGAAAACGACCATAGGCAGCAAGAAACCGATCATAAAGTAAGTGTGCCAGATGAAGATGTTTGAAATATTGCACTTTCAACATATCCTTTTTCAAACCTTCTTTGAAATTAAACATTGATTTGGCCTGCTCTCTTGTCACTCTTTCTTTCACAACATCCCATTTGTCTGGACCCATCACTTGATCCCTTCGTCTTCGCATCAAATCTACAAAACCATCTGTAGTCGGCCCAAGATTCTCATATGCTTGAATGAAGTTTTGCAATGATCCCAAGACAATCTCCAAACTTTGTTTACTCTCCGGAGGAAGATCCATAGTAGACAAATCATTTTGCAACTTTTCATAGTGAGATCTACATCTTTCAAGAGTCATTTGATGATTACCACCTTCCCATGGAAGCTCCCGAGGTAGATCAGATGGATATGTCGTAGTGGGTGTACAACCCTCAGTTAATTCAACATATTGTGTCCTAGCTCTACCTTCATCACCTCGTGCCGAATGGTGAGCCTCTTGAGAACCTTGCTCTGCATCGTCATCCGTCTCCCTCGTTTGCCCTGTCTCCCTCCCTATAGAATTAGGAGCATCTTCCGAACCATCCTCTGCTTCAAATGACAAAGTCTAGTTTAAACACAACTACAAATTTTGCACTCTCAAAAAAACAATTTGCATATATATAAATGTCCAAAGATCGATATTCATATGTACCAATAGAGGGTCGAGATCGACGTTCTCCCATAGAAGATACAGGGGAATCATTTGTACCCCTTTCACCTTGTCGGTGTGAACTATACAATAAATTAGAGTCCCGAGGAGAGGTTGACAACCTCCGATTATCACTCGTACCACCTACGCCAGAAGATTGTGAAGACCTCCTACGCTTTCGCCTTAAAGAATCCTCTCTTTCCATTTGATATATAATGCCTACACCTAAAGACAAATCAACTAATTACATATTCAAATCCTACAAGTTAAATCTATGAACTCTAAAAACCAACTACTTAATAGACTAAGTTATTTAACAAGTACCTAGATTTACCTAATTTATCATCATGATGAATTAATGTACCAATCTTTAAGGTGTTTTTGATGTTTAAAATGAATGGAACCAATATAGTTAAGTACTAAATAATAGGTTTTTTTTTATGTGTATTAGTTCATGAATCTCTTTTACCTTCTTCATACATAACTTAATACCTAAAACATAAATAATGAATCTATTTAACCTCTTCACTACATAACTTAATACCTAAAACATAAATCATGAATTTCTCTTTTACCTTCTTAATACATAACTTAATACCTAAAGCATAAATCATGAATCTCTCTCACCTTCTTAATACAACTTAATATCTGAAACATAAATTAAGTCTTGAAAATATTTTCATTATTGACAATAAAATAAAAATTCACAATTCATGTTTTATGTTTTCAAAATTTTCCATTTGATAATCATTTTCAATTTCTTAAACTACAAATTTAAACCAGAAATTTTATTACTCTAGACATAAGTTATATCTACAAATAATCTCATTGTCCCATAGAACAAAAAAAACTTACTGTTAAGTATTATGATTGAGTTAAATTTCATGTTTCTCAAATTGGCCTCGTTTGACAATGATCTTTAATTTCAATCTAATAATGGTAACAATTCTTGGTATTATGTTCTCCAAGCCAGCCATGTTGCAAACAAAAGAAAACAGAATACCAGTTTACCACCTTTACTAGAATAAAACTCGAACCATTCTGACATAACATCACCTAGTATTTTATAAAACTTACTGTAATACACTCAGATTAAAACCTATTAATGTCTATAGTTCCCTTTTACATAAAATCCATTTAAATTATTGTTTTCTCAAAAATAGACTGTGTATCTAAGCTAAACTAAAACATGTTGACAGAGTTCATGAACTCTGTCAACTAAGACAGGTTGACAGAGTTCATGAACTCTGTCAACTAAGACATGTTGACAGAGTTCATGAACTCTGTCAACATGTCTTTTAGTTGACAGAGTTCATGTCATCATTGTTAAATTACATAAGACTTAGTATAATACTTATAAATTGAAATCTATTCATGTCTTTAGTTTCCTTATACCTCAAGTCCATTTACATTGTTGTTCTATCAAAAATAAAATTGAACTATCTGAAATTTGTTTCTATCTGAACTATCTATTGCCAAAGTAGATAATATAATTAATATCTGAGCTCTGTCAACTTAGACGAGTCGACAGAGTTCATGAACTCTGTCAACTTAGACGAGTCGACAGAGTTCATGAACTCTGTCAACTTAAACGAGTCGACAGAGTTCAAAAGTAAAACAAGCCTACATACAACTTACAAATGTTCTTTCAAATTAAAATTAATGTTAATTTCTTTTCTAAACACAGCCAAATAAAACAATTTAAAAAAGTACTCAAAAAATTTCTTTATATTTAAATTTAAAGACTCTGTCCAACTGGGCAGAGTCCATGGACTCTGCCCAGTTGGACAGAGTCCATGGCCTCTGCCCAGTTGGGCAGAGTGCAATATACAGAGACTATGGGAAGTACAAAACGATTAAAAAAAGTTTATATAAACGGGAATTAAAAGGATTATCCACCTTACCTCTAAAACGCAGCCAAAACAAATGAGCACGACCTGAAATCTTTCGGACAACAGCGCAGATAAAATTTCTTCCACCCGGAACAGAGCAGCCGTAGCAGACGAACTGGGAGACCTGCATAAGATCAATAACATTTTAGCAACAAAAAATAGCGATAACAATCTTCAATAAAATACACAAGCCGAAAAACAGAAAAACGAAACGATACCTGCGGTCTATGCCGAATCCTCCATGCGCGCCAGAACACCACCACTTAAAGCCGAAAACCAGAAAAACGAAACGATACCTTCAACCACCCGTAACTGTGAAGCCCTACAAGCAAGCAGGAAACAGCAAAAGTATAAGGCAAGCAGCAAATAGCAAGCAGCAAGCAGCAAGCAGCAAACAGCAAGCAAACAGCAAACAGCAAGCAAGCAGCAAACAACAAGCAAGCAGCAAACAAAATGTTGAATACCTGCAGTCTATGCCGAATCGTCCCTGCGCACCAGAACACCACCTCTTACCAGCAGCAAGCAGCAAGCAGCAGACAGTATAACCTGCATGCAGGGTGGCTAAACAACGAACGCCGCAATTACACACAGGCTTACAGGTCGAAAACACACGCCGTCGACCAATAGGGAAGCTAACAGGCGACAGGGCAGCGGGGTGACGGAGCGGACGAGCGACAGGGCAGCGGGGGTGACGAAGCGGACGAGCGAAAGGGCAGCGGGGGTGACGGAGCGGACAGACAACTACCAACCCGAAAGGGGTCCACAAGACCCCACAAGACCCCACGATAATGACGGGAGAGGGGCCGGGACAGAGCTTATATGCCGAATAATTGTTCGGCCGAACACTTGTTCGGCCGAATAATTGTTCGGCCGAACAAGTGTTCGGCCGAACAATTATTCGGCCGAACAAGTGTTCGGTCCGAACAATTATTCGGCCGAACACTTATTTACACCGCCGTGAGTTTGCTCCGTCCGGCTAGCCCATGGCACATATTCCGAGGCCTCCGTTAAGTTTGACGGTGGCCCGTTAAAGATTATTCGGCCGAATAAATACTATATTATTCGGCCGAATAACCTTAATTATTCGGCCGAATAATTATAATTATTCGGCCGAATAATTAAAGTTATTCGGCCGAATAACATATGCTAGAGTTCTTACCCCGCCGATTCTCACCAAAGTGTTACCCACCTTCGCATTTCCACCCTACATAAACACATAACACTAATACAATTAAATTATTTTTCCACACAATGGAATTTTAAAGTTAATATTACAAGTATTATTTCTTATGTGGAAATTGATTGTGATTAATGGTTGGATGATGTTATTTTTAAGCTCCAGGATTGATCTTATATCACTTATTTCATTTACATCAATTTGGATGTTATCACATTATAGTACTTTTATTGAATGACATGGTGCTTTAATCTTTGGATATATAGTTGGAAACATCACTATTTGGGTAGAAGACGTGTTTCAACGTCTCTAAAGAACTTTGCAATATATGTTGTCGGCATTTAAACCTGCGGCGTGGTAAATATATGTTGTCCAATTATAGGCGTCAAATATGATGAATAGATTATTCAGTGGCCCTATTCTAGCTTTGTAGTTGGATATCAATGGGTAATAGTCACATGCATTCATATTTTGCATGGATTATCTCTTATTTGCATGGGCACATATAATGCCAATAGCTGAAAAGCAAGGATAATTTTAGGGGTGAAATTTAGCCCATGGGCTATTTTTCCATGTCTTTTTTCCAAAAAACGATTCGCCAATTTGCATTTTTTGAAGCCCCATTTTGCCCAATTTTGAGGGGGTAAACGTTTTTCACTCTAAAAATCGCCAAATTATTATATAAACTATATAAAATCCTTAGCAATTGAAATAATTTTAGAAAAATATCGCCAAATATTTTATAGTTGACATTTTAAGAATTGGTAAGATTCACCAAGGTTTATACACTTTTAAATGAGTATGGGTCCTTAAAATTATCCATGCAAATTTTTTTATATATGGTTCAATTCACCTCACCAATAGTATGATCTAATGGGTGGTGCAATGTGAAAGTGCAAAATGGGTGTCACAAGGTTTCTCTTGCTAAAAATATTTGGGTTCTAATCAAGCCCAACTTCCATCTTGATTGTCCAATTCAATGTACTAAGCCAAATACAGAGACGAATGTTTAAGCCATTGGCCAACTAATAATCAGGTGTTGACTGTACCTTCCTCATGAACAAAGGGATGTATATTTTTCACAATGTGTCAACTAAATGGTAAAACGTTTGTGCATATAAACAAAATAATCTATGTTCCCTCAGTTAATGTGGGAAACATATTTGCAATTATATAGATCCAAAGGATCCATGGAGAGAAAACTAAATTCAAACACGTCTATGCCATTAATATGTTCAAATTCATCATAATATGTTGAAGTATTTGATGTTATGACCCCAATGTGCCTTCTCTTCTCCTTCTCTTCTTAATGGAAAAATTGATTTGATTTCATGCAATTCCCTTAATGAGTTACAAAGTCGAGAATTCACCATTCACCATTCACCATTAACAAATTGATTTGATTTCATGCAATTCCCTTCACGAGTTACAAAGTTGAGAACTCACCATTGACCATTACCAAATTGATTTGATTTCATGCAATTCCCTTAATGAGTTACAAAGTCAAGAACTCACCATTCACCATTAAAATCCATCTTTACTTAATGAGTTAGAAATTTGAAAACCCACCATTCAACATTAAAATCCATCTTTATTCATGCTTTGAAGTGAAAGCATTAAAAAAGGATAACCCATAATAAATCTCAGAATTCATTCAATTTATTAGTTACTAATTGTTTATACTTCACAGTTGGCCTGCATTTCACTTTTGTGGTAATTTGTTGGACATTAATATAATTATCTTATATTATCTTATCTGCTTTGTTATGGATAGGGTGAATTCTAATTCAGAGGGCAGGTGATGAGAATCTTTGTGGAGGAGAGGTGCTTCCATCTTATATGCCCAATGTTAATGCTAGATCTCATTCATTTTAAACAAATGGTTTCAATATATGTTTTCCTTTATTTTGCATATTTAAATTTTGAACTGGACATCTGAATGTACACATTGCAATCAAATGAAATGAGTTTGTTAATGCCATTTATGTTCTCTTTAGCATCTTATAAGATATGGATTGGATAGTATCATTATGTTTCTCCATAGATGCTTGGATCAGGTGAATTTGTGCGAAGGAGTTGTGCAGAACATGTAGTTGAAGTTGGAACTCCTTTCTATTGTAGTTAAATATCTGATGCATCAACCAAATTTCAATACAGTGTTTTGTGAAGCTGTGAAGAATACTCATACAGGTGAAATCTCCCATTCTCTATTGGAGCTTTGACCATGTTCCAATTAATTCATTGGTATTCCCTCCTTTCAAAAGAAGCCTACTATTTTCACATGCAATTTTATTCATAACCCCGATTGAAGCTAGCATTGTTGAGCACCGATAGAATGCAAGGGAAGCGAAAATTGTTTTGATGAGAACAATTCTACCCACTAAATTGAGCTAGTGGGTGCCTCACTAATGGAATTTTTTTCATCATGCTTATAATATTTTTCCACTTTGTGTGATGAACCTACAACAATTAATTAATGAAAATACATGAGATAGCATAAATAACAGAACTCAAAATCACTTTTATTGATCGCAGGCCACTTCTAGGGGGCAACCTCCTTTGAGCAAGCTCAATACAAATAACTTCATGGTACCTTCATTGGTCTCAACATAAACTTATATGCTAAGTCTAGGCGCCAATACCATGGGTCAATACCATGTGTCAATACAAACCATGGGCCAATACAAACTATGGATCAACAAATACTACAGGACGACTTACAAAGCATATGCGTCCAACAACAATAATACAACTATGGATCAACAAATACTATGGGACGACTTACAAAGCATATGCGTCCAACAACAATATACTAACAAAGTAAATAGAAGGGTTGACATGGGTTCCTCACATCTCCTCTCCCTTAGAAAAATATTTGTCCTCAAAGCTTTAGATGTGGAAATTGATGCAGAATTTGAAGTAGTGGCTCCCCTGTAGCATCCTAGGGTTGCATTTCAGGCCACTAACGCCTTTTGAGTTTCAGGAGGATTGCTTGGAAGGCTGTAGACGAAGAAGAACCATATCATCTGCGTGAAAAGTGCACTCTGAACGGTGCTGATCGGCTTGTTGTTTTAGTCGAATTCTTGCCATGTGAAGATTGTCCTGTAGAATGAGAAGAATCTGATTGTGGTTTCGAAGAACCGAGTCAATTGCCTGAACTGGGGAGCTGCTGAGGGTGTATGGAAGAAGAACTGGCGGTGCCTGTCCATAGACTGCTTCATATGGTGTCCTTGAAGATGTGATATTGTACCACTGGACCGTGTCTAGGAAATCCATAGAAATAGTTGTCCAATTCTGTGTAGGCATGGGAAAGGGTTCGAGCAGTCCCAAAAGGAGTGTCGTTTCACCCTTGTTGACTTGGCAAGTATCACAGTCAAACACCATCTGTTGAATTATCATTTCCAGTCCCTGCCAAAAGAAGTTACATTGTTCCCAGTCATACTTTTTGAGGAACCTAGAGTTCCCTGCCGATGAAGAAGCATGGAGTTCATAGAAGAGACAACCCTGTTGAACAGATTGCAACCAGTTTGGAACAAGCAGAGAAATAGCTGTAAGAGAAACTGGGTCATCAAATGTGCGAGAAGGAGCATCTGCCACCATATTGTCCCGACCCTTCTTGTAAGTGATCGCATAGTCATAACCCATGAGTTGGATAACCCATTTCAGGTGTGCTGGGGAGGAGACCCGTTCTTCCAGGAAATTTTCGAGACTTTGGAGATCAGTCTTGATGCAGAAATAATTCCCTAATAAGGATGGCTGCCACTTCGGTACTGCATGCAAAATAGCCATCATTTCCGGCTGAGATGTATATGCGGCTAAAGGATTACTGGAAAGGTCTCTTTAAGGCGGCAAGCCCACTGGTGCAGCAAATACACCTGCATATCTATCCAAGGAAGTAGTGGAGACCGTTGATGGGTGCATCTGAATGGAGTGGAGCTGAGCGATGACACCATGTGAATTCTTCTAAGGATATTTTCCAAGCGATGTGAACTGATGATGTAGAGAGACCCTGGTTGTAATCCCGTAAATTTGTGTTGAGTCCCATTGACTGAAAACTGCATCCAAAGTTCAGAAAAATACCATAAGATGGGGCCAAGTGTGCGTAACCATTGAATGCCCAAAACCACATCACATCCGCCTAAGGACAAGGAAAACATGTTAGGGCGCAGGTTATAATCTTCCAGAGAGATACACACATTGTGACACTTTCCCTTACAAGGTAAGGTGCCCCCATTGGCTACCATGACTTCATAGTTGGAGCAAGGATGGACAAAACAATCAGCTTATTTGGAAATCCGGGGGTCAATGAAGTTATGAGTGCTACCAGAATCAATGAGTATTGTAAGAGGAAGCTTCTTGTAGTAACCCCTGACCCGCATTGTTTGGGGGGTGGTGACGCCGGATAAAGCATGGAGAGATATATCTGGTTGGTCGTCTTGAGATGGGAGGTCAATAAGCGGCTCCTAAATGTCGACCTGATCATCCATTGTATCTGGAGCTTCTTCACCAATTTTAGAGGTAGGCAGAGAATCCATATCCAAGAGATAGAGCTTTTTCTGAACACATCTATGTCCCCGAGTGAATTTCTCATCACAATTATAACAAATCCCTTTTTCTCTACGTGCTTGCATCTATGTTTCAGACAAATGCTTGATAGGAGTTGATCGAGGAGCTAGCGGGATGGGAGGTCGTTGAGAACCCATATTTTGAAAGGGGATAGAAGTGGGTTTGGAGCGCTGTTGGGCTGCAATCTTGTCTTCTGCCAACTTAGCCAACCCAAGGGCTTCCATCATTGTGTTGGGACATAACATTTTAACCTCTGAGCGGATTTCATCCTTAAGACCACTGATGAAACAACTCCTGTAGAATTCCTCAGACAATCCTTTTATGTGATTGGCTAGTTTCTTAAATTTTGTTTGATACTCTCTCACAGTTTCAATTTGGTGAAGTTTAGTGAGGGCTCCTGTGAAGCCATCAAAAGCACTAGGACCAAATTGTTGCAAAAGGAGCTAGCAAAAATTGAGCCATTTTGGCTCTTCATGAGCCTTGATGTACCAACGGTACCATTAAAGAGATTTCTGTTCCAAATGAAATGATGCAAGTGGAACTTTGGTGACATCAAAAGTATTAGGTAGACTGAAATACTGTTCTGCATGATAGATCCATCCAGTCGGATCAGTACCATTGAAGCGAGGAAAATCAAGCTTTGGACCACAGAAATTGTTGGAAGAAGAGAACCCATTGTCTGATGAAGACTCGGACTGTCGTTTGTTGTTCATGGTTGAATGCTCAAGATGGAGGCCGAGAAATTTTTCATCCAGATCTTGGAGTTTGGTTTGGATGGCTGCAAGTGCTTCCTCCACGGTGATCTTTTTGACATAATGTCCATTAGAAATGGTCATTTCTCATGACCTACATCCAATAAGAGAATCAGTTGTGGCCATCTATGGTCACCCTAGGATCATGGGATGGCCTCCTAAATTGGATTTGGGTGCAATGGGTTGGAATTCTTAATGATACTAAGAGGGGGGGTGGATCAGTATCATGGACATATTAAACAATTTTCACTTTAAAATTTATACACCAATTCTTACTTAAATCACAACAATAAAAGACAACTGTGCACAAAGTATTTGGAAAGTAACTTTATATATGTGTGCGAGAGAGAGAGAGAGAGAGAGAGAGAGAGAGAGAGAGAGAGAGAGAGAGAGAGAAACTTGGATTACATAGATAAATGGGAGACACCAATCTCCAAAGATGTGAGCACCAACTCACTTAGACACCAATCTGATTAGGACACAAATCCCACATGCAAGCAAAAACTCACTGATTACTTGCACCAACTTGTGAGGACACCAATCCTCTATGCAAGCACCAACTTGATGTATACATGCACCAACCTATGAGGACACTAATCCTTTGCGCAAGCACCAACTTGTTGTTTTCAGGCATGAACCTAAGTGGAGACTGCAATCTCCTATCATTGCCCCATCCTTCCTCCCTGAAATAGATGCATAAGTTCTTTTGTCGCACTTCCTTTTGATTTGCGTACACACCTTCACACTTGTTATGCTTTACTTTATTTTGTGTACACTTATGTCCTCTACTACAGTTTTGCGCAATTGCTATACTTCAGTATCTATTCTACTTACTGTGTACACTACTTCAGTTCTATGCACTACTCTGATCATCTTTTGGTGTGCAATCAGATATGTGCATTTACTACGCACTCCGATTGTGCACTTAGCACAAACCATCCTCATCCTCTAAGCCCTAGAAATTCATCTTCTACTTGGAATATGTGCACTCGATCAGAGCTCCATGTTTGCTTGGATGGATAATCAAATAGATAAATCACTTCCTCTATTTACATGAGTGTTGGGTCACTTCTTAGGCTGGAAAAATATTGTATGGTAAGACCAAATCATCATGATGCATGTATTCCTCCTTATTTTATGGTAGTTCCAACTTAACATGATGGTTGTAGTCCCACTTTCCTTTTAATGCTTTGACATCAATGAAAAATTTCCAACACAATGACTAAGAATTCAATAGTATATTCCTAAGAGACCGAGGAAATGATAACATATTCCAATACCCCTGCAGGTTTAACGTTAGAATGATATGCTAGTTCCAATACTGTGGGAGTAGGTCAAATATTTGGAAGTTGTAACATTTCTATATTCAAAGTGATCATCATGTTTACAGCAGCCCCCTAATTTATCAGTGTGTTTTCTAGGGGAACATCTCTAATGTGAGCAGCAACTACAGGATTTCCAGGGTCTAGATACTTTTCAATTACAAGTTTCCCACATAACATTTTAGCTGAATGGCTTCCCAATTTGATGGCAGGAGGATCCTTCCTCTTCCTACCTAGATTCTTAACACATAGTTATTTGATTGTCTGTGTGAATATGAGTAGGTCTCTAATTGCTTTAAATAAAGGGATTCAAACACATACATTCCTAAGCTTAGTTAAGAGGTCAAAGTCAGGAGCAGGGATTGATTTTTCAGCAGCAAATCTTTCAAGATAAGGAGGGGTTTTGGTGGGCACTACTATTTCTATTTGAAGGGAAGGGCCTTTTTGTAACTTAGATTTCTTTGTCAGATTGTTTTGTTTTTCAGGATTTTATTTTCCAAATTTTCCATAAGGGTCTTTTTTATTTTCATTTTTTGAGTTTTCAATCTCTTCTATAATGAATATGGATGGTGAACTAAGTACTTTTCCAAACCTCAAATGAACTGCATAAGCTAGATAATTTTGGAGTTCAGTGCTACCAACTAATTGAACTACCTTATTGTTTGGATTTAATATTGGCTGGGATGGTATTTGGGTAGGTTGAGGGGGTGTTTGATTTGGTGGTAAAGCTAAGGGATGTTATTGGACTAATTGATGTTGTTGAGGTGGATATTTTTGTTAATTTTTTGGATATTGTTGTACAAAAGGTTGAGAGTATTGTTGAGATGTGGGATAAGGTTAGGGATTTGGTTGCTGAAAATATTGTTGTTTTGATGGATAGAGGCATTGTTGTTGTGGAAAAGGATATTGTTGTTGTGGAGATTGATAAAATGACATGTTCCCAGGATTTGGTCCTCTCCACATCTGTTTCCAAGGTTGATTTGAGTTTGGTACTAGATAACAGGGTGCAGGAGTTTTCCAAGATTGTGCAGTGAGTGCATAAGGAGTTGTAAATGAGACAAAATCTTACAAATTAAAGTTACTAGTGCCCCACGAGGTTGCCTGTGAAAATACTCACAGTAGATCTAAGAGATGATGTATACCTCACAAGAGTAATTATGATTAAGCAGGAAAATAGAAGAAGAGTGAACAATACAGTATAATGAGCAACATAATAATATGGTACAGTAGAACTAAGATAGAAGCAATAATACTTCACACACACTAGTTAATTAATCACAATATGGACAAATAAATAGTACAATGGTAGAGAGGATTCGAATGCCTAAGGTGGAAATTCAAATTATCCTCTCAGAGTGATCATAAGATCAATAGAGTGTCATCGAAGCACAACTAGGTGTCCTCATGATCATGAGAGCGCAACTGGAAGTCTTCATCATCATCAGTGGAGTCATCAATGCTCAAGTAACTGTCAACCATTAGTCAAACTAACTCTGGTAGGTGTAATTGAGTGTAACTCAATGTAACTGAGTGTAACTGACTGTAACTGAGTGTAACTGACTGTAACTGAGTGTAACTAAGTGTAACTGACTGTAACTGACTGTAATTGAGTGTAACTAAGTGTAACTGAGTGTAACTGACTGTAATTGAGTGACAACTGGACTGGTAGGTGAAGAAGGGTGAGTTGCTCCCTAAAATCAAGGAAGAAGGGCGCATTAAGCAACTGGAGGGCTAAAAATGAATAGTGAGAAGCTCCTGGGGGCTGGCTAACTGAGGGCTAGGTGTTGGACTGATGACTGGGATGCATGCAAAATGCATGCAAACCCTAGAATGCATGCAAACCCTAAAGGTGCATGCATGACTGAAAATGTAAATGATCAAAATACTGGTGGGACTAGGATGGAGTATAGGAATATCCTAACATCCCCCCTTAATCCATCCTGGGCCCTGGTAACTAAGACCAAAGGTCACCTAATACAATGAATAATAACAATCAATAAACCAAGGAAGTGGGAAAATTTCATGGGAAACATACCCCCTCCTCAAAAAATAGACTGTAAGGCACACATAAAAATAAATGCTCCAAACTCAAGCATGTGTGATGCTTGGTCATATGTCTAGAGGTATCTTCTTCTTGGGAAGAAGTGGATCATGCTCAAAAAGCATGTGCTTGTACTTGCTCTTTAGATCGAATGTGATGAGAACAAATCCAATAGTATGAGAATGATCCTTGAACCTGTGATTCGAATCAGCTGAGGTAGGATCAAATCTGTGAAAGTGCATATAGTCTTTTGTCTTCTCCTTCGAACCACCATGGGTGAGATTATGCCAAAAATAACTATTACATGTTTGCTTGAAATCAAAATCAGATTTAAGACTTAAAAAACAATTTCTTGAGATCTCCTTTGAACCAGCAGGGGTGAGATCAAAACTATCATATGCATGAGAATTTATCCCAAGCAGTAATTGCTTAGAATCCAAATTAGATCCAAGACTTGAATCGTGGTTTCTTGAGATCTCCTTTGAACCATGAGAGGTGAGATCAAAACCAGTAATTGCATGAGAATTTATCCCAAGCGAATGGAAATGGCCATAATCTTCAATAACCTTCTGAAAGCATGAATTTATGATAATATAGTAGTATAAAAGAGGAGATAGCTAGAGAGGAGAGAATGCATTACCTTCAGTAGCTGTTTTGACCTCTGTAATAATCATGTGATCATGATGCAAACCAATAGACTCTGGTGCAAGAGAGGATTTAGGACCTTCTACAATATCTAGAGTGTGAGCTAGCACAGAAAGAGAAGAAAGTTTGAGCATGAGTGGAGAATCTGCAAGTTCTTTGTCAACAACTTCAATATGAGATGATACTAGTTCATGATCTGAGAGATCATCAAGGGGAGCGAATGCAACATGATCTGAGAGACCATCAGGAGGAGCGAATGCATCATGATCTAAGAGACCATCAAGTGGAGCGAATGCATCACCTTGCTTGCTTTTGAAGGGATTTGGACCAAATCCATCATTCTCTTTGCCGAATCTTTCATCCAGATGAGCCCATAACTCTTTTGGAGTTTCAATATCAATGATGGTTGGGTACAATATGTAATCAGTCATAGTAAGCTTCATTCTTCCAATGTGCATGTCACCTTTATTCAACCATTTAATCTTCTTTGTAGAGGATTCGAACTCTCTTTCAAAATAGCAATCAAAGAGATCATGGCTCTTTAAATATGCTATTATTTTTGGTTTCCATTCAACATAGTTGAGTCGAGAAAGAGGAGGGATTTCTTCTAAATTCATTGAAGATGTAGAGGACCTGCAAAAACAATATAGAATCACTGCAATTGCTACTACTGCAAAAATGCAGATTCTACTGCAACTGCTTCACTCGAAATCTTGGTAATAACCTGCAAAAAACTCTCAAGAATGGAGATAAACAATACTCTCAACATGCTCTGATACCATGTGAAAATCCTCACAGTAGATCTAAGAGATAATGTATAACTCACAAGAGTAATTATGATTAAGCAGGAAAATAGAAGAAGAGTGAACAATACAGTATAATGAGCAACAAAATAATATGGTACAGTAGAACTCAGATAGAAGCAATAATACTTCACACACACTAGTTAATTAATCACAATATGGACAAATAAATAGTACAATGGTAGAGAGGATTTGAATGCCTAAGGTGGCAATTCAAATTATCCTCTCAGAGTGATCATAAGATCAATAGAGTGTCATCGAAGCACAACTAGGTGTCCTCATGATCATCAGAGCGCAACTGGAAGTCTTCATCATCATCAGTGGAGTCATCAATGCTCAAGTAACTGTCAACCATCAGTCAAACTAACTCTGGTAGGTGTAACTGAGTGTAACTCAATGTAACTGAGTGTAACTGACTGTAACTGACTATAACTGAGTGTAACTGAGTGACAACTAGACTAGTAGGTGAAGAAGGGTGAGTTTCTCCCTAAAATCAAGGAAGAAGGGTGCATTAAGCAACTGGAGGGCTAAAACTGAATAGTGAGAAGCTCCTGGGGGTTGGCTAACTGAGGGCTAGGTGTTGGACTGATGACTGGGATGCATGAAAAATGCATGCAACCCCTAGAATGCATGCAAACCCTAAAGGTGCATGCATGACTGAAAATGTAAATGATCAAAATACTGGTGGGACTAGGATGGAGTATAGGAATATCCTAACATTGCCAAGGTTTCTTTTGAGCCACCAAATTTACTGTTTCAGCAGCTCCATCTCCTCCATTGTAAATAACCATCAATTCAGGAAGCAAAGGACACATGTTTGTAGAGTTATTTTTAGGACATAAGGAACAAGCCTACACATTATGAAATGGAGAATCCCTTAGAGGGTGCTTCCTCCTACATCTAGCAAAAAAAATTAACAAAAAATCTTCCTTATTTTCTTTTTCCTATCTTTTCGTGGTCTTAAAAGTCTCTAATTGTGGACCAATTTGTCCCAAGGGATCTGTTTTGAAAATTTCCAATAGATTCCCAATTTCATCCCTTGAAACTCCTTCGATGACTGATTTGGCCACCCTAGACAGAGGGTCCCGAAGTCTTTTTCCAGTTTTGCTTCTACTTCACGAATATTTTCTGCACAAGTCATGGATGTATACAAGAGGAAATTGAGACACATCCCTAAAGCCCATTAGATTCATAACATCTATAAATTCATCCCTAACTCCCCTCAAAAAGAGTGTTCTAACTACATCTTCATCCAAACCTGCATGTTTATATTTTTGTAAATTATATAAAAATATTTCCACAAAGTCCTCTAAACTCTCATCCTCTCTTTGTTGCATAGTAAAAATATCTTATTTCGAATTCTTATCCTTGCAGCAATCATGGTATTTCTTGAGAAAGGATCATTTCATATCATCCCATGTAGTGATTGACTCATCTGCCAACCCCATAAACCACCCTAATGCATAATCGTTTAATGTTGCAAGAAATAATTGCATTGTATGTCCATCTTGATTATAATTATAGCTTCTACATAAGATGTCAAAATCAAATAAAAAAGTGCTAGGGTATTCAATAGGCATACTATGATATTGAGGAAAGATGGATGGATGGATATTTTTCATAGCAATACCTCTTGTATTATCCAAAATAGGGAACCCAAAGGTTGTTTCTCCTAGATCTCTATCCCTATTCTCATTCCACCATGGTTTAACCCTTGATCATTATCTCCCATGGTGTTCGAACTTATATCTAAAAGAGATGGTTCAAAATTTGGGTTAATAGAAGGTTCATTGTATACTTCCCTATATATCTGTCACCTACCCAAATTTCTGAAATTATTATTTATTGACAAAATACTTTATGTTAAATTTTAATTACAAAGTTTTGTAATTATGACCAAGTTTGGTCAATGATGAATGTAATTACTGAATAATTATTATTTAATAAATTAAAGTAGGAGACAAACACCCCAAGGAAGATGTCAAATGAGTGTTCATTGACCCACTAGGAGGAATGGAAGCTGTTGGAAGGCATGGGACAGATGGCAGCAATTGCACTTCACCACTAGCTGTTGGTTATGGGACAACTACCCCTTAAAATGTGGCATTATCCCCTAGGTGGTGGGAGTGGGTAGACAGCTCATTTAATGACCCAGTAACAATTGAAAAGGCCTAGGCAGCGTACATAAGGCAAATTCGAATTGAGCATGAAGCTCTTACACAATATTTTCTGCAGAAGTATTTCCTCATGTGCATCAGGTGATCACTAAGAGATTCAAATAGGGAGGCTAGTTGTGAGTGCAATCATAAGTCTGCAAACTATTTTGATAAGAGAACCAGAGGTGTTAGTGCAGGTCCTTTGGACTGCTAGTTTCAAAGATTTGACAACTATTTCTACTGCAAGTGGAGATCCTAAACTTCTAAGTTTCTTCCTCCTGGTGGTTCAATGAATAGGCTCGGGGGTCCTAAGGCAAGTAACTTGGCTATCTTCAGGAATTGGTCGGGTGGAACAGGATCCTTGGGCTGTTTGTTTCCCTATAGATTAACCAGGTTTTATAGTTTCCTATTTTGTTTATAGTTTAATAATTCTGTTTAGTGAAATCATCACTCTGTTTTGTAAATGAATTTGTTTATGATCTTTGTTTAAGTCTGAATGATATACTTGTTTAAAATATGATTAGAAAATCAACTCTATATTTTTTCACATGCTGTTATATGCATCGTACTCCAGTATAGAGAAGCAAATTAAATAATATATTAGAGATAGGCATATTGCCATTTGATTGGATAAATAATTGTAGTAAGTGATTTGTTTGCCATTCTGACCTGTATCTAAATAGAGTAAGAATTTACTGTATAAATATAGATAATATTATAGGATTCTTTTGTTATCTCAAAAATATAAATTTAGTTTAATTTATGAATAGTCATGTATTCTCCTCATATCTCTATCCTATTCAAATAGCAAGCAAATGCATTCAGTATTAAACATTTCAAATTTTCATAGTACAGGTATTTTGCAAAAATATAACAACTGCAAATTCATTTCATACATAATTGGTTATGAGTAAATACTTTTCATTTTGTCATAGAGCATTTCCATTGTAACTATAATTGTTTTAATAATTAGTTTCATATCAATCTAACACAAGCATTCATGTTTCATAAAGATTTATTCTAACAATAGTCAAATACACATTTTGCATATTCTTGTATGAACTTTAGCTCACATCTTAAACATTTAAGCAAATACACTATTGAGATTTCTTTCTTCACAACGAGTAAGTCTGGGTTACAAACCCTAGGTGCAAAACTCATTCATATCTGGATTTTTAAGTTACAGTGTTCATCTTCAAAACTAGAACGTGGAGGTCAAACCCTCTCAACGTTTTGTTAAAACGATCAACTACTACAGTAAATTTTAAACGTTTGTACCAATAATGAAATAAAAACACAAGCTTACAGTCTGGCTTCTGTAAACCCTCGAGTAGAAGGCAACCATTATGGCTCAACAAACTCAACAATCTTTTATTAAAAGAAAAACGAACTATAGTTCGTGGTTATAGAAGTGAATCCTGAAATCTCGACTCACATTCATAACTGGAAATAAAACTTTCACCATGTTTTGGTCATGGTTCCATAGCATTCAAGAGTTGCCATCATTAACTGCAAACATAGTTCAGAATCAATAAAAATTGAAGACGATACCGGTTTGCACCCTTAACATTATAGTAAACAATGAAAGTTTGAAGTCTCCATTGCGGAGCACAACCAGGCATCAAATAGCCTTTAGTAACCCATTTGACCGAGAAAGTTTACCCTCGGTTTAAGCCAAAAGAAAACAAAACAAGACAAGCTTAAGACTTCGCTTATGGCCATTACTTCTATAGGTAGATGAACTCCACCCCTCGGCACATATAGAGACACATCAAGGAACCTACGAGGCATGTAAGAATCACCGGAGCTTACCAAGAAGCCGTTGATGCATTCCTTTTATTTTGTAATACAGGAAACCCTCCAATGAAGAGAAGACCTGGCAAAACACCAAGTAGTTGGTTAAATGGGTGGAACTTTACCAAATGCCAATCAACGTCTTTAACTTGCAGTGAATACTTAATACATTACCTGGAGAGTGTTTTTCCAGCTGTTGAAGATGAAAAGTAGCAGTCGGCTGTAATCCTTCTTACTTGTAGGAGAAATCAAATAGGTATTATCACCTTTCGAAAGAGCCAAAGAACTAACGTTGGAGTACTCTCAACAGTTGATGCTAACCTATCCTTCATACTTCAACCTCACGGCCTTCTGGCTTAAGGCCAATGCCTGTAACACTCAAATGTTGGCTCGCATAAGTCACAAGTTTGAAACCTTGGAAGAAAAACCCTCCTATCACCCTAAAATTTGGCATCATGTCGGCCTCATTACAAGAAACATTGAAAGACCAAAACACTTGCCATCAATACAAACAACTCAGTTTAGGGTTACTCAAACCGACTATCGATATCTGGAGTGATCAACGGTAGGGAAGAGCCAACAGTACATAGTGGAAAGCTGAGTAAAACTCACATTAATATCTCATTAATTACCAACATCTACCAAGTCGCCAACCTTGCAGTTCAAAGAACGATATAGTGTACAGTGTGGAAGAAGAGACAACGGAGTTCCTTGCCAGCTATAACTCTCTACTTCGTTATCACCCAAGGTTCATAAGGTTAGACTACGTGGAATTGCTATCACCCTTTCCACGTTGAATGCATTTATTTTCATACAACCGCAGCTTTGTCAACCCGCAAACACAATTTATTAACCGTCATATCATCACTCTATCATCGAGATGTGGATAATTACTTTTAAAACATTATTACTTAGGTATGAGTCCATACTTATAACATAGTTTCAAACTATCACTCAAGCCACGACCTCGTTTAAGTCGTTATAATCCTTTAGTGGATGTTATAGGATGATACCCTATGGTGTTAACAATGTTTATGATTTCATTTGTATTACATGTTAATACTTTAGTTTTAATAGTTTGAAATAGCAAAAATCATTTCATATCAATAACAATATGTAATGCATATTTTATATATTTCAAAGTTTTATTGGTGTCATATAATAATGTAATATACTATGCTATATGTAAATAAAGGACAAGTTACATAGTTACTTTTTCTACTTAAGGTTGTTTATTGAAATTCCAAATGCAGTACTTGAATAGGTCTAAGATCTTGCAAGATGCAATTGTTAATAATTGAGCGAAAGTGTAACATTCTACAAATCTCGAATTTGTACATGTAAATAAATAATAGTATTGATTGTATCAATATCGTCGACAGTGACCTCTTGACGATATTTGTAACAGTACAATAGAAAGATGGTTGATTTGGGTTGATAACATCAAGGAGCTTAGTAAAACAATGCTAGTTAGGAGTAGAATTTCTTGTATCCATACCTTCAGTTTTTAATGTCGCAAGGAAGCACTTAACATTTTATATTGACGACGTTATGAAAAACACAAGTACTCTAATTTTTATGCTGTCATGAAGATTTCTTACCTGCGGTCTGCACATGGAAACAAGTTCAATTGCCTTAGCTAAACGTAGATAAGTAAGCTCCAGGGCTCCTCATAGGACCCCTTTTATCAAAAACAAACTGTCAGCAATACATCAATGATTTTAAAGCAGTACAAACTATAGAAGCATGCATATTTAATCAAGAACCTAAACAAAATCATGAACTGTACTGGTTTTCATAAACATACAAAGATCTCTCGTTTAAGAAGTTAACAACCGTTAATATCTGAAGTAGAAATTTTAATTATTTAATTGAGGTTGATGACGTGTGATTATGATTATCTTACCTTAATTAAGTGTTCAATTTCGTTATCTCATTCCACATTAGATAATTCTGATAAATATTGCTATATAATTTATTTATTTTTTTGGTATTTTTGGGATGTTACAATATCTCATTGACAACTACCTGAATTGAAGGTGGGTCTTCGTTAACAAATCCTCCAAGAATAGATTCATGGGTAGCGCCAGCTAATGGTTCTTCGTGTACTGATTCTGAAATCATAGGGGTTAATATTATTCCTAAAATATTTCCTTGAGTATATCTACCTCCAATGTTTGACTCTGCAGGTTGTAGATCTTTATTAATTGGTGTTTCAATCTGAGACACAATAGTTTCTTGTTCTGGAAGGCTCCTTGTTAGAGTTATATTGACAACCAATTTATTAGTAATCGAAGGTGGGGGTGTTTTCTTGTTTTGAGAAGACAAAGTACTTGTGTCTCCAATATTTAAACCTACTCTACTACTAAACCTTCCTCTACTATATTTATTTCTATACATTCATTAAAAATATGACAAAGCTTTAGAATTTCTTCACCAATGGTGCCATAGCAAGAGTACTTGTTTCACCAATGGAGGTAGTGCAGGTTCTTACCTCTCGTCTTAGTATTCGATCATATTCTCTGTTGTGATTGTCCACAACTTACACACATCACACTAAAGAAATTAATTCTATAGATGTAACTATTTATTCTATCACTTTCCATATCGCCCATGACAATGATGCCAAAAATGTTGGTAAAATTATATGTTAATTAATTTCTAACTATTTAATTGTAAACCAAGGTACGTAAACTTATGATAGATGAACACAATTTGAGCAGATACTAGATCTGATGGATTCAATAGTAATCCTAAATTAAATTAAATCACACATTACTCAAAACTTGTAATTAAGCCACACAAGAAACTACAACCTAATTCAAGGTAACCAAGAAATGCTCAACCAACTGGCCACTAGCTATTAATAAAACCTTACTATAACCAAAATGATTATACAGTTAACACAATATACACACTTAAACAAAATATACAGACTTAAAAGGTTTGTACATTAAGTAGTAATGTAACATTGAAGGGTGGGCCTTCCTTCCCAGGACACAACTACTGTCTAAGCAATGTTAAAGCTTCAAAGTACCAAAAGCATAACTAGTATGATATTAATCAAAAGACAAAGTAAGCATGATAGAACAATAGAGATATCTGAGCAACAACTCTTAGTTTTTCATTATTAATCTCAATAGATAGTACTTCACAGTTTTATACAGTTCCCTTTGTACCAATATAAAAAAACTGCCAGTTATAAGCATAGAAGCTATTAAATAAATCAAGGAGAGAAAAAGGAGGACATTGTGCACTAACTAAAGAGAGATAAATCATATATCTATCTTATCCATTACAGTTTGATGAACATTAAATTCGTAACAAACCATAGAATATCTATCAAGATCTGCAGGATCGAAAAATCCACTAATTCGAGGAAAACTACGTGTTATCATACTTAGGATACCAGTATTTAGTTAATCCGCTTCCCTGGTGATGATGTGGTAGAATCTTCAGGTTACAGAGGAACATAAGCTAGTCCATGCAAGACCGTAGAAAACCCATCTGTTAGTTTCTTGTTTTCGCAGCTGGAGGTACCCAAAGCTATCGGGTTTACAAGTTTTACGAAAAAAACTTGTAAATAACCAAAAACTTGTAATTTTCCCGAAAACTTGTAAATCACCATAGAACTTGTAATAGTTTGAGAACCTGCAATCTTTTGTTGGCTACCATAATTAATAATCAAAACCTACTTAATCATGCAAACGGTAGGAACAAAATAAAGATCTGACCTTACATACCTTAAGAGGATATAATCATGAGTTACAAAGGCTTATGATGACAAAATTGTGGGAATTGGAGCAAAAAGGAATAAGTCTACTTAGCATGATAACCAAAACCAATGTGTAGAATAAGCTAATTTAGAGGCTTGACATTAAGTATAGTTTTTTTTTATAAGGAAAATGTTTATGTATTTAAATGATAATTAGCTTAAGATATGATTGTGAAATTGAAGCACAATAGATCTAATTGAACAAGAAAATCAATTACAACAAATGCATAAAGAATAATATGTGTAAACTTTGCAAGAGAATTGCAGCAGTGCTCTATTGAAATCAGAAGTAGAATACAATACAATGTGCAGTCACAATGACTGAATGATTCGAATTAACCAAGGAGTTCATTCGAATATCCTGCATGGAATAGCTTGGCTCCACTAGGAGTCCTCATCATCAGATCAGTGGAGTCATCAATGCACAAGTAACGGTCAACTAGGTGTCAAACTGAGTCTAACTGAATGTGGTAGGTGTAACACATGCATGGTGCACTAATGTAGTGAAGGAGTCTCAAAGGAGGGCGCATGAGGAGCTTATTGGAGTCAAAATAGGCAATCTAGTCTCACTAGGGGTCCAACAGAGTGTTTAAGTTAGTTAACAAGTCAATCTAGCCTTAAATCAAGGAAAGATCCACAAATTACTCAACTAACTGAGTGCGTCACTAGTGGTAGGTGAAGAAGGGTGCCTTTCACATGTGGTAGGTGAAAGGTGGGCGCATCACTGACTAGGAGGGCTAAAAATGAATGGAAAGAAGCTCCCAGGGCTAGCAAATTGGGGACTAGGTGCTGGGTGACACCTCATTGATGAATGGGATGCATGCAAACATAAAAAGTGATGATGATATATCCTAACAATGATTAGTTTAGATCTCTACTCTTAATAAACAATTCAAAATATGAGAAAAAAAAGTGCAAGAAATAGTAAACTTCCAATTTCAAACTAACAACAATAACCCTATCTATTCTATGAAAATCACACGTTACCGTAGAACATAAGGTGTAAGTTTGTGCTATAGAAATATATATGTCTGCATACTGAATGGAGATTCCTATGTAAATCCGCTATAAAATAGAGCATTAATTGTTTGATTGAGATGAGTTATTAAAGGGATACTAAGATGAAATTAACTAATGTAAATGAGAATGTAAACACAAATCTAACTAGTTAACAACCCACAAACAAAACAATATAAGCTACAAAAAATAAATGATAGAATCTTTATGGTCCTCTTGGTGGGCCCTTTCTAACTGGAATGCAAGCTTAACTAAGAGACAATCTCAATCAAAGATTGAAACATCATGTTCCATAAGTGCAAACTTGTATTACTCAGCTTAAAACTAAATTACAGTGGCATCATAGCATAGAGTTATAGATCTGGTATGAAAATACTCTATCTCGAAATGATTACAATGGAGCTAACTAATCCAACATCATGGCATTCCTTGCTTCTCCCTCTCTGCATCCCATGCTATGACTAATGATACAAATTTATACAGGGAAGTGAAGGGGAATATTATAACTGATCCGGCAAACACATATCTGTTCAAGCTAATTTTCTAAATTGAGAAAAATAGCCTCACAAAAATATGGGCATAACTGGCCATTTGGGAGAATCCATGTTAAATATCCACCTAGATATCCTAGATTGTTTAGAAACTTCCCATTTGATACTCAATTTGATATACTAGGAACAAAACCCATGTTTATTTTCTTGAGATCTATCTTCGTTTACTTGGAAATTGCACCCGAAGTTGGTCATTTAGAAACTATTGCTAATTAGTAAGAAATATTTGACCATAAATTAAAGAACCACTCGTGTGAGCTGGGGATATCTGATGAAAACCTAGGCATCTAGAAGCATCTGGATGACACATCCAAGTGGTAGAATTCAATTTGGAAGTGTGAAAATATTCTAACCATGAATTGGTGCCAAAATTGGTACAAAAACTAGTATAGAATTGTGAAATTGAAGTACAACAGATATAATTGAACAAGAAAATCAATTACAACAGATGCACAAAGAATAATATGTGTAAACTGTTCAAGATAATTGCAGCAGTGCCTATTGAACTCATAAGTAGAATACAATACAATGTGTAACCATAATGACTAAATGATTCGAATTAACCAAGGAGGTCATTTGAATAGCTTGCATGGAATAGCTTGGCTCCACTAGGAGTCCTCATCATTAGATTAGTGGAGTCATCAATGCACAAGTAACGGTCAACCAGGTGTCAAACTGAGTCTAACAGAATGTGGTAGGTGTAACACATGCATGGTGCACTAATGTAGTGAAGGAGGCTCAAAAAAGGGCGCATGAGGAGCTGACTGGAGTCAAAATAGGAAATCTAGTCTCACTAGGGGTCCAACGGAGTGTTTCAATTAGATAAGAAGTCAATCTAGCCTTAAATCAAGGAAATATCCACAAATTACTCAACTAACTGAGTGTGTCACTGGTGGTAGGTGAAAAGGGCGCCTTTCACATGTGGTAGGTGAAAAAAGGGTGCATCACTGAATAGGAGGGATAAAAATGAATGGAAAGAAGCTCTCGGGGCTAGCAAACTGGGGACTAGGTGTTGGGTGACACCTCACTGATGACTGGGATGCATGAAAATGCATGACTGCATGCAAACACAAAAAGTGATGATGAGATATCCTAACACCCCCCCTCAAGCTATACTATAAGGTATAAAATAAAAGATAGGGCCATAGTTATTGAGACCAAAGGTCACCCCAATACAATAATAATCCAAAAATGCTAGAAAAAATCTAAGTGAGGAAAGAGGGAAAACCAAATGGGAAGAAATCCCCCCCTCAAGATGAACATATAAGGATCTAATCTGTTTCCACCATAATGGAACTCACCCCCAATAGTGAATGAAGGTAAGAGAACTTCTTCTTAGTGAAGCTCTTGGTGAAGATGTCTGCAATTTGCTCATCGGTAGGGCAATATTGCAAAACAATGGTTCTGTCATGCGCAAGCTCTCGGATGTAGTGCATGTGGATTTCGATGTGCTTGGTCCTCTGTCTCTAAATTAGATCTGTCGAGATCTTGATAGCACTTTGATTGTCACAAAATATGACAGTTGAAGTGGTGCTACCAATCTCAAACTCTGCTAGAATACCTTGCAACCAAACTGCCTCAATGCAAGCATTGACTGCTCCTCGATACTTTGCCTCTGTTGAATATAAGGAAATGGTTGCCTTCTTTTTTCTTAACCAGCAAATAGGCCCATTTCCAATCATGAAAAAATATCTGGAAGTGGACTTCCGATCAATGCTATCACCCGCCCAATCTAAATTAATGAATCCAACCAATTCTAGCTCAGAATCTGCAACATAGTGTATGCCTAAATGTCTAGTACCCTGCACACAGTGCAATATTCTTTTGTCTTCCCACTAATGGAGCTCATGGGGATGATGCATATATCTTGATGCATCACTCACGACATAATAAATATCAGGCCTTGAGTGTGTCAAGTATAGAAGGCTACCAATCAACTGTCGATACAGTGTCGAATCTGCAAGCGGTGTAGAATTTCCCTCCTCAAGGACTAATTCCTAAGAGGAATGGGAATGGGGCTTCCTTACAATCTGACATATTAAATTTTTTTAGCAGGTCTGAAACATATTTTTCCTGAGATATGGTGATCCCATCAAAGTTTTGAGCAATCTGAAGCCCAAGGAATTGCTTCAACAAGCCCAAATCAGTCATGTCGAAAGCTAGATTTAAAGCAGTTTTTAACTTGTCAATTGAAGCAAGAGTGCTTCTAGTTATCAAAATATCATCAACATAAAGAACTATAATCAGCAAATTACCTTCATTTTGTTGTAGGTAGACATTTGCAAAATTCTTTGATAGAAGGAAGGAGTCCATCTTTGCATACCAAGCTCTTGGGGCCTGTTTTAATCCATACAATGATTTCTTCAATCTGCACACTAATGTTGGATCTGATATGTATCCTTCTAGCTGCTTCATGTAAATCTCTTCTTTAATATCTCCATGAAGAAATGAACTCTTCACATCCATATGGTGTACTTCCCAGTGCTTAGATGCGGAAATGTCCAAAACTAGGCGGATAGAATCCATCTTTGCAACTGGTGCAAAGGTCTCGGTGTAGTCCACTCCTTGGACTTGGGAGAATCTTTTTGCAACCAACCTATCTTTTTATTTTCAGGTTGAGCCATCAATGGCAACATTTGTGCGGTAGACACATTTACATTGGACTAATTTCCTCCCAGGTGGAAGAGAAACTAGCTCCCATGTAGCATTCTTTTGAAGAGAACTGTACTCTTCATCCATGGCGGTTTGCCATCTCGGATCTTGGTGGGCATGATAATATGATTTAGGATATGAAACTATCATAAAAAACATCTCTCAGATAGCAAAGGATCATAACATGAAAGATCCATTCCTGCTCTTTGAAATTCTGCTGGAGTTCTCCTTGGATTGACAGGATTTCCAATGTTAGAACCAACAGAATTGAGAGTATTTTGGGCCCACTTTGGAAACTGTTTGGGTACATATAGATAAGATTCTGAACCTAATATTTCATGTTCATCAAATTCTGATAAAATATCAGAAATATCAGAACCAAAACTTTTATAATCTTCTCCGAAATCTTCTTCTTGTAGAGGCGGTAAATCAACAGTTTCTTCCTTGACTAGCTCTAGATTTTGAAGCGGTTCTTCAAATCTGACACTTCGCTCAATGAATATATTTTTGGATCTAATATACAAGAGTTTGTATCCTTTTGATTCTTCAACATATCCAATTAGGATGCACTCAACACTTTGTGTATCCAAATATTTTCTCTTCTCAGACGGAATTCTAGCCCAAGTAGTGGAGCCAAAAACCCTGAGATTGGACACATCAGGTTTGTGACCAGCGTATGCTTCGAAAGGAGTAGTATCTGTAAAATATGAATGTGGAACTCTATTTTGAATTTATGCAGCAACATTCATGGCCTCAGCTCAAATATTTTCATCCAAACCTTTTAACTCAATCATACAAGTTGCCATCTCTTTCAGTGATCAGTTCTTGCTTTCCGCTACACCGTTCTGTTGAGGTGTGTAGGGAACTGTGTGCTGGATCTGAATGCCACTTTCAGCACAAAGTTGAAACAACTATGATTTGATATAATCACCTCCATTATCATATCTTATATATTTTATCTTTCTATCGGTGGTAGTCTCAACAGAAGCCTTGAAAATCTTGAATTTTTCTAGCACTTCTGACTTGTTTTTGAGAAAGAAGACCCATGTGAATCTAGAGAAGTCATCGATAAATGTCAGAACATACCTTGATCCATTCATGGAGGTATGTGGAAGTGGACCAATGATATCAGAATGTATCAGCCCCAAACTAGAAGAAGCTCTGCTAGCTTTGCCTCGGTCAAATTTGTGCTCGGGGTGCTTCCCAATGATGCAACCTTTGCATATTCCCTTCAAGGATTTGATCTTCGGAAGGCCATCAACCATGGAATGTTTCTATAGCAGCTGCAAATATTTATAATTTAGGTGTCCAAACCTCTCATGCCATAGCCTACTAACCTCATTTCCATGATTTAGAAGAGCGGTGGGCATTTCATGTGGCAGAAAGTGTGAAAACTCATATGCTTTTGCAACATGATTGGCTTTTCCTACCGCAATGAGTTCTCCACTTGCAATATCATAAATTTCAACTTTGTTAGGGCAGAATACAACTTTCTTTGCTGAACTAGTGTGTTTCATCTGATATACGGAAAGACTATTCGAAGCTAAGGAAGGAACGTAGAGAACATTGTGGAAACTGCCATGCTCTAAATGAATGGTTCCTTTGCCCTTTGAAGAAATTTGAGAGTCATCTCCCATGTGGATGGAGATGGTGTTGTTGGGGTCAAATGATGATAGAGAGTATTTATTTGCAGCCATGTGGTTCGAAGCTCCATAATCAATGAGTAGAGTTGTGCAATTCAAAACAGTTGCCATGAGTGCATGACCTCTTTCAGGATGATCGTTTTTCTCCTTCTTCCTTGCACCGTCGGGAAGGGTTATGTTGTTTTTCTCCAAGAGAAGGGCCATATTATCTATTGTATTTTTCATGCATGAAATTTCTAGATGAAAGCCCTTTCTGAAATAAGAACATTTAGTCTTCTCTTTGCCCTCTTTGTCGTTTTGCTTGTTTCTTGAACCAGATGGCTCATCCGACTGCTTGGTTTTCTCTCTTTGCTTGGAAGGATCAAACTTTGGATTCTCTTTCTTTTGCTTCCCTTTTCCATTCATATATTTGGATCCTCCATCAAAAAGAGCTTGATCTTTGGAGCATATGGACCCCATTTGAACAAGAATATCATGCTCCTTTGTTACGGATTCAATGAAGGCATTTAAGGTAGCCATTTTCCAATTAGGAATTGTGATTTTTCCCGTATTGAAAGTTGAAACAAAAACTGAATAATATTTTCCAAGATTTGTAAGGATGTATAAAATCAATTGCTTATCCTCCTTTTCCACTCCATATTTCTTCAGTAGCATAACTGTCATGTCCCAAATTTGGCATTGGGTCACAATGGCCTAATCACATTAGCCCTATTCATTAGAATTTGTCAAATTGATGCTAAAGGTCAAATAATTGCCAAGGAGGAAAATTACTAGTTTCCTAGGTTTGGGGTGGAAGCTTTGGGATTTGGAATAATGGGGATAATAAATGATGTTTGAACATTAGAATGGAATAAATATTTAATAAAGGAGCTAAATAAATATATACAAGTGAAAATCAAAGTGGCATTTCATGATGAAGACACATGGAGGAAGTGGGACCCACATATGGCTAGATTTCCCCACTACATTTGGCATCATTCTCTCACCAATTCGAATTCAAGGTGAATGGTAACATACTTGGGGGAGTCCAAAAGGTATTATTCATTGCATGACTCATCCAAGGTCGAAATATAGAGGAAGAGGAAGAGGCAATTTGGAGCTAGTGAGACACTTGGGCTAGATTCCCTAGCTCTATGACAACAATGATGAAGATGCTATGACACCTATGACACAAATCAGACCTGAAGGCTGACATATGACATATATGACATGTCAGGGCTAAAACTAGACTCCAAGAGGGCGCTCAAGGGTGTTAGGGCAGCTAAGATGCTTCCACATGTGATTTGGTGGAAGTGGGAGACTAGGAATTGTTGTACAAGTGGCGTTCTTTGGAATCTCTTCCCAACTTGAGTTGGCATGAGTCTCTTGGAAGGAATTCGACCCATGGAGGACATTAGAAGTTTATAAATGTCAATAACAAAGAAGGAAACCAGCTTTTGATCATTTGTAGAATTTGCAATTGCATTTGTGAAGAGGGAGAGCTAGTGGATGACTAGTTTCTTGCCTTAGCCAATTTCGAGGGTGAAAGATTCCCATCCAAGTTGGTAATTGGAAAGGCCATTCAGACCTTTCATTTGGAGCTTTAATGGAGTCTTTATTTGCAGGTGTAAGCTACAGGGCAGCTCATGGTTTCTTCTATTGCAGCTCACTCCTTCAACCATTTCCTGTTTTGATGGCATATTCTTGATCCTTGAGGGAGGGCGTTTTTGGTGAGCTATTGTACTCTTTGGGGAAGCTTTTAATGCCCCATTTCTTTTGTAATATGAAGTAAATACTCTGTTCTTCATCTCCAAAAAGTTTCAGGTCGAAATTCCAAGTAGAAATGTATAAATCTCATTTTTAATGGAAGAACAATGCCATTTCCCCACTACCTTGTTGTGAACCAATGTGTTGATGATGATTTCGAATGAATGGATGATTCTCTGATGAACTTGTGATTAATGGACTTCCATGGATGTATTTTACAAGTTTCATGTACTGTACTTGAGCATTTGAAGTATTTTTACTTAGTTTAATTGCACTGGGAGAAGAAATAGTGCCATTTCCCCAAGGGTCGAATTGGTGATTTTTGCAGTTGAATGGGAGAGGGTTGGAACAGATATAATAATCAATTAATGGTGCACATGAGACCTTAATAACATCCTTAATACATTTCCTACCTCTGTTCATAAATTTGAGTGGCTTTGGAGGCATTTGGGAAGCCATTTTCAATACTTACCCCAGGGGGATTTGAACCCCAAATTACTAGTAAAATTGCATACTTGGTCCAGAATCTTAAGAGAGTTTGCAGAGGTATTTTGGTGGCCATATATCATCCCTGAACATAATATTCAAGTCTTAATATCATTCATACACCTTCCTTGAAGATTTGAATGCATTTGGAGTCAATTCGAGACATAGAGACCAATACTAGTCAAAGGCAAATTACTAGTAAAGTTACCTACATTGACCAGAATTGAAAGCGTATTTGCAGAAGTGTTTTAAAGGTACAAAGGCATCCCTAAAACACATATTTATGTTCTAATATCATTAATATACCTTCTCAGAAGATTTGGGATCATTTGGGGCAAATTTGGGACCTAGAGATCGAAACTAGTCAAAGGTCGAACCAAGGAAAAAAGTGGAAAATTGCAATTTTAATAAAATTCCTAACAAGGGACATTACAATAACTAAGCTCTTAAATTTAGTGAAGAAGTCATTGATGGTCTCGAAATTTTTAGGATTGAGTGCAATCAACTCGTTTTCTAGCTGATAGGATCTCATCTCATCCTGCTTGCCAAAAAGAGTGGCAACTTTCTCCCATACCTCTTTCAGAGTAGTCAAACCACTGAGATGGAAAAGAAGATCCTTAGAGATGCTGAGACAAAGGAAACCATAAGCTTCATCAAGCTTATTGAAATATTTTTCCTTCTCTACTGCTGATGTAGCTTCGACTTCAAGGCCCATGGTAACTCTGTAGAAACCTTTAGAGTACAACATTATCTCCATATCAGCATTCCACTGATAATAGTTGAAGGGAGTGAGGAGATTTGATGAATAAGTGTCCATCTTTCAAGATGAGCGAATGCAATGAAGGAGTAGAATAACCTACAAATCACAAGAAAACAAGAACTATAAGGTCGACAACCCACACTTTTCAAGTTGCATCACACCCGTCATAAGACAATCAAGCAAGATTGAAGATCCAATGATTTGAATCCAGGAATTATGTGGAAACTCTCGGCTTCTAGTGTGGAGTTGGAAGAAATTTTCAGCAATAGCGAATGCAAGAGAGAGAATGCATGCCACTGCTGCAATTTTTGTGAGCAAATTCACTCAATATTCATGAATAATCCCTGCAGAAAAGAAGTCTTGTCCCTGCCATGGCTCTGATACCATGTGAAATTGAATCACAACAGATCTAATTGAACAAGAAAATCAATTACAACATATGCATAAAGAATAATATGTGTAAACTGTGCAAGAGAATTGCAACAGTGCTCTATTAAACTCAGAAGTAGAATACAATACAATGTGCAGTCACAATGACTGAATGATTCAAATTAACCAAGGATGTCATTTGAATAGCCTACATGGAATAGCTTGTCTCCACTAGGAGTCCTAATCATCAGATCAGTGGAGTCATCAATGCACAAGTAATGGTCAACTAGGTGTCAAACTGAGTCTAACTGAATGTGGTAGGTGTAACACATGCATGGTGCACTAATGTAGAGAAGGAGGCTCAAAGGAGGGTGCATGAGGAGCTGACTGGAGTCAAAATAGGCAATCTAGTCTCACTAGGGGTCCAATGGAGTGTTTCAGTTAGTTAACAAGACAATCTAGCCTTAAATCAAGGAAAGATCCACAAATTACTCAACTAATTGAGTGTGTCACTGGTGGTAGGTGAAAAAGGGCACCTTTCACATGTGGTAGGTGAAAGGAGGGCACATCACTGACTAGGAGGGATAAAAATGAATGGAAAGAAGCTCCCGGGGCTAGCAAACTGGGGACTAGGTGCTGGGTGACACCTCACTGATGACTGGGATGCATGCAAATGCATGACTGCATGCAAACATAAAAAGTGATGATGAGATATCCTAACAAGAATTGTAGAAATAAAACTCATACAACCGTCATTAGTAAAACCAAATAAAATTCTCTTTAATTCATCAAAAATAAAGAAAATAGATAAATTTTAACCACTTAGCATATATGGGTGTATTATAAATTTTTACAAAAAAATATGGTGCTAATGATGGGAAACTAAATGGAATGGTGAGATGACAAAAGTGGTTTGAATGATGGAAATGATGTCAAAATTGTGACCCAACAACAACAATAAAATCCAATAGCCACATATCTAAAGGACACTTGTCTATTGACATATGTGACTATACAATGTATACTTATGCACAATATCTCATGATATTTTAATAGTCAATCTCTCATATTATGCATTCGATACACTATATTTATCTCTATGGATCGTTTTATGTTATCCCATTTATTTTTTATATTTAATAGTTGAACTAGATTGATTTATTATTATGGTATCATATCCCGATATGGGTTAATATTATAGCAAGTGCTTGATCTAAAATGGATCTAAACAAGTGAATGGTTATACGACTCAATGCCTCCAAGTGTAATTTAGCAATTAATTGTAATGTCCCCGCCCTGACGACCCCATGGCCATCCTTCACTCTTATAAACCCCTACAGATTCTGGCCAAATATTAATAAGTATAAGGGTTAATTTTGAATATCTTAATTGTCATAGTTTAATTCAATTCGGAACTTAGGAGGAGTGTGCATCATATTAATTGTAAATATTTCATTATTATTTAATTTTTATGTTGAGTGGACATGATTAGGTGGCAAAGAGGGGACATATGAGATATATGGACCCATTGAGTCGTCATTCACAATGGAAACTAGAAGAAAAGCAAGAAAAATCCATAAAGCCACAAAAAAGATGGAAGGAAACATAAAAGTAGAAGAAAGCGGAAAGGCAGGAAAAAAATGGAAAAGCGGGAAAGCAAAAAAAATCCAGGAAAAGCAAGATGTTTCCAAAAGTAGAAAAGCGGACCAAAGCAGAAAGGAAACAAAGCAAGTAAAAAAAGAAGGAAAAATTTGTAGGCTCAAAATTAGCAATTAGGGCGCATACAAATATTAAGGACAATACAAATGTGAAAGTAAATAAGACAAAATAAATAAAAAACAAGAATTAAATAAAATAAAATAAGAAATGGATATAGGAGAGAGAAGAATAAGAATTGAAAGGTCATCCTCTTGGCCTTCCCATTACCCCACATCTCCTTTATAACTCCTTTTAATTCGACTATCAAAGGTTTTTTTCCTTATTGGCTAGGAAAAGAGAGGAAGACACATAGAGAGCATGAACTGTAGAGTAATCAGTGGCTGTTGAAATAATGACTAAGTAACAATTTGAATGTTAGTTTTCCCATTTGGGTTTCTAACATAAATACTATGTTCAAGTGTAATGAAATTCCCTTGATAATGTGATTATTTTGTATGTGAATTACAATGGAAGCTACTATGTTTCTAATGGCTACTTGGTTATTTCAATGGTGTTAGAATTCCATCTTTGTTGTAGCTATGTAGATTTAGTACATAATTTTACTTTTCATTAGCAAATAGAGAACACCAATAGCTCTCTATTGTCCACCATTCCTTGTTCTCCAAGATTGGAAATCTAAGGTTTCCACTACAAATTTGTTGCAATATTTTAGGGGGGTTATAATTCTAGTTTTTCAAGATTAATTATTGTCAAATTCGTTTTCCCAACAAAATTAAGTTTCTTCCTTCACCATTCGTTGTACATGGTTTTTTATTGAACTTCCATAGACCCATGCATCCTTGATAGTTTGTATGTTTCCTTTGATATTTCTACACCTATGTATAGGTCATACAACCATATGCAATTCTAATGGGTAGGTATTCTCTCATTATTGAGTTTGTATGACTACGGGCTAGGTGATTTTGCATTATTGGGAAACAAGCTAAGAAAACTAAGCTGTCCATTGATTGGCCAAGAAGAAAATTAAAACCTGAGTTTGTTATGATCTAAATAAATATAATAAAAGTACTAATAAGAGAATGAGACACTTTGAGGGGGAAACCTCCTTGACATCTTCAAGAAGGTTATCTCCTTTTACAACCAAATGTACATGAATGATAATTGACACATTTACAATGAATGGACCAACATATAAATATAACCTAAAACATAACTATTGAATAGTCTTGACCTTTGAGGCATACCTACTTATTATTTTGTTTATAATTTATTATTTTCTAACGTATTATTATGTTATATTTATTGGTTCTACTTTATGATTAATATGTTTATGTACATAACATTACCACCCTATTTAAGGTTACTAGCATGTAATGTGCCATGACTTAGGGATTAACATGCCTCACCCAATCAAACAAGTGTTTTCCATAACTCTTTATTAGAAATAGCTACTTATATATGAAAACCTCATGATCTTAGGTGACATATTCTATTGGATTTTTTTTCCACTTAATGAGGTTCTCTCTGATTCCTCGTTTGTGTAGTTTCTTGATCCTTATCTTATTGAAAATATCTAGTTCTAGTATTATTTTTCCCTCTTCATCAAACTATGGAAAAATATTCTAAATTACAATCTTGTCATAAATTACCTTCTTTAATAAAGAAACATGAAATATTGGAGGTACACATGAATATGGAGGAAACTCCAACTTTAGACCACACTACCAATTCTTTGCAACACTTTATAGAGACCATAGTACTTGTATGATAATCTATTGTCCTTATTTGGTTGCTTAATGGATATATTTTTATATGGTTGTTTCCTTATAAATACTCAATCCCCCACATAAAATTTCCTTTCTCTATGATTTTGATCTAGTTGTTGTTTTGTTATATTTTGTGCTATAGCCAAGTTATCTTTGAATAGTTAGAGAAAAAATTGTTGGCACTCTATGTGATCCTCCGCTTATTGAATCTTAGTTTTCCCTCTCAAGGTTGATGTAATGGATGGAGGACGATAGCCATAAAGTTCCATAAAGGGGGACATTTTTCTATAAGTATGGAAGGAAGTCTTGTACCACCATTCAGCTAAGGGTAACCACTTGACCTATTATGTCTGCAAAATATTTGTAAAGCAATGAACATATCCTTCAAGCCATTTATTCACAATCTTAGTTTGTTCATCAAACTAGGGGTGGTAATAAGCCAAATAATTACCCCAACAAGAAAATAATTTAGTCCAAAAATTACCTTTGATAATTGGATCTCTATCACTTACAATAACCTCGGGGTTTCCATCTATCTTCTTAATTGTTTCCATGAATGATGTAATATTGTACATGCTTTGAAAGGATGAGAAAGAGATAAAAATGGGTATAATTTGTGATTTGATCCACACCACCATGATGACATTATTTCCTTCCAACTTTGGTAGACCTATGATAAAATGTCATAGTAAACTCCAAGAAGGTGACAAAGTGAAGGTGTTGGATCCGTATGATGGTGCTATTGTGGATGTCACATCTCCATCCATCGTTTTAACAATTAGAGGGGAGACTTATGAATTTCAGGCCATTAAAATTCACCCCATGGGAATATTACGAAATTCATAAAAATAAAATGTGTGTGCAAATGCATATATAAAAATACAACATAAAAAACTCTATCTAGACACACATACATCATGCATATACAACATATTCATCACATGCATAAAATAAAATCTTTGGAAATTCAAATATAGAGAGAATACTTATATTTAAAAAGAGATCCGAGCAATTGGGTTTGTAAGAGAGATTTTCCACCCAACCATAGGCACTTTTTCCAGCATATACTCTTTATGTTGAGAGGCTATCCCCAAACTAGGCTATGAGGCCACCACGGTAAAGGGAACATTTACAGGTTTCTCTATCTCATCCCACAACACATTCTACTCTCTATGCTTAGCCAAATTCTTGTTGGAATATTCTCAACATCATATCTTGGTTTTGCATTGCATGCATTACATGGATCACTTCATGCATCCATGCATCAGTAGTGGAGTCTCCTAGCACCTAGTCCCTAATTTGGGCACACTAGAGCTTATTTTTGTCCATCATTGTCCCGCCTAGCCACTCATGCACCTTGTTTCCATCACTGGAGTTACAAATGCACTCTCATGCATAGATTTAGGAGATCTATCAGTCAATTCCATGATTTAGGGAACCTTGTCCCCTTGATTGCTCAATTAACTGACTGTAGATCCTAGTTGACTGCTTCTAAGTGTAGGAGCACCCTCTTTGACCACTGGCATCTAGTTATGTGCCCCCTTGGAGTCTCTTTCACTATTTTGGTTCCCACATGGTTCAGTTATGCTCAGTTCTACCTCAATTGACTGTTTATTCACCATCTGTGGCCACTGAGTCTTATTGGGAGATAGTTCCAATGCAAACTAAGCCATGACTTGAGGTGAATTCTAATACTCCAAGGAGTATTGAATTCATTATATTGTATTATCGTGTGTTTTCCATCTTACAGTTGATGAATGTATCAATAACATTTTTTCACATCTTTTGAGTTTCATGAGTGAATTTGATCATACTTCTTGTTAATTCTTCTCTGCAATTAACACAGTGAAATTGTGAGGTTTGTTCAAGATTAGTGATCTAACCCTGTGGAATTTCACATGGTATTAGAGCTTGTGAGAGTTTTTTTAGTTGCAGCAGTTTATTGATCAGTTGTTTTTTAGTAGAGCACCAGAATCCTCTGGATTTCCATAGCAAATCCCGGTGCCATTGCATTGAATTCATTGGAGAAATACTTTGAGGTCTATCCAGGTGTGAAGGATCTGGATAAAAGTTCCTTCTATCCTAAATCAATGTTCAATATATTCTGCAAGAAACCTCTGGATAAATTTCATTGTTTTTGCAAGTTATGCCATCATCAAAAGCACATTCAGTAGCTACTATGGATCTCTCCTTGATTCCAAAACGCTCCTCCTTCAACTTATTCAAATGGAAGGTACAAATAGAGATCTTCATGCTTAGTATAGGTCTCTACAGAGTTTTACATGGCACTGAGGTCGAACCAAATGGTGATACAGAAAAATCCACGTATCTAAACAAAATTGATGAAGCAGTTGGATTGCTATTCCTCAACATTTCCAAATATTTACTCTTTCATCTCACCGGTCTGAAAACTCCCAAGGAGGTTTGGACAAAGATCGAATCCTTATTTGGGAAACAAGATGATTTGAGAGGACATCAATTGGAAAATGAGTTAATCTCATTGAGCCCTAGCAATTTCGAATCCATCAAAGATTTCTTCACAAGGTTCAATAACTTGGTTGTGCAACTAAAACTATGTGGAAATGAGAAAGAAGACAAGCAACTGATTCTTGCTATTCTTTCAAAATTGGGACCAGATTATTCTGTGTTTGTTTCCACCTTCCAAAAAACAAAGTTTTCCATCCCAAACTGGAAAATTCCCACTCTATATGCATTCATCCTCTCTCTCACAAAGGAGCAGGGCAAATTGGTGCAAATGAGAGTAATAAAACCAAAGGGATATCAAGCTCTTGCTGTAGGAGAAAGAAAGAATGTGAATGGAAAAGGGAAGCAGAAGGGTAAGGAAAGGAAACCTTATTAGCAGAATACAAGGGGGAATCCCAATAAGTCAAAAGGGACCTCGAATCCAAAGAGAGGCAAGCAAAACCAGAAAGAGAAGACCAAATGTCCATACTGTAATAGAGGTTTTCATCCTGAAATTGCTTGCATGAAGAATACCATTGATCCCATGGCCTAACTTCTAGAGAAAAATAATCTTCCAGTACCTGCAAATGCTAGAACAAAAGAAGCATATAATAAATTTATAGGACAAAGAGAGGTTTCATGCACTCATGGTTATCACTTCGAATGAATCGTCCTTCATCATATATTCTAGAGCATTCAGACACATGTCTACTTATAAGGATCTATTCTTTGAATTCGAGCCCATTATTGGGCCTTCTATTCTGATGGGAGATGATTCTGAAGTTTCCTCATAAGGGATTGGAAGGATCAATATAGAACATGGATACTTCAATGGTGTACTCTATGTGCCTACTCTTGCAGCTAACCTCCTTTCTTTTTAGCAAATGACCCATACAGGAGTTCCCAAGAAGGTAATATTTACTCCTAATGAGGTTGAAATCCAAGAGATCTCATCTGGGAAGATCATTGCTCAAGGCATTGCATATCACCTGTAACGTACCCACCCTTGGATCCAATGCAAAGAAGGGAACATGATGGAAATCTCTGGGGCATTTCATAAGACTCATCCCACTCATTAGAATCACATGAATAAATCATTGTGTGTAGATGTAAAACAAATCAATATGCACAGTGGAATTAAACTATCCACACACATTACTCATGCATACAGCATATCAACAGTCATCAAATTAATACAGTGCAGAAGTAAATACATAGACAGAAAAAACACATATCTCCATTTTGCAACTGTCCCAAACAACTAGCTATGTCGCTGCAACGTTCCACCCAACCATAGGCCAGTTGTGTTCATCAATCTCTCAACACAACTGCCACCCCTGAGCTGGGCATGATTCTTACAAGGAAAAGGGGACATTCCAGCTCATTCACAACCAATTACTCATTTCATCTCAGCCAATCCAGTCCATAGATGGGTTTATTAGGCTACATTTGAACCTTGGAGGCTTACACTCAAGCTCAAGCCAAAGCAATGGATTTACCAACAGGATAGCCATGGGTTTGGGCTTTCCCCAAATCGTTTCCATCCAAAAACGAATTATGGGATGGGGAAAAACATTCACAGGGAGGAAAACGTCTTCTTCCCAACTCTCTTACAATTTAACAGCAAAAACGGTCCCTATGGAACCCCAATTCCATTCCCCTTATTCCCCACTGGTATACAATACAGTAACTTTCTTTTTCAGCTGGGAGAATGAAGGAAAACACATCAAACATGGCTGGAAAACGCCCAGGTAGCTCCCAAACTCGTGAGGGAGGAAGACTGGTTGATGGATAATGGCTTGGGGGAGAAATTCATGGCTCTTTTCTTGCCCAAGAAGTAAAATGTGATTTCCCATGCAGGGTGGCTTGCCCATACTCAAATTTGGACAGCCATACCTCTCATTCCCCAAGGCATTAACTACCTCAACCAACTCTTGGGAGAAATCAATGATTGGGTACAAAAGTCAACATGGGTAGTTAAGGGTTTGATGGGTTCTCTCATTGACACTTGGATTGACTTGATTGAGTCCAAGGGTTTGAATATTTCCCTCCCAATTCCTTGTAAAATCATGCCCCCATCTCTTATTGCATTGCATATCTAGTTGTGGGTATTTTATTAAAAATGCATATTTACATGATGTTTGAATTTCCAACGTGTCTGGCTAGCACACGAAACATATGCATCAATAAATTGATGGCGGGGCCTTGGCCTTGAGCTCCTCACCATGATTTTATAACAATATTACATCATTTACATTTTTAATTCCATGGGGTCACATTGGGGACGTTACATCACCATTCTAAACTCTATGAGTTTTCTCACTTCTTACCTCACTCAAAACAAAGTGCACTTCTTACTCATGCAAATGAAGTGAGCAGACTTTGGCATGAGAGGTTTTGGCACCTCAACTACAAATATTTGCAAGAACTGCACAATCAGAAAATGGTTGAAGGGCTTCTGAACATCAGATTTGCTAAAGACACCTGTAAAGGTTGCTTGATTGGTAAGCATTCGAAGCACAAGTTTGAGAAAGGAAAGGAAAAGAGAGCCTCATCACCTCTTTAGTTGATTCACAGTGATATATCAGGACCTCTTATTCACCTATATTTAAATAATGCAAGATACATCTTAACATTCATAGATGATTATTCAAGATTCAGTTGGGTATATTTTCTTAAGTTGAAGTCAGAAGTCTTTTGACAGTTCAATTTTTTTAAATCTTATGTAGAAACGTCTGTTGATAAGAATATCAAGGTCCTTCGTACTAAAAATGGAGGAGAGTATGTGAAGAATGAGTTTCAGTCATTTTGTGCAGATGAAGGTATTGATATGCAACACATTGTTCCTTACACACCACAGTAGAATGGTGTAGCAGAGAGAAATAAGAGAACTTTGAAAGAGATGGAAACTTGCATTCTTGAGTCCAAAGGATTGGATCCTAGACTTTGGGAAGAAGCTGTCAATTGTGCTACTTATCTCCAGAATAGAGTTCCTCACAAAGTCCTACAAGGAAAAAATCCTTTCGAAGCATGGATGGGATACAAACCAGATGTGTCTCATCTAAGAGTCTTTATATCCAAAGCTTGGGAAAGGATTACATTCATGCATAGAAGAACCTTAGAGCGACAAATAAAAGAGTGGATACTTGTGGTTATGAACTGAGTGCAAAGGCCTACAAACTTCTTGACCTATATACCATGAAGACATTTCTTGAGAGAAGTGTTAAGTTTGAGGAATGGAAATTGAATTATGCCCACCATGTCGATGAAGACATATTTCCAACTACTCCACCATAGCCTATTGAACAAGATAACAAAGCATCTTCTCATGAAAGTTCAGATTTTGACTCCTAAAGTGAAGATGAGCGGATGCTAGATCCAAATCCACAAGCACTTGAAGATCTAGCAATTGAATATCCACCTCCTCTTCCAAGATGGGCTGCCAAGATCTTTGAATCTGTCGGTAATCTTGTTGGAGATCCACAAGATCCAAGAAGAACTAGATCTGAGTTTCAAAATGCAAGCTTTGCACTTTGTCATACATATCCATTTCTTGTTTACAGATGCTTTCTTATGATTGGATCAGATCCAAAAACTTTCTTTGAGGCCTCCCAAGATCCGAGATGGATATCATCTATGGATGAAGAGTACCAATCTCTTCAAAGGAATGAGACTTGTCAGATTGTTTCTCTTCCTCCTGGAAGGAATCTTGTTCAATGTAAGTGGGTATACAGAACCAATATGGACTCAGATGGAGTCACAAGAAAGTACAAGGCTTGCTTGGTTGCTAAAGGTTTCTCACAAGTTCAAGGGATTGAATATTCAGATACCTTCGCTCCTGTTGCAAAGATGGACTCCATCCGTATTGTTTTGGCTCGTGTTGCATCCAAGCACTGGGAAGTGCATCACATGGATGTCAAGAGTGCTTTTCTTCATGGAGATCTAGAGGAGGAGATATACATGAAGCAACCTGAAGGATACATTGGTGTTCCTTCACTAGTGTGCAGATTGAGGAAGTCCTTGTATGGACTCAAGCAGGCTCCCCAAGCATGGTATGCTAATATGAACTCCTTTCTACTGTCACAATATTTCCAGAGATGCAAGTCTGATTCGAATGTCTACATGAGACATGATAATAACTCTAGTCACGTCCCCTTCCATCAATCCAGTGCAAGGAAGGAAACATGTCCAAACATACCGGGCTTATTTGACAAACTCGGACCCATACATTATTAAAAAATTCATAACAAATAAAAACTTATGTGTGCAAATTCATACTCAATATAAACACAACGGAATTAAATCATATTTGCAACCTCACAAACAGTAATGCATCAACATATCTATCACAGACATATGATGGTTCAACATGCAGATAATTCAATCTTGTTCTCATGCTATGCACAGACTTCATGTCAATTTCATTAAGATAATCATTTCATTTCATTAACATGGACAATTAACATTCAAAACAAGACACATAATGATCATAATTTAAACCACAGAGAACACTTATATTGGAGATGAAGTTGTCCAACAACTGACTATGTGAGAGCAACATTCCACCCAACCATAGATCTCTATCCAGCCTATATTCTTTCAGCTGAGAGATCACCCCTGACCTAGTTCGTGTATCCACTAAGGAGGAACTAAAGAGGCTCACTCATAGCCATGGTTTTGCACAAACAATCATGCTAAACCAACACACAGTTGGGTTTATCAAGCATGCAGAGACAAATGAGGAGGATGCTAAGCCAGTGATCTCAACCACAAAGCTACAGGTATCTCAAATGAACTCAACAGTCATGGCACCCACAATATCTACCACACCCAACACAAGGAAGGTCCCCTTCTCTGCTGCACAGTCCCTCAGGTGTCCCTTCCCTCCAGTGCTCTTCAGGGTGGGCATAGAAAGGTCCAACTGCTAATTCCCTTAGAATATAGCCTTCACTGGGTTTATCAAGCAACCCAACCTCTTCTCAGTCATTCACACTTGGATTTGTCACAATTCTTCCATCAATTAACTCAATCCCATCACTGGAATTTTGGGCTATAGAAACTGGGTTTTTCTATGGATTTTGGGGTATCTAATTCTTTCAAATTTGCCCCAATGTTCATACCTATGGATCCCCCATTGGATTTTACTGTCAATACCAAATTCTAGGTGTTTATGGCTCTTCAAAACGTGGGTTCTTGCAAAGTTGCGATTTCTGTTTTTTCTCACTGCTGGGAATTCGTAATGGATGAAAATTGATGATGGGATCTTCAACCATGGAATGTGAATGAGGAATAACCCATTCCCATGAGGTAGAGTGACTTGTGGTACAAGAAAAACAAAGCCCATACCTACCATATGAATTTCTGGGTTGCCCATGCTCCATTGAAGCCATGGACTAAATTCTTCAACAACTTCCTTACAACAGAATTAAATGTCAGCAAGGAAAGTCAAATGGGTTCACAAGATGACATTTGGAAGCATATGGTTCATCCCCACAACCCCCTCACCACTCCCTAGTGGAATACACATGGCCCCTTCTCATTCGTTGCTTCCATAGCCAGTTTTGGTATTTCATTGAAATGTTAATATTTACATCAAATTACAATATTCCATGGCTTGATAGCACATGGGTAACATAATATCAAATGCTTGTCCATTTTAAGTAAAATCCGAACATACACTAGCGGGTCCTTGGCCTTGAGCTCCACACTACGAAAACATACATCGCATGTATACAATATTTACATTAAAAACCAATATTTCATAAGGGTCAAAATTGGGGTATTACAACTCTCTACTCGTTATTGTCCTCTATGTTGATGATTTACTGATTACGAGGAGTCTCTCTTCATGTCTTAAATATTTTTCGCAGGATTTTATGGTTTTTTACTAATGACAATAGCTCGATCGAGCTATTTAAAAAAGCCAGATCAAGAGTTAAGAAAACCCTTGATCGAGCTATTAAGCTCGATCAAGATTTTTCTCAACTCGTAATTGGGATTTTTTAAATAGCTCAATCAAGCGCTTGGTTAAGCCCTTGATTGAGCTTTTTAAAGCTCGATCGAGGGATTAACAAAATCTTGATCGAGCTCATTTGTTTCCTTGATCATGCCCTCTGCTTTTCAAAACGTGCTACCCATTTTCATAAGAAAACCCTGACACTTGGAAATAGAGGATATAATCTCACATAGCCCCCCTTTCCTCTTCCCCTTGAATCATTATAACCCCTCTAGTGCTCTTTGCACAACCATCTTGGATCATAAATATTATTTTCCAACATAATATTTACCTATATTTTACATCATTGTCACAATCCAACCGCATGGTCCATATAGAGATATTCATATCACATATTCTTAGTCATTCACTAGTTGGGCCTTGGCCTTGACCTATGCACTAGGAAACCATACTGGAATATTTACATCATTTTACATAATCTAATTCAATAGAATACAAGGTTCTAACTAGGGGTATCACAATCCCCTCCTCCTTCGAATAACACCATCCCTAGTGTTCTCTTTATGTTCACCAAGGTTCCATGTCCTTCTTTCCAGCTGCATTTACAATGCCTTTCTTTTCAAGGCCACTTTGTCTTGTTGTTCACTATCTTGGACAACAATTCTCCATAATTCCTTTGGACTACCTTGGAATACCTCCAAATCCTTTAGCATTTCAACTTATTCCTATTATAATCATCAAAATAAAAACATGCTTTTCATAGCCATTTTAAGAAACACTTGATCCATTAACAAGCATTCAAGTTTCATAATTGAAGAATATATATTCATAACACAAGATAAAGTATGCAATAAGCCCAATACTTATATGTATGAACATATATTTCCTCCATATGGATCCCATGGAAGGATTCAACTTACTATCTTCTCTGACACACCCAAAGTATCTGCATACACTCTAATTTCTTCTTGATCCCAACTAGCACATAACATGAATCACTCACTTATATTGATTCAAGTTGCCTCTCCCTTGCAGTCACTCACCATTCAAGCTCAGGCATCCCCTTCATTGATCCATGTCTCCCTTAGGCGGCCTATCATTTTCTTGGGATTTCTTACACAAGAAGAGCACCAACTCACAGTCCTTACAATTAGGTTATCTCACTAGCAACCCTTAACATAGCATAGCTCATGGAAATCAAGGCATACCATAGGGTTCTAGTGTCATTATAGTAGCATTTTCCACTTTGCTTGCAAGATTGTTTTTAACATCAATCATATGTACTCACTAGACAAATACATCATCTCACATGTATCTCACACATACAATTACCATGAGATGCCATCATAATCAATTCAATAAAAAATTCTCAAAGGAATTTCATACATAGACTATATTTCACAAACATGAGGTCATCCTCATAAATTTCAATCATAAATTTTCAAAACTTTTTCATACATAAACTAGATTCCCAAAACATGAGGTCCTTCTCATGATGTTTATCTCTTTCAGGCCATATCACATGGTCTTCCTGCAATGTTTCCTCTTGACATAATTCACAAACAACCAAATAGTTAATGACATTTATAACCAAATTCAAATCTGGATTTACAATTATGTCTCCTACATAAATTAGATTTATTTAACCATGAGGCCATCATATTATTGTTTGGCTCTTGTAAGTGGTATCACTTTATCCCTTATGGTTTTACACTTTCTTCCATAACCTAGACATCCACCTACATCATGTATAACTTTTGACACAATTCTAGATCAACCAAGCAATCATTAGCAAAAATTTCAAATCTGAAATTTACAAATATGTTCCCTACAAAAATCAAAATTTGCAACCATGAGATCATTCTTATAATGTTTGGATATCACACATGGTAGCTCCTAGTCTTTATTATGGACTTACACACATTTCCATATACAAGAAATTATACTTGCAATTTGAATTTTTTCAATCAACCAAACAATTTGTGAGTATCCATGCATGTAAATTTTCATTTCAACATTATTTACAACCGTCACTGTAGTAATCTAAAAATTATAACACACAATAATTCAAACACTATCATTTGTTAATATTTTAATGGCAATGAAATACATTTACTTTATATGCATCATTATTACAATAACATTGCAAGATAAAGTCACATTATCTATGCAATCGAATAAAAATTTCATTTCTCATGATTACACTATCATATCCTTTTATGCAATTATGTCGTCCCAACAGAGCATTTTGGTATAGTATCAAACATGACTACCTTCTTCATGCAATTATCTCACCTGTATCAATAGCAACTCATGTAATGATCTCAGAGTTTCCAATGGTTCTATCCTTTCAACTATTAGTGAATTGTAATGAAATACATATCACAACCATGCATTAACACAATGCATCTTAACATATGTACCCACACATATGCATTCATAACCACAATATTTACATAATATTTTAATGCATGTTCACTCAATGAACCCTTGCATTGATTCATGAATACCATAATGTCAGGTCATGGATGCCACCATGATGATTTGGAAGGTCTTCCCAATTCCTCGACACATCATCCAGAAACCTCCCCAAAACTTGCACAACCATCCAAACACCCTCTTCATTTTCCCAAAACAATACCAAGATATACCCTCTCGCCACTAATCAGTCCCTTGGATATGCTAGAAGGCATTTACCTTCCCCGCTCCAAGTTTCCCTCGGGGAATACTCCCCCTTTAATGGTCTCTATGTGATGGCAAGAAGGTTATAGTCCAAGACACCAAAACAAGTGGGAATACCATCAGACACTTGTGAAGCACTATAGCATTTCCATATCCAACCACAATATGGCCTTACCCATTATCATCTCACGTGGTATTTACTACGGTCTACCACAATAGGACCATAAGTCCACACTTCCCTTGGTTATTAAACTCATAACCAACATACACACATGACATGATATTATTTCATATGAATGCATTTGAAATTCTAAATAATTATATGGTATAAGGCTTGTTTCCCTTACCATGGCATACCTCATCATAACTAGTGGGATATCATTCAATATCACATGTATACCAATTTATGATGATTAAAATAAAGTTGAAAGGATTCTTACCCAATCCACTTTTTAGTACTTAAGCAACCAACATAAACAAACCATTACATGCATGGCGTTGTTTAGAAATCAATCCTATGACTGGTAAGTTACTGAGGTCACCAATGTACTATCTAAGACTTACAGAATCTAAGGAAATTGGCAAGCATACAACAAGATCTTTCCTAATGAAAAATAACTAGGGTCAATAAGTTAAGCAAAGAGTACATTGAAGACTAGAAGGTTGATCCAAGCTTGAAACCCTCAGTTCTTGATCTACAATCTCGAGTAAAGAACCTACAAAATAGAGATACCCTCCTCAAAACATTTGGCTAAATAAACACGAATAATCAAATATGAAACTCATACATAAGAAAAGCATGAAATATTCACTAAATCCAATTCAAACACATTAGACACAATTGTTTATGGGAAATAAAAGTCTCTTTTATTGCTCATATAAATGACAACAAATAGATATACCTGATTCTGTAGTAGCACCGATGAAACCAAGTTCTAGGCTCTTGCTCCTCTCCTTCAATATAAATTCCTCCATCATTTAAATGCATTAAGATTTCTCCCCCTCTCTTATGGCCTTCCCCTTGTATTTATAGCAAGTTTGGGAAGATAGCTTCGAGAGGAAAGCAGTTGGGGAAGGTATGGAATTTAATGAAACTCCCCTAACTACCTCAAACTCATTTTTATTTTTTATTTTTTGTGATTTTAAGAGGAACCTGCGAGTATAAACCTAACAATGGGCAGGTGACCCATGAGTGGGCTACAAGAAAGTAGTGGGTGCAACCTTTTTATGGAAAACTACAAGTGGTCAGTGGAGCACCAGCGAGTAACCCGCGAGATGTCAATTAGGAAATCGCGGTTAGGTCCTAAAGATGTATCACAAAAATAGAATGAATTGGAGAAACAATGAATGATCAAGGTCACATGCATATATAGAAAATTAGGGCTCTTCAATCAATAATGTCCTTTTGTGTGAGTGACATTTCAGTGTCATCACGGACGGAGAAGTGCCAATTTGATTGATAACAAATGCCCCCTAATGTATGAGGTCAGAAGGGTAAATGATTGCCAAAATGCATTACAAACAAGGAAGTGGAGGATCGTAAGAGCCATGGAAAAATAGTTCCAACAGTATCTGAAACAAAAACAAGGTCAGCGTACAATATAATCTTGACATAATGTCATTTTCAGAATGATAGAACATTATCTCCAATACATATGCGAAACCGATGTATATAACATTGCCACTAAAATACAAGTGTGGATCCATGTCAAAATGGAGAACATAGCCATAACAACAAAATGGATCTATGTCTCATGAGGAGCCAAAATGAGTAGGGATCAGTCTTGTGCAACTTGGGCAATAACAAGAAAAAGTTATTATAGGCCCAAGATATTCAAACCAACCAGAGATACAGGTATGAATCCTAAGCCATGTGAATAAATGAGTTGGATTTGAACATGGAGGCTACAGTTTGATTACCGGTCACTAATGTAAACATTTAAAAAATGCATGGACACCCACCAATGATGAAAATGGGGTCCAAGGTACTCAGTACATTATTACAAGTGTGAATAAAGGGTCTTGAAGTCGAACACTTGAAGAATATATCGAGTAAATGACATTGATGTAATCCCATAACTCAACAATGAGATGATCTGCCACTGATGACTACAAATCTCAAAGTACTATCCAGGACTCTAAGTCTGCTTCCTAGATCAAAATGAGTTGAATTCTATAGCAAGAGACACGTGAGAAGGAAGGCATTAAGGAATCCTTCATCATCTAACATGAGGAATACTTTTAGATTGAGTTGAAAAATGAGATTGAGGGTATATTGACATAAGGGATGGTCGACATGAGGAGTCAAGTTGAACTGTAGAATGGCCGATACAGGGGTAATCCTTGAACATTGAGAACCATATTAAAGTAACTTAGGAAGCTTGGACATACAGGAAACATGATATAAGTTTTTCATGTAGGAGACACAACAAATTCTCCGTATGATTGGAAGAGTAACCAATTGGAGGAGTAAAAAAATATGGAATCAAGTTAAATCCTAAAGCCAAAACTAAGACCCATTGACTCAAGATGAGTGTTGTGTTCAAGGAATAATTAGACTTGCTTCTATAATATGAACAAATGACGAAGAATTTATTTTCCCTTGTCATTTTAGGTGTCTTTTCATTTTTTGACGAGCATGAAAAAGATAAAAGGAAGCTCGATAATACCTTTCTTGTTAAATTTTAACGAGTCCAAGAAAGAAAACTCAAGACCTTCTTCATTTTGTACAAGCTCGAAGAAGAGAGAGAAGAATGCTTGATAAGGGTCCAACCATGTGTAATTTAATGATTCCATGGGAGGGAAACTCACAACTTTCTTCATTGTTTTACGAGTTTGAAGAAAAGATAGACTAATACTCGATAGGGTACTGATCCATGGATTTTAGTATCAAGCTTGGATTTGTTCATGCTCGTCGGTGTTTTCATATTTAAGGAGTCTAAAAATATTAAACAAAAACTCCATACACCTACTCGTGGATTTTAATATCGATCTCCAGTTGGTATATGCTCACCGGTGTTTTCATATTTAAGGAGTCTGAAAATTTTAAACAACAACTCCATAAGGTACTTTTTCGTAGAATTAGTCTCCTCACCCAAAAAAGTGTAAAAGTATATGAGAGAGAACTCTTCTAGCCATAACGGGCTAGAGTATACCTTTATCGTAATTAATCCACTAAGGTCCAGAAAAGGGGTAAACTTATACCTAAGTGGATGTCTGTTCAAATCCTTTAACAAGTCTGGAAAGGGACAAGTATACTAGGAAATCTTGTCAATTTTAAGGAGTCTAACAAGAGCATAAATAAATTTCCATAGGAATAGGAACTTGATTAAAGGTGGTTAACAAAGATATGCATTCTGAATGTATTTAGACCACAATATAAGTGACAAGCTCCCGAGGTAGCAAGTAATGACATGGGTACCAATATGACATAGTGTGCTATCTAGGGTAAACCATATTAAATAGGTCCTAACCATGGAAGAACAATGACAATGGAGGTCCCGTGGAAGGTTAATGTCGTGGTCCATGGTGTAAAAGGGGTCCTAATGCATAAAAAATGATAAGTTATAAATGCAATGCGGAAACCTAATCGACATGCCATGAGAAATAGACCCTTTTAAAGAGCACCAATGTAGACCTAACCTTGTAAAAGCATCTTTTCGTGCAATGACCTAGTCAAAACAACTTAATTAGTCATCAAGATTAAGAAATATCTCATAAAAAGGTTTCAAAACTATATAAAGTGGGTAAAAATAAAAAAGACAATTACCATAAATAGTAAGAAGAGAAAAATTAACTCATTGTTACCATTTTCCATTCCAAAAGAGGAAAAATCCCTATGACTTGCATCGTTGTCTATGACCAATCTAGAGGACGATTTTCAGTTCTGTTACTTGCAAGTAACTTCTATCTCTGTGCTTTTCATTTTAATGTGTTTTTTGATATTTTTGATGGAGTTTTGAATTTTTTATTTATATTTTAAAATTGACTCTGCGCACCCACGAGTATCTATGATTAAAGCCGTGGGTTCGAGAAATAACCACGAGTGGAGATATCTTCGCTCACGAGTTGTGCGCGAATGTTCTAACAAGGACCCGTGAGTGGCGTAGTTTAAAAGAAAAAACTCAACGCTCATGAAATTTAATGGATGAAATGCAGCAATGGTGCTCACATGGAGGGAGAGGGAGCATGAAGCAATGGATAGGGAGGCTATGAGGGATTCATTGACTCTCAATGCCTTGCGACGTTGTGTTCTTTTGAAATTCTTCTGTACATCCAACATGGGGGCGCAACCTAACTTGCTCCAAAGTTGAGTGCACTTATGGGATCCCGATCTGGGAGTATTTAACCTTCAAGGTGAAACCCGAAACATCACAGTGGATGACATTTATTTCATAGCTAGATTGTCTTGATGGGAAAAGGTTGTTAACCTCAAAGGCACATTTCAAGGCGTGGGGGCACTATCGGTGCAAGAGTACATAAACACATATTGCACAGATGGAGTAGAGAAAAGTGGCACTTAAGTGCCAAATGGGAAAATAGATAGCTTCCCACTGAAAGTCATATTGAGTACTATGAATAGGGTAGGCGGTAGTGCCGCTCAACACTTAGCTTCTCGTAGTTACATGCAAAATTGGGGTGGAGTGCTTGCAGAATGTGATATTCGACTGGTGTACAGGATTGTTGGTGAACATGAAGCACCAACTTACTGTGTGTGGAACTGGGAAGAAGAATAACTTCAACTATGGGAGCATATTATGCACCTTTTTCTTTCAGAGAGTTACGAGCTTGAGTCCAAGAGTGGCTCTCCCACCTGTTAACCCCCATGATCCCATGATGACTCGTTGGGGTGAGATCTTCTTACGACAGGGAAGTGGAGACACTAGTACCTCCTATGATGATGAGGATTTCTTGGGTTGGTGGAGCCGGTAGGTTCCTGCATTTGAAAATTTTCCTTATGTTGCGATGGAATTCTATGGTGACCCAGAACTCTCACTACCTCTAGGAGTTGTTTGGGGAGAGATAGGTACCATTTTACTTTTATTATTATTCAATTTTTATGGTTTTTTTATAAATATGTACACATGTGTTTGGTGAGTTTAAGTATTGGAAACATACTTGGTGCAGATATTGGACCAGTGAGGCCACCCAAGAGTGTTTTTTCGACCAGTAGAGCCAGGTGGAACAGAGGCCATGCTACGAACCATTGAGGGAAAAATCAACCGGCTAACTCATGACATTCCTACCTATCGCATAGAGTGCATGCCTATGGATATGTAGGAGCACATGGTGGGTGTGCCCCTTGCATGGATTAGGCTACTCCAGAAAGTAGCTAGGATGGTTATTTTCTATAGAGAGGTTATAATAGAGGAGGCTGAGGCTCCTGCCTCCCCTTAGGGATATCTACACTACTTTGAGGCTATCATGCCCAATTTTGTATATTGTTATGTATATTTGATAGAGATGGATACTCAAACTCTTTGATTATTATTGGACTTATATATATATATATATACACACACCTATCGATTATGTACATGTTGTTTTATGTGCGTGGTAATTTGTTTTATTGGGTATGATACAAATGCCAATCGAGTATGTAGTTTGCATATGCATTAGTTATTGTGTTTTGGTTCCTTGAAATATGTTGATATAAGATGTAATCAAACTGTCTTTCAAGCAATTTAGCTTTCAAAAACTAACATAATAATAAATAATCCCTAACCCAATACTCACCCATAAGTTGAGTACGATTAACTAGGAATCAAGCCTAACCTCCAAACATGAAATGTCGTGGTGTAAAGCATATAGGAGTAGCTCAATAACAGCACTATACTCGGCCATATTGTTCATTGCAGGTCCTAGACAAGCACCTCCTCAAGAAACAAGCTGACCCATACGTGAATAGATCACCCAAGCAACTTAGGCAAGATTACAAGTGTGATTACTAGTGCCATCAACAAATCCTACAAGCCACTCGGTTTCCATCTGAAACACAACCAGAGGAACGTAAGCAACACAAAAAGGCTAACTCTACACTACTATACAACTATTTACAAGAAAAAGTATATGTGTTAATTATAATACTTCTTTAGGTAGAGCCCATTTCTAGGCTCAGGCAGCTTATATCCATCATAATAAACCAGTTAATATGACCCTTTTGCCAAAACTCTAGAGACGATATACGGACCAAGACACATAGAATTAAATTTTCTTTCCCCCAAGGGGTCTTTATCCTGATTGTAGAACATAACAAGGTCTCCTTTGGAGAAAACCCTAGGCGTGATAGACTTATCATATTGAATTTTGACTCGTTTTTTATGTGATTCATTCATGATAAGCGAATCCTTATGCTGTTCATTTAGATGTTTGATATGAAGAAAACGTTCTTCTAAAGTAGAGATTTCAGGTAAAATTTGGATGGCCAACTTTAACGATGGTATTTCACATTCAATAGGTGTGACTGCCTCCAAACCATGGACAATTTGGAAAGGTGAAAATCCTATAGTAGTCTTAATGTTGGTATGATACGCTGGAGAATGGTTTTTAAATTATTATTAACCGCTTCAACTTGTCCATTCTCCTACAGATAGAAAGGAGACAAATGATTCGGTCTAACCCAAGCATAGTGGTCAAATCTAACATCATATTATCCTGAAAGTGTCTACCATGATTTGTAACGATATCCTTAGGAATACCAAACCTAGAAATGACTTGATTGAACACAAAATAAGTTGTAGTTTCACTGTCTTCCTTCACAGTAGGAATTGCCTCTGCACACTTAGTGAATTAATCTACAACAACAATGATATATTGATGCCCCCCGACGGAAACTAGGTTGCAAGTCATGTAATATACCCCCCATTTTGTGAAGGGACCTACTATGATGACCGGGTATAGGGGAGCAAGGTGTGCTCGCATCGTTTTTGTGAATAGCTGACAAGGATGAGAGCGTTTCACGGCTTCCACACAATCTTTGAAGATGGTGGGCCAAAAATAATAGCCATGAAGTATTTTCTAGGTTGTTTCCAATCCAGAAAGATGACCCCCACATACTCCACTGTGGGAATCATTCAATACTAACTCAACTTCTTCCAAATTCAAACAATGACGTAAAATGGAGTCTACCCCTCATCTATACAATGTACCAACAATTATGAGGTAGTTTTTAGTGTGATGTCATAGTTTTCATCATTCTTCCCAAGAAAAAGATGGTGGACATCTCAAAGTCTGGATATAAATAAAAATATCTCCATATCATGGATCAGAGGTCGAAATGAGAAAGATATGCTCATCGGGGAATGAAGTATCTTCCGTGTTAAACTCTTCACCACTAGGAAACTTGGATATGAGTTCTGCGAATACTAAGGACTTTTTTGACTTAGCAGATTGAAAACTAAGATCGAACTCTTGGAGAATAACAATCCATTTATTAAATTTACCCCCAATTATGCGTCGGGTTAAAACACATTGAAACGGATTGGCAGCCGCAATCACTATAGTGGTTCGTAATAAAATATAGTGGCGTAGCCTCTGAACGGCGTACACAACAGCAAGTGTGAACTTCTCATCATGTGAATACTTCAGTTCAAGTTTTATTAAAGTGCGAGAAAGGTAATACATGGCGTGCTCTTGTATCTTATCATCTTCCTGAACCAAAACTATACCAACCGTGGAATCAGATGCAGCCAGATATAAGATAAAATTGCGAGTGTAATCTGGTGGACTTAACAAGGGGGATGATAATAGTGCTTTTTTCAAAGGCTCGAAGAAGTTTTGTGCAGCCTCATCCCAAAAGAATGGGTTGTTTTGTTTAAGTAAATGCATGAAACCTTTGGTTATTTTTGCATAGTTGACAATGAATAGTCTGAGGAAGTAGGACATACCCTGCAGACTTTGAAGTTGTCTAATACTATGAGGAGGAGGCAATTTGACAATCACCTCTACTTGTAATGGATCGACCATGATCCCTCTACTGGACATGATGAAACCCAACAATACTCAAGACTCAACACATAACACACACTTATGGGGATTCAAATTAAGTTTGTAGTGTCTATATCTCTCAAATACAAGCTCTAAATGTTCTGGATGATCTCTTCTCTTTCGATATTGCGTGGGTATATCATCCAGGTAAGGTTTGACTATATGTTTGATATCATGAAAGGATAAATTCATTGCTCAATGGAAGGTGTCTCCAACATTTTTAAAGTTGAACGCCATCTTCCTATATGCAAAGGTACCCCATGGACATATAAAAGTTGTTTTGTGTTGATCTTCGGGTTTGATTTGAATATGATTGTACCTCGAAAATCCATCCATAAGGGAAAATATTTCATTACATGTACATGCATCTACGATCTAGTCAATAAATGGCATGGGGTAATTATGTTTGGGACAAGATTTATTAAGATCCCTTAAATCGGTACAAACATGTATGGTACCTTTTTTATTATCAACTGGGACTGGATTGGAAACCCATTCCTCCATGTCGTCGATAGGATTGATAAATACGTCTTTGTGGATATTTTAAACCTCATCCTTAACAGTTGCATCCTTTCACAGATTGACTGGACAAAATTTCTATTGAACTGGTTTCACATTTGGATACATTTTGATCTCTTGTTCAACTATGGATGGGTCGATGCCTGCAATCTCCTCATAATTCAAGACATCACAGAATTCTTTAAAAAGTTCGATATACAAGCAAATCTCTTCAAGAGAACAATTGCACCGATGAAAATGTTTTCCATGATTTCTGGTTTGATGGAGATATTAATTGGAAAGGTTGTTGATATGTTAGCCATGTTACCTTCAGCGAAAAATCCCCTATTTCTCTAAAGGGTTAATGGATAGATTAGGATCTCCACCAAGTCTCACAGAAAAATCACCATTCTCAATCTTGTTTAGGTCTAGAAGAAAATAAGATCTATGATGCATGTGTTCCCAAGGTTGATCAATACCTATAATTGCTTCTAGAATAACTTCATCTGATGGTAAAACAGTGTCTAAACAGTCAAAGGATTGAGCAGATTCTACTGCCCATGCTGGCGCATAATCTACATCTGACTCCTCGGAGACTGAAGGAGTCGAGATAAAATCTATTGCATAATCTTGTGAAGCTTGATAAGTCACTTTCGATACAGATAAGGGCACAACTAGTTAATTATGGGTGGGAAAGAGCCAAGGATCAGTTGCTTTGATAACTGTAAAAACCTCCTTAGATGTTGAAAAGTTGGTTTGGACACTCATCGAACCAATGTAACTCATGGGAGCAGGCAAATCGAAAGTGCCCATAAGCGATGAATACAATCCTACTCCCAAACTCTCTCTAGGACGACGAGCCTGATCAATCATCGGAATATTAGATTCCGAAGAGGTCATGTTATTTTTTCGGGTGAAGTAGAGCCGATCGACTGTGACAATATTTCCTTCATGAGGGAACATCAATACTTGAAAAATAGACAAAGGGATAGCTTGCATCGCATACATCTAGATTCTTCCTAACAAAAAATTATAATCAAGAGAAGCATTGACAACCTCTACCTCTACTAAGAATACTTTACCTGCTAACTGGATCTCAAAAGAGGGTAGAATCCCATGTGGACGGAAAGATCTTCCATCAAAATTGGTAAGCAATGTGATCGAAGGGACTAACTCAAGAGAGCCTAAATATCACCAGCAAGAAATGGACATTACTCACATATACGTTCCTTCATCCACCGTTGTTCATCCAATGGTTTTAGAACCATGGATTACTTCAATTTGCAAGGCCATGTGATACGAAAACCGAGGTTTGATGTTCGACATATCAAACCTTTCCAACATACTCAATGAATCCACATTTCCTATTACTGGTAGAAGTGCATTCCGTTGCAAAGGGAAACTTTTCAACACTTCTAGAGAAGACATGGCACATAGAGTTTGGGCTAAGTCTTCCATAATAGAATAGTTGGGAGAAGCTTGTGCATTAGGATTGTATGATGCATTCTTATAGACACCCTTTGGTATCTTAGGAATAGGATCTGTGGGTCTCTCAATAAGAAGAGGAGAAGACATCTCAGGAATCTCCTTATCTTTATAAGGCAGTTCCGGGGTATAATTTCTTACTCTTGTTTGTAACAAGGTATCTGAGCTAATCATGTTTATATAAGACTGATCAGATAGTGCGGCACCATGGGTGCCCCCATCACTAGAGCTGCCAGAAGCCATGTTTTGTCCTTTGGGAAAAGGATCCTTCAGGACAACAAGCTTCTTTTGTTGCAAAAGCTTATGGGATTCATGAATCAAGGGGAATTGATGAGTCAACTGATTTTCCTTGCAAAGTTTACAAGGAAATTTCACCTTATTCTTTTATTTTTTTCCCCCTTCAACACTATCTATGGTTTTGGGATTATGTTGATTTCCCTCCCCCTTATTGTCCTTTTTATTTCCACTGGGATGCTGAGAACCCTTTTGGTTTGACTGTAGATTGTGTACAGTAGCCATTTGAGAAGGGGGAGTGGAAAGTGTAGTTTCCTCCGCTGCATAAAACTTTATAGAAAGATCATGGACTTGTTTGGCCAAAGCCTTTACAATGGATGAGTCGACTGAACCAACAATGCTATCAACATGTGGTCCAGGTTTGGGTTTACAAGGATCAGTGTTTGACCTTGGTGCATCAGGAATGATTTCATAAAGAATCCCATAATGAGCATAAATTAGATCTAACTACTGAGTTCTTAGGATGGATTCCTCCTCTGAGGTAACCCCAGAAGTCGAAACATCCTCGGAGATGTAAGGTAAAAGTGAATTAAAAAACCACTCTAATAGGAATTCTAGGGGAATCTTAACTTTAATTTGAATCTTCCTTCTTCTCCACTCTTGAATATGGTCAGATATGTGAGTGACTTTATTCTGTATAAATGTAGACATAATATCCATGTTGGCATCATACTGAATGAGAAGTTGGAAGTGATTCAAAAATACCGTCTCCAAATCATAGAAGTTATGATAAGCAGTGGATGGTAGTTCAATGTACCATTTATTTGCGACACTGGTTAAGGTTCTTTGAAAAATTCTCAACCGTATCAAATCATCGTTTAGCGAATTAGAAGAACACCATAAGTGAGATGTTGTAACATGGTCCCCTGGATATTCTCCAGTCTTGTCTTCAAACTTGGGGATGTATGAAGAAAGCTTGGTTGGAATAGTAGGCCAGGTAGGGCCATGGCGCATGGGGTCATTCATAAGCTTTGAAATATCTTGAAAGTTTAACATTGCTAGAAAGGGTAAGTGAGGCCTAGCCAATGGCATATGAGTTCGGGGAGTCAAGTAAGGAAAACTACCTGAATCGTAACTCCCATAAGGCTGGTTGGGGTTTCCCTGAGCCATCGGTTGTGATGTGAAAGCATTCTGAAAGGTGCTTCATCTGTAAGAAATTGGATTACTCCCTTGAGGTCCACTCCATTGAGGCTGATTATAAGTGCCTCCAACCGAAAAAAGAGTTGAAGTGTATGCAGTACTACCTCCTCCACCAAAGAGAGAAAAAGGAGTGTTCCCTACAAGTGGATTAGACGTTTGAACATTTGATGATTGCAAACTATAACATGTGAATGGGTTTGAACTCACAAACTGTGCAATTGAAGGAATAGGTATCGATCCTACAAAAGGTGTTGAAGGAGAAATATGTCCTCCATACAAAGGGAATCCATGAATAAAAGGATCATAACTCGTAGGATTAGTTTGGAAATTGTGAAGAAAAGGGGATGACATGAACGATACCATAGGTATCCCAGTGAAGGGAACATTGGAAGAACCAATGGTTGATATGAAGGGTATAGAAGTCAAAGCAATTTGACTGCTTGATGACCATAAGGATCCTGTACTAAAGTTCAGTGAAGTGATCGGAGCAGAAGATATCTGCAATGAGCTAGGTATCATAATGTTCACATGAGGAGGAGAAAATCCTCCTAGCAGAATGGAATATGTGGGAGTGTGTGAAGAACCTACAATAATTACTTAATGAAAATACACGAGATAGAAGAAATAACAGAAATCCGAATCGCTTTTATTGATCACAGGCCACTTCGAGGGGGAAACCTCTTTTGAGCAAGATCAATACAAATAAATTCACGGTACCTTCATTGGTCTCAACACAAACTTATATACTAAGTCTAGGCGCCAATACCATGGGTCAATATCATGTGTCAATACAAACCATGGGCCAATACAAACTATGGATCAACAATTACTATGGGATGACTTACAAAGCATATGCGTCCAACAACAATAAGACAAACTATGGATCAACAAATAATACGGGACGACTTACAAAGCATATGCGTCCAACAACAATATACTAACAAAGTACATAGAAGAGTTGAAATGGGTTCCTAACATCCCCTCTCCCTTAGAAAAAGCTTTGTCCTTAAATCTTTAGATGTGGAAATTGATGCAGAATCTGACGAAGTGGTTCCCCTGTAGCATCCTCGGGTTGCATTTCGAGCCACTGACGCCTTGTGAGTTTCAAGGAGGGTTTCTTGGAAGGATGTAGATGAAGAAGAACCATATCAGCTGCATGAAAAGTGATCTCAGAATGGTGCTGATTAGCTTGTTGTTTTAGTCGAATTCTTGCCATGTGAAGATTGTCCTGCAGAATGAGAAGAATATGATCACAGTTTCGAAGAACCGAGTCAATTGCCTGAACTTAGGAGCTGCTGAGGGTGTATGGAAGAAGAATTGACAGTGCCTGTCCATAGACTACTTCATATGGTTTCCTTTTAGATGTGGTATTGTACCACTCGAGCGCTTCTAGGAAATCCATAGAAATAGTTGTCCAAATATGTGTCGTTTCACCCTTGTTGACTTGGCAAGTATCATAGTCAGCCACCATCTATTGAATTGTCATTTTCAGTCCCTACCAAAATAAGCTACATTGTTTCTGGCCATACATTTGAGGAACCCAGAGTGCCCTGCTGATGAAGAAGCATGGAGTGCATAGAAGAGATAGCCCTGTTGAACAGATTGCAACTAAGTTGGAACAAGTAGAGAAATAGCTGTAAGAGAAACTGGGTCATCAAATGTGCGAGAAGGAGCATCTACCACCATATTGTCCTTACCCTTCTTGTAAGTGATCGCATAGGCATAACCCCTGAGTTGGATAACCCATTTTAGGTGTGTTGAGAAGGAGACCCATTGTTCCAGGAAATTTTCCAGACTCTGGAGATCAGTCTTGATGCAGAAATAATTCCCTAACAGGGATGACTGCCACTTCTGTACTGCATGCAAAATAGCCATCATTTCCTGCTGAGATGTAGATACAGCTAAATTCTTACTGGAATGGTCTCTTGAAGGCAACAAGCCCACTGGTTCAGCAAGGACACCTGCATATCTATCCAAGGAAGTAGGGGAGACCGTTGATGGGTGCATCTGAATGGAATGGAGTTGAGCGATGACACCATGTGAATTCTTCTTAAGGATATTTCCAGGTGATGTGAACTGATGATGCAGAGAGACCCTTGTTGTAATCCTTTAAATTTGTGTTGTTTCCCATTGATTGAAAAATGCATCCAAAGTTCAGCAAAATCCCATAATATGGGGCCAAGTGTGCATAACCATTGAACGCCCAAAACCACATCACATCCGCCTACGGACAAGGCGAACATGTTAGAGCGTAGGTTATAATTTTCTAGAGAGATATGCACATTGTGACACTTCCCCTTGCAAGGTAAGGTGCCCCCATTGGAAACTATGACTTCAAAGTTGGAGCAAGGATGGACAAAACAATCAGCATGTTTGGAGATCCGAGGGTCAATGAAGTTATGACCGCTACCAGAATCAATGAGTATTGTAAGAGGAAGCTTCTTGAAGTAACCCTGACCCACATTGTTTGGGGGGTGGTGACGTCGGATAAAGCATGGAAATATATCTCTGGTTGTTCATCTTGAGATGGGGGGTCAATAGGCAACTCCTGAATGTCGACCTGATCATCCATTGTATCTGGAGTTTCTTAACCAATTGTAGAGGGAGGTGGAGAATCCATATCCAGGAGATAGAGCTTTTGTTGAACACATCTATGTCCCCGAGTGAATTTCTCATGACAATTATAACAAATCCCTTTTTCTTTGCGTGCCTGCATCTCTGTTTCAGGCAAATGCTTGATAGGATTTGGTCGAGGAGCTGGCGGGATGGGAGGTCGTTGCGAACCCATATTTCGAAAAAGAAAAAAAGTGGGTTTGGAGCGCTGTTGGGCTGCAATCTTATCTTCTACCAACTTAGCCAACCCTAGGACTTCCATCATTGTTTTGGGATAGAACATTTTAACCTCTGACCAGATTTCATCCTTAAGACCACTGATAAAACAACTCCTGTAGAATTTATCAGACAATCCTTCTGTGTGATTGGCCAGTTTCTCAAATTCTGTCTGATACTCTCTCATAGTGCCATTTTGACGTTAGTGAGTGCTCTGGTGAAGTCATCAAAAGCACTAGGACCAAATCGTTGCAAAATGAGTTGGCAAAAATCTGTCCATTTTGGCTCGTCATGAGCCTTGATGTACTAACAGGACCATTGAAGGGCTTCCTGTTCCAAATGAAAGGATACAAGTGGAACTTTTTCGACATCAAAAGTATTATATAGACTGAAATACTGTTCTGCACAACAGATCCATCCAGTAGGATCAATACCATTGAAGCAAGGAAATTCAAGCTTCGGACCACGAAAATTGCTAGAAGAAGAGAACCCATTGGCTGCAGAAGATTCTTGTTGTCGGTTATTGTTCATGGAGGAATACTGAAGATGGAGGCTGAGAAATTTTTCATCCAGATCTTGGAGTTTGGTTTGGATGGCTGCAAGTGCTTCCTCCATGTTTTTTGCTCCTGCGCGGGTGACAACCATAACCAGGAGTTTATTTTTGGAATGAATAGAAAAACAAAAACAAAAGCTTATTTAGTAAAGGGAAATTTGGATTTGGAAAACACTCGGAGGGGTATTTGGGGTTTGTGTAATGTCCCTTAATAGGAATTTTATTAAAATGACAAATTTTCACTTTTTTCCCTAGTTAGACCTTTGACTAGTTTTGATCTTTAGTCCCAAATTTGCTCCAAATGATCCCAAATATTCTGAGAAGGTATATGAATGATATTAGAACATAAATATGTGTTTCAGGGATGCCTTTGGACCTTTAAAATACTTCTGCAAATCCTCTTTCAATTCTGATCAATGTAGGTAACTTTACTAGTGATTTTCCTTTGACTAGTATTGGTCTCTAGGTCTCAAATTGACTCCAAATGCCTTCAAATATTCAAGGAAGGTGTATGTATGATATTATAACTTGAATATGATGTTTATGGATGACATATGTCCACCAAAAGACCTCTGCAAACTCTCTTAATATTCTGGACCAATTATGCAATTTTACTAGTAATTTGGGGTTCAAATCCCCCTGGGGTAAGTACTGAAAATGGCTTCCCAAATGCCTCCAAACCCACTCAAATTTATGAACAGAGGTATGTAATTTGTTAATTATTCTATTAAAGTCTCATATGCACCATTAATGGATTATTACAACTGTTCTCACCCTTTCCCATTCAACTGCAAAAATCCCCAATTCGACCCTTGGGGAAATGGCACTATTTCACCTCCCAATACAACTAAACTGAGTAAAAATGATTCAAATGCTCAAGTACAGTACATGAAACTTGTAGAAGATATCCATGGAAGTATATTGATCACAAATATATCAGAGAATCATCCATTCATTCTAAATCATCATCAATACATTGGCTCACAACAAGGTAGTGGGGAAATGGGATTGTTCTTCCATTAAAAATGAGATTTATACATTTATACTTGGAATTTCGACCTGAAACTTTTTGGAGATGAAGAACAGAGTATTTAATTCATATTACAAAGGAAATGGGTCATTAAAAGCTTCACCAAAGAGTACAATAGCTCACCAAAAACGCCCTCCCTCAAGGATCAAGAATATGCCATCAAAACTGGAAATGGTTGAAGGAGTGAGCTGCAATAGAAGAAACCATGAGCTGCCCTGTAGCTTAAACCTGCAAATAAAGACTCCATTAAAGCTCCAAATGAAAGGTCTGAATGGCCTTTCCAATTACCAACTTGGATGGGAATCTTTCACCCTCGAAATTGGCTAAGGCAAGAAACTAGTAATCCACTAGCTCTCCCTCTTCACAAATGCAATTGCAAATTCTACAAATGATCAAAATCTGGTTTCATTCTTTGTTATTGACATTTATAAACTTCTAATTTCCTCCATGGGTCGAATTCCTTCCAAGAGACGCATGCCAACTCAAGTTGGGAAGAGATTCCAAAGAACGCCACTTGTACAACAATTCCTAGTCTCCCACTTCCACCAAATCACATGTGGAAGCATATTAGCTGCCCTAACACCCTTGAGCGCCCTCTTGGAGTCTATTTTTAGCCCTTACATGTCATATATGTCATATGTCAGCCTTCAGGTCTGATTTGTGTCATAGGTGTCATAGCATCTTCATCATTGTTGTCATAGAGCTAGGGAATCTAGCCCAAGTGTCTCACTAGCTCCAAATTGCCTCTTCCTCTTCCATGGGAGTTACTCTTCCTCTATATTTCGACCTTGGATGAGTCATGCAATGAATAATACCTTTTGGAATCCCCCAAGCATGTTACCATTCACCTTGAATTCGAATTGGTGAGAGAATGATGCCAAATGTAGTGGGGAAATCTAGCCATATGTGGGTCCCACTTACTCCATGTGTCTTCATTATGAAATGCCACTTTGATTTTCACTTGTATATATTTATTTAGCTCCTTTATTAAATATTTATTCCATTCTAATGTTCAAACATCATTTATTATCCCCATTATTCCAAATCCCAAAGCTTCCACCCCAAACCTAGGAAACTAGTAATTTTCCTCCTTGGCAATTATTTGACCTTTAGCATCAATTTGACAAACTCTAATGAATAGGGCCAATGTGATTAGGCCATTGTGACCCAATTCCAAATTTGGGACATGACAAATCCTCCCTTCCCAATATTGCTTGTCCTCAAGCAATTTTAAAAATGGGTGTTGAAGAACCTGCTTTCTGTATAATTCTTTGAAGTTGCCATTGAATTGCCCAACCTTGAGTCTTTGAGTTTCCATGAAGATTTTAGAGAGGAACCACCATGCTTGCTGCTGCACTACTCTGATAAAAAATCACTTTATTACGTGGGGAAATCCATCTCCCATACTGCTTGTTTCCCCAAAAAAATTTTGAAACCAATGAGATAAAAATTATTCCAGGGTCCCATTGCTTGTATTGCACCCCAATAATTAAGAGCGCTCTCCAACCCACACCATTAGTTAAGAGGATTCCTGGATCCCATTTTCTTGTATGCATTCTTCCAAACATCATGAGTACAAAATATATATCATCAAATTACATAACTACATAATAAAAATGAATATCAAGGAGGTGCTTCATCAAAGAATCATGAAAGTGCTTATACCTCCAAGCAAGTAGACCACCGTTTTCCAAGTGCATACAAGCTTCAAGTGACAAATCAAATCTGCTCCAATGACATAGGTGAGTATCCCATGTCCTATAAAGCTGCTTCAAAAGGGTGTGATATGCATCAAAATCTTCAGCCGTGTATTCTTTCATCCAAGAAGTGAATGAAGAATCTCCACTAAAATCTGAACCAAATAATGAGCAGAAAAAACAAGGAGACTTCAAATGACTCAAAGAAGTCTCACCCATACATCCCTGAATGTGATCATCATAAAGATATAACAAAGTATGTCTCTTCCAACAAAAATGTTCTCCAATCATAAATCTATTCACCCAAGTGCTGGATGAAGTTCCTCCAACATCAAATGAATCAAGTGTCGAGCAAGAAAAACCATGAGTCTTCAAGTGACTCAAATGCATATCATAGGTGCATCCATGTAGATGTGCATCATCATAAAGTAAGAAAGGATGCTGCTGCAAATGTGAATAAGAATGTGCTCCAACCATATCATCATAAAATGTAAATCTAGGAGTTCCATACTCCTCATGTGGCACCATAAAAAAGAACCCTTTCACCCATACTTCATTGAGACTAATGTTGCAAAACATGGAATTGTAGGATGTAGGAGAATGAACCAAATCACCCAAATGTTCAAAAAGTACTGAAGTTTCATCATGGGAAGGATCCATATGGGTAGTATCATGCAGCTCCTTCAAAAGTGTAAACTCTTTGTCATAGTTTGGTTCCAATGTAGAGGAATCATGCTCTTCTTTAAAAAATGCATAACCTTCATCAAGAGACAATTCAAATTCCTCTTCCACCACATCAAGTGTTTGGATCTCTTCAAGTTCATCTTCAAACACATCAAGAACATTCAAATTTTCACATTTCTCATGATCCACCATGTCATGAGAATCCTCCAAACAATCTACCATTTGACAATCTGAAACATAAGAGGAAAAACAAGTACCTTGCAACTTTTCAAGAACTTGCTCATTTTGAATTGTGAGCTTATGATTATCCTCATTATTCTTCAAGTATGCATCATGTAACAATTCATTAAGCTCAAACAAATGGTTTCTATCAAAAAGCAAAGACATGAAATTACCTTTGATGTGGCACATTGCTCTTTGAATCTTCTCCATGTCTTCAAGGAAGGATGTTTCCTCCAATGAAGTAGCTCTCCAACAAGAATTTGACACCAATGCTTGAGTGTCATGGAGAATGCTGAGGGACTCTTGGATCTTATTTTCATTCATCTTTAAGGACCCTTCAAGAAAATGAGGCTCTTGCAAACAAACCTCCTCATCTTCTTCATTTTTGCTTGGACCAACTTCATGAAGCTCAAGTGGTGATGCGGAAGTTGATCTTGGTTCTTCTTCAACTGCTACAAGGTATTCATTATCATGCTTAATGGAACTTGGGCTTGCAGCAACACTTTCAAAAGTGATCTCTATGTCACCAACATAGAGGTGTGAGCACCCATCAGTAGGTACTCCTTCATAGTTTAAGCATCCATCAGTAGATGCTCTTTGGTTCATGTCTAAGCTAGAAGGTGTCTCGAAATGGTCTTCCATATTTTCAATAGAATCTTCTTCATGCTCTTGTGATGTCTCTTCCTTTTGCTCTTTAAAGCAAGCTGATGCATTTTGCCCCTTGTCTTCCTTAGGATCAGTATATTTGGAATCTCTTCTTGAATAAATCTCAAAAGCTCTCCTCAAGGAGGACATCATTTCATGCACACATATATGATACTCGCTCCAAGGGTTTTTACAAGAAGGGCATAAACCTTTCTTCACTAACTCCACATCTTCATTTTTGGGCCTATTTTCAAAAACATGTTCAGCATAGTTCTCAAAAGACATGGCATTTTTTATATTTTTGCTCGAAGCAAGATATTCTTGATATTTTTTATATTGTTGGGGCAAGGTTTTATATTTTTCTCTCCATCTTTGGAACTCGCTCATAGAATTATCCTTGGTTGGTGTGACACACTCATATTCATCAGATCTAAAGTCATAAGAATAATCTTCATTTCTCTTGAAATTGTAATAAGTGTTGCATGATGGCACCTCTTCCTCATACCCTTCACATTCTGCTTCATATTGCTCATAAGCATCTGCATATTCCTCATAAGAATTGTACTCATATGATTCATCATAATAGTAAGACATGGCTGCCAATTATTATTGAATGTATGTACCTAATACACAGGTGCAAGGACCATGCTCTGATACCACTGTAATGTCCCTTAATAGGAATTTTATTAAAATGACAATTTTTCACTTTTTTCCCTAGTTAGACCTTTGACTAGTTTTGATCTCTAGGTCCCAAATTTGGTCCAAATGATCCCAAATCTTCTGAGAAGGTATATGAATGATATTAGAACATAAATATTTGTTTCAGGGATGCCTTTGGACCTTTAAAATACTTCTGCAAATCCTCTTTCAATTCTGATCAATGTAGGTAACTTTACTAGTGATTTTCCTTTGACTAGTATTGGTCTCTAGGTCTCAAATTGACTCCAAATGCCTTCAAATCTTCAAGGAAGGTGTATGTATGATATTATAACTTGAATATGATGTTTATGGATGACATATGTCCACCAAAAGACCTCTGCAAACTCTCTTAAGATTCTGGACCAATTATGCAATTTTACTAGTAATTTGGGGTTCAAATCCCCCTGGGGTAAGTACTGAAAATGGCTTCCCAAATGCCTCCAAACCCACTCCAATTTATGAACAGAGGTATGTAATTTGTTAATTATTCTATTAAAGTCTCATATGCACCATTAATGTATTATTACAACTGTTCTCACCCTCTCCCATTCAACTGCAAAAATCCCCAATTCGACCCTTGGGGAAATGGCACTATTTCACCTCCCAATACAACTAAACTGAGTAAAAATGCTTCAAATGCTCAAGTACAGTACATGAAACTTGTAGAAGATATCCATGGAAGTATATTGATCACAAATATATCAGAGAATCAGCCATTCATTCTAAATCATCATCAATACATTGGCTCACAACAAGGTAGTGGGGAAATGGCATTGTTCTTCCATTAAAAATGAGATTTATACATTTCTACTTGGAATTTCGACCTGAAAATTTTTGGAGATGAAGAACAGAGTATTTAGTTCATATTACAAAAGAAATGGAGCATTAAAAGCTTCACCAAAGAGTACAATAGCTCACCAAAAAACGCCCTCCCTCAAGGATCAAGAATATGCCATCAAAACTTGAAATGGTTGAAGGAGTGAGCTGCAATAGAAGAAACCATGAGCTGCCCTGTAGATTACACCTGCAAATAAAGACTCCATTAAATCTCCAAATGAAAGGTCTGAATGGCCTTTCCAATTACCAACTTGGATGGGAATCTTTCACCCTCGAAATTGGCTAAGGCAAGAAACTAGTCATCCACTAGCTCTCCCTCTTCACAAATGCAATTGCAAATTCTACAAATGATCAAAATCTGGTTTCATTCTTTGTTATTGACATTTATAAACTTCTAATGTCCTCCATGGGTCGAATTCCTTCCAAGAGACTCATGCCAACTCAAGTTGGGAAGAGATTCCAAAGAACGCCACTTGTACAACAATTCCTAGTCTCCCACTTCCACCAAATCACATGTGGAAGCATCTTAGCTGCCCTAACACCCTTGAGCGCCCTCTTGGAGTCTATTTTTAGCCCTAACATGTCATATATGTCATATGTCAGCCTTCAGGTCTGATTTGTGTCATAGGTGTCATAGCATCTTCATCATTGTTGTCATAGAGCTAGGGAATCTAGCCCAAGTGTCTCACTAGCTCCAAATTGCCTCTTCCTCTTCCATGGGAGTTACTCTTCCTCTATATTTCGACCTTGGATGAGTCATGCAATGAATAATACCTTTTGGACTCCCCCAAGTATGTTACCATTCACCTTGAATTCGAATTGGTGAGAGAATGATGCCAAATGTAGTGGGGAAATCTAGCCATATGTGGGTCCCACTTACTCCATGTGTCTTCATCATGAAATGCCACTTTGATTTTCACTTGTATATATTTATTTATCTCCTTTATTAAATATTTATTCCATTCTAATGTTCAAACATCATTTATTATCCCCATTATTCCAAATCCCAAAGCTTCCACCCCAAACCTAGGAAACTAGTAATTTTCCTCCTTGGCAATTATTTGACCTTTAGCATCAATTTGACAAACTCTAATGAATAGGGCCAATGTGATTAGGCCATTGTGACCCAATTCCAAATTTGGGACATGACAGTTTGACTAGGTTTTGGACACTTTCTAATGGACAGGGAAGCAAAAAATGGGGATTTCATAAGCGGGGTGAAAGAATGAGAAAATTTGTCAAAGAGGGACAATGAAGCAGAAATAGGGAATGAACACGGTGGCAAAATTTGGAGGCGAGTGGGTGAAAATTGAAGAAGTTATGGCAAACCCTAAAAATCAACAAATGGGGGATTTATGGCTTTGGGAAGTGGAATTTGGGATAGGGTCCTCAGGAATGAAATATGCAGAATGGGATTACAGGGGTTTCAGTGAAGTTTCATGCAAAACAAAGTTAAAACAAGGAAGATATGGCGAAAAAAAGGTTTGTTTGTTTGTTTATTTTTTTCCAGAATGGATTTGAAACGAATTTCAGAATGGATCTGCAATGGCGCGGAAGTGATAGGCAACAGATGGATCTACAATGGTGCGGAAGTGATCGGCAACAGATGGATCTGCAATGGTGCAGAAGTGATTGACAACAGTTCAGCTGAAAATAGATATGGACCCCAGGTATGTTTGGCTTCCTATCGGTTCAAGCGATTCACTTAGCCACCAATGCTGTCTGACGGCTTGCGTATTGGTGCAGTACCCCTCACTCCACGGATCAGGTAAAACTGATAACCACTTTGCCACAAACGAAAACTCTTGGTTTATCTCACGGGTGGGAACTAGTCAATCAGGTAGGGGTCGTTGCCCTTTTCGCTAGCAGGTCCTCTCAATGGGCCAGCTACTTTGGGGTTCCTGTGGTAATCCTCACAATCAGTTTTAGGGATTATGCCCAAGTACTTCCCATAGTTAAGCGAATAAGGATTATTCCGAGATCCGAAGCTGCAACAGATGCGAAAAAAAGTTTGGCAGAAATTTCACCCAGTGAGCCCAAGAAAGTGCTCTGACACCAGATGTGAAGAACCTGCAACAATTAATTATTGAAAATACACAAGATAGCAGAAATAACATAACTCAAAATTGCTTTTATTGATCACAGGACACTTCGAGGGGGCAACCTCCTTTGAGAAATCTCAATACAAATAACTTCACAATACCTTCATTGGTCTCAACAAAAACTTATATACTAAGTCTAAGCGCCAATACCATGGGTCAATACCATGTGTCAATACAAACCATGGGCTAATACATACTATGGATCAACAATTACTACGAGACGACTTACAAATCATATGTGTCAAACAACAACAAGACAAACTAAGGATCAACAAATACTACGGGACGACATACAAAGCATATGCGTCCAACAGCAATATACTAACAAAGTAAATAGAAGGGTTGACATGGGTTCCTAATAGAGTGTGTTGACCTCCCAATCCTTCCCTATGTTGTCCATGGTAAAGCCAGACATAAACTTATACACACTTAAATCAAGTAATCCGAAAGAGATGACTCACACTAACACCGGATCATCAATTCCAGTTAATGATGGGTTAAAAGGTCTCACAAAACCTTCATTTTTCAAGTTTTGAACCTTGATTGTTTGTGGAAACGGTGAAGTTTGAGTAATAAGGTGAGGTTCTCTAGGTGGTCCAGTCGTTCTCGCTGGCTCAAAAGAGCCACTTGAGTTTATCCTTCGCCTCTGAGGTCGTGGTGGAGGATCCATAATGATTGGAGGAAGGTTTTGTAACCGTCTTTACCTACGGAGAGGTTGTTCCTCCACAACTAAAAATATTCTAAGCAAATAAAACCTAGGGCCAACTAGAACAGTAGTAAACAATCAACACACTACTAAAAATTTCCTATAGTGATGCGAACTAGGCAGCCAGATAACATTCCAAAGGAGAGTCTAGGATGATAAGGGCCCATAACATACCAGTGAAGGGACAAAGAACATTTATTCAGGGTCCACAATATAGACACGATGGGGCCAAGTGCTGGAATCACCCAACCACCTTCCCAAAGAGTTGCAAGGGATTTCCTCCCGAATCTGTCCTAGGTGCAATGGAAATATCCTTCCACTAACACCCATGTAGATCCCTAAGATTATGGATACTAAGGTTACCAACACTATAGAGAGGGTGCGTGGGGACAATCACAGGTTGAATAATTATGCATGGCTAGGGTAATTGAGCCCGAAATCCAAAAGCACTAGAAGTTACTAGTGAATCCCTGAACGTGCACTAACTGTGGTAGATGCTTAATCAAATAGTGGAGGGGTATATCCAACTTCTCAACCTCACATGACCTCATGCTAAAACACGGTGTGAGTGGAGCTTCCCGTTTCACCTTCTACAAAGGTGGATTTACCTAACGAATAGCCACTACAGTTTGACTTTGACTGCTTTGGATAGTTAATGAGAACTTGATCCAAAGCACTAAGCTAAGCTAGTTTGTGTAAGAACCTAAAAAAGAAAAAAATACTATTTGATTTTAGATTTAAGATTCTTTTTAAGGTTTTTGTTACTCAAAGTGTAATGTATGTGTGCATGGTGCTATTACAACTGAAATGGAAAAGCATGGTAAATGTGTAATAACATATAAAAATGCTTCTACTTCTTTATTTTTTCACTTTTATCTTTTTAAATCAAAGTACTAATGAAGTAAACCTAAATGAAATCAAATTTTTCTTTCTAAAAAATAAAGGCATGCAACTATGTAATGTCCCTTGTTAGGAATTTTATTAAAATTGTAATTTTTCACTTTTTTTTCCCTAGTTTGACCTTTGACTAGTTTTGATCTCTAGGTCCCAAATTTGCCCCAAATGATCCCAAATCTTCTGAGATGGTATATGAATGATATTAGAACATAAATATGTGTTTCAGGGATGCCTTTGGACCTTTAAAATACTTTTGCAAATCCTCTTTCAATTATGATCAATGCAGGTAACTTTACTAGTGATTTTCCTTTGACTAGTATTGGCCTCTAGGTCTCAAATTGACTCCAAATGCCTTCAAATATTCAAGGAAGGTGTATGAATGATATTAGAACTTGAATATGATGTTTATGGATGACATATGTCCACCAAAAGACCTCTGCAAACTCTCTTAATATTCTGGACCAATTATGCAATTTTACTAGTGATTTGGGGTTCAAATCCCCCTGGGGTAAGTACTGAAAATGGCTTCCCAAATGCCTCCAAACCCACTCAAATTTATGAACAGAGGTATGTAATGTGTTAATTATTTTATTAATGTCTCATATGCACCATTAATGGATTATTACAACTACTCTCACCCTCTCCCATTCAACTGCAAAAATCCCCAATTCAACCCTTGGGGAAATGGCACTATTTCACCTCCCAATACAACTAAATTGAGTAAAAATGCTTCAAATGCTCAAGTACAGTACATGAAACTTGTAGAATACATCCATGGCAGTATATTGATCACAAATATATCAGATAATCATCCATTCATTCGAAATCATCATCAATACATTGGTTCACAACAAGGTAGTGGGGAAATGGCATTGTTCTTCCATTAAAAATGAGATTTATATATTTCTACTTGGAATTTAGACCTGAAACTTTTTGGAGATGAATAACAGAGTATTTAATTCATATTACAAAAGAAATGGGGTATTAAAAGCTTCCCCAAAGAGTACAATAGCTCACCAAAAATGCCCTCCCTCAAGGATCAAGAATATGCCATCAAAACTGGAAATGGTTGAAGGAGTGAGCTGCAATAGAAGAAACCATGAGCTGCCCTGTAGCTTACACCTGAAAATAAAGACTCCATTAAAGCTCCAAATGAAAGTTCTGAATGGCCTTTCCAATTACCAACTTGGATGGGAATCTTTCACCCTCGAAATTGGCTAAAGAAACTAGTCATCCACTAGCTCTCCCTCTTCACAAATGCAATTGCAAATTCTACAAATGATCAAAAGCTGGTTTCATTCTTTGTTATTGACATTTATAAACTTCTAATTTCCTCCATGGGTCAAATTCCTTCCAAGAGACTCATGCCAACTCATGTTGGGAAGAGATTCCAAAGAACGCCACTTGTACAACAATTCCTAGTCTCCCACTTCCACCAAATCACATGTGGAAGCATCTTAGCTGCCCTAACACCCTTGAGCGCCCTCTTGGAGTCTATTTTTAGCCCTGACATGTCATATATGTCATATGTCAGCCTTCAGGTCTGATTTGTGTCATAGGTGTCATAGCATCTTCATTATTGTTGTCATAGAGCTAGGGAATCTAGCCCAAGTGTCTCACTAGCTCCAAATTGCCTCTTCCCCTTCCATGGGAGTTAATATTCCTCTATATTTCGACCTTGGATGAGTCATGCAATGAATAATACCTTTTGGACTCCCCCAAGTATGTTACCATTCACCTTGAATTCGAATTGGTGAGAGAATGATGCCAAATGTAGTGGGGAAATCTAGCCATATGTGGGTCCCACTTCCTCCATGTGTCTTCATGATGAAATGCCACTTTGATTTTCACTTGTATATATTTATTTAGCTCCTTTATTAAATATTTATGCCATTCTAATGTTCAAACATCATTTATTATCCCCATTATTCCAAATCCCAAAGCTTCCACCCCAAACCTAGGAAACTAGTAATTTTCCTCCTTGGCAATTATTTGACCTTTAGCATCAATTTGAAAAACTCTAATGAATAGGGCCAATGTGATTAGGCCATTGTGACCCAATACCAAATTGGGACATGAAAAATCCTCCCTTCCCAATATTGATTGTCCTCAAGCAATTTTAAACGTGGGTGTTGAAGAACCTGCTTTCTGTATAATTCTTTGAAGTTGGCATTGAATTGCCCAACCTTGAGTCTTTGAGTTTCCATGAATATTTTAGAGAGGAACCACCATGCTTGCTACTGCACTACTCTGATTAAAAACACTTTATTAAGTGGGGAATCCATCTCCCATACTGCTTGCTTCCCCCCAAAAATTGAAACCAATGAGATAAAAATTATTCCAGGGTCCCATTGCTTGTATTGCACCCCAATAATTAAGAGTGCTCTCCAACCCACACCATTAGTTAAGAGGATTCCTGGATCCCATTTTCTTGTATGCATTCTTCCAAACATCATGAGTACAAAATATATATCATCAAAGTACATAACTACATAATGAAAATGAATATCAAGGAGGTGCTTCATCAAAGAATCATGAAAGTGCTTATACCTCCAAGCAAGTAGACCACTGTTTTCCAAGTGCATACAAGCTTCAAGTGACAAATCAAATCTGCTCCAATGACATAGGTGAGTATCCCATGTCCTATAAAGCTGCTCCAAAAGGATGTGATATGCATCAAAATATTCAGCCATGTATTCTTTCATCCAAGAAGTGAATGAAGAATCTCCACTAAAATCTGAACCAAATAATGAGCAAAAAAAACAAGGAGACTTCAAATGACTCAAAGAAGTCTCACCCATACATCCCTGAATGTGATCATCATAAAGATATAACAAAATATGTCTCTTCCAACAAAAATGTTCTCCCATCATAAATCTATTCACCCAAGTGCTGGATGAAGTTCCTCCAACATCAAATGAATCAAGTGTTGAGCAAGAAAATCCATGAGTCTTCAAGTGACTCAAATGCATATCATAGGTGCATCCATGTAGATGTGCATCATCATAAAGTAACAAAGGATGCTGCTGCAAATGTGAATAAGAATGTGCTCCAACCATATCATCATAAAATGTAAATCTAGGAGTTCCATACTCCTCATGTGGCACCATAAAAAAGAACCCTTTCACCCATACTTCATTGAGACTAATGTTGCAAAACATGGAATTGTAGGATGTAGGAGAATGAACTAAATCACCAAAATGATCAAAAAGTGCAGAAGTTTCATCATGGGAAGGATCCATGTGGGTAGTATCATGCAGCTCCTTCAAAAGTGGGAAACCTTTGTCATAGATTGGTTCCAATGTAGACGAATCATGCTCTTCTTTAAAAATTGCATAAGCTTCATCAAGAGACAATTCAAGTTCCTCTTCCACCACATCAAGTGTTTGGATCTCTTCAAGTTCATCTTCAAACACATTAAGCACATTCAAATTTCCACATTTCTCATGATCCACCATGTCATGAGAATCCTCCAAACAATCTACCATTTGACAATCTGAAACATAGGAGGAAAAACAAGTATCTTGCAACTTTTCAAGAAGTTGCTCATTTTGAATTGTGAGCTTATGATTATCCTCATTATTCTTCAAGTATGCATCATGTAACAATTCATTAAACTCAAACAAATGGTTTCTATCAAAAATCAAAGACATGAGATTACGTTTGATGTGGCACATTGCTCTTTGAATCTTCTCCATGTCTTCAAGGAAGGATGTTTCCTCCAATGAAGTAGCTCTCCAACAAGAATTTAACACCAATGCTTGAGTGTCATGGAGAATGCTGAGGGACTCTTGGATCTTCTTTTCATTCATCTTTAAGGACCCTTCAAGAAAATGAGGTTCTTGCAAATGAACCTCCTCATCTTCTTCATTTTTTCTTGGACCAACTTCATGAAGCTCAAGTTGTGATGGGGAAGTTGATCTTGGTTCTTCTTCAACTGCTACAAGGTCTTCATTATCATTCTTAATGAAACTTGTACTTGTAGAAACACTTTCAAAAGTGATCTCTATGTCACCAACATAGAGGTGTGAGCACCCATCAGTAGGTACTCCTTCATAGTTTAAGCATCCATCAGTAGATGCTCTTTGGTTCATGTCTAAGCTAGAAGGTGTCTCGAAATGGTCTTCCATATTTTCAATAGAATCTTCTTCATGCTCTTGTGATGTCTCTTCCTTTTGCTCTTTAAAGCAAGTTGATGCATTTTTCCCCTTGTCTTCCTTAGGATCAGTATATTTGGAATCTCTTCTTGAATAAATCTCAAAAGCTCTCCTCAAGGAGGACATCATTTCATGCACACATATATGATACTCGCTCCAAGGGTTTTTACAAGAAGGACATAAACCTTTCTTCACTAACTCCACATCTTCATTTTTGGGCCTATTTTCAAAAACATGTTCAGCATAGTACTCAAAATACATGGCATTTTTTGTATTTTTGCTCGAAGCAAGATATTCTTGATATTTTTGAATTGTTGGGGCAAGGTTTTATATTTTTCTCTCCATCTTTGGAACTCGCTCATAGAATTATCCTTGGTTGGTGTGAGACACTCATATTCATCAGATCTAAATTCATAAGAATAATCTTCATTTCCCTTGAAATTGTAATAAGTGTTGCATGATGGCACCTCTTCCTCGTACCATTCACATTCTGCTTCATATTGCTCATAAGCATCTGCATATTCCTCATAAGAATTGTACTCATAGGATTCATCATAATAGTAAGACATGGTTGCCAATTATTCTTGAATGTATGTACCTAATACACATGTGCAAGGACCATGCTCTGATACCACTGTAATGTCCCTTGTTAGGAATTTTATTAAAATTGCAATTTTTCACTTTTTTTTCCCTAGTTCGACCTTTGACTAGTTTTGATCTCTAGGTCCCAAATTTGCCCCAAATGATCCCAAATCTTCTGAGAAGGTATATGAATGATATTAGAAAATAAATATGTGTTTCAGGGATTCCTTTGGACCTTTAAAATACTTTTGCAAATCCTCTTTCAATTCTGATCAATGCAGGTAACTTTACTAGTGATTTTCCTTTGACTAGTATTGGCCTCTAGGTCTCAAATTGACTCCAAATGCCTTCAAATCTTCAAGGAAGGTGTATGAATGATATTAGAACTTGAATATGATGTTTATGGATGACATATGTCCACCAAAAGACCTCTGCAAACTCTCTTAATATTCTGGACCAATTATGCAATTTTACTAGTGATTTGGGGTTCAAATCCCCCTGGGGTAAGTACTGAAAATGGCTTCCCAAATGCCTCCAAACCCACTCAAATTTATGAACAGAGGTATGTAATGTGTTAATTATTTTATTAAGTTCTCATATGCACCATTAATGGATTATTACAACTATTCTCACCCTCTCCCATTCAACTGCAAAAATCCCCAATTCAACCCTTGGGGAAATGGCACTATTTCACCTCCCAATACAACTAAATTGAGTAAAAATGCTTCAAATGCTCAAGTACAGTACATGAAACTTGTAGAAGACATCCATGGCAGTATATTGATCACAAATATATCAGAGAATCATCCATTCATTCGAAATCATCATCAATACATTGGTTCACAACAAGGTAGTGGGGAAATGGCATTGTTCTTCCATTAAAAATGAGATTTATATATTTCTACTTGGAATTTCGACCTGAAAATTTTTGGAGATGAACAAAAGAGTATTTAATTCATATTACAAAATAAATGGGGCATTAAAATCTTCCCCAAAGAGTACAATAGCTCACCAAAAACGCCCTCCCTCAAGGATCAAGAATATGCCATCAAAACTGGAAATGGTTGAAGGAGTGAGCTGCAATAGAAGAAACCATGAGCTGCCCTGTAGCTTACACCTGCAAATAAAGACTCCATTAAAGCTCCAAATGAAAGGTCTGAATGGCCTTTCCAATTACCAACTTGGATGGGAATCTTTCACCCTCGAAATTGGCTAAGGCAAGAAACTAGTCATCCACTAGCTCTCCCTCTTCACAAATGCAATTGCAAATTCTACAAATGATAAAAATCTGGTTTCATTCTTTGTTATTGACATTTATAAACTTCTAATGTCCTCCATGGGTCGAATTCCTTCCAAGAGACTCATGCCAACTCATGTTGGGAAGAGATTCCAAAGAACGCCACTTGTACAACAATTCCTAGTCTCCCACTTCCACCAAATCACATGTGGAAGCATCTTAGCTGCCCTAACACCCTTGAGCGCCCTCTTGGAGTCTATTTTTAGCCCTGACATGTCATATATGTCATATGTCGGCCTTCAGGTCTGATTTGTGTCATAGGTGTCATAGCATCTTCATTATTGTTGTCATAGAGCTAGGGAATCTAGCCCAAGTGTCTCACTAGCTCCAAATTGCCTCTTCCCCTTCCATGGGAGTTAATCTTCCTCTATATTTCGACCTTGGATGAGTCATGCAATGAATAATACCTTTTGGACTCCCCCAAGTATGTTACCATTCACCTTGAATTCGAATTGGTGAGAGAATGATGCCAAATGTAGTGGGGAAATCTAGCCATATGTGGGTCCCACTTCCTCCATGTGTCTTCATGATGAAATGCCACTTTGATTTTCACTTGTATATATTTATTTAGCTCCTTTATTAAATATTTATGCCATTCTAATGTTCAAACATCATTTATTATCCCCATTATTCCAAATCCCAAAGCTTCCACCCCAAACCTAGGAAACTAGTAATTTTCCTCCTTGGCAATTATTTGACCTTTAGCATCAATTTGAAAAACTCTAATGAATAGGGCCAATGTGATTAGGCCATTGTGACAAATTAAAACAAAACAAAATTTTAAAAGCATTTAAAATTTATAAAAAAATAATTATAAAAACTTAAAAAAAACACCAATTAAAAAAAAACAAATTCTAAAAACTTAAAAAGAAAACTAACCTAGCTACCCCCACCCCCTCCCCCTTTGTTACCCCTCCTCTCTACCCCATCACCCTTCCCCATTCTCCTCCCTCTGCCCTTCCACTCCCCTCCCTCCCCCTCCCCCTCCCCCTCCATGCTCTCCCCCTACCCACCCCCCTTGGAGGCCATTTGGGCGCACGAGGGTCGGCGACATCGCTCCCTCATGCACCCAAAGGGCTTCCAAAGGGATGGGTGAGGGGAGAGCACGGAGGGGGAGGGGCACGAAGAGGGAGGGGAGGGGAAGGGGTGTTGATGTATAAGTAACTTCGGAATGTATTTCATATATGTATGTTGTATGTACTCCTATAGAGATGGTATTATTCCTCTATACGGAAGTGTCGTCATTTATATTGTAAATGTCGTAACTTATACTTGATGGGTTATTACACCACCTTGTTGGGGTCGGCCCTGTATAAGTCATATGGTTCGAAGGGTTATTAGACCACTCTATTGGGGGTCGGCCATGTGGGTCAAATGGTTATTAGACCACACTATTGGGGGTCGGCACAGTCAGCATTATGTTATGTGGTTAAGTTCGAGCCTACATGATTTATGTAAAAGGCAAGTCAAGTCAAGTATAAATAGAGTGCGGGAGGCACTCTATTTGATCACTCACTTCTCACTCATGCACTCAAGGAGGAGTGGCGCACTTATGGAGGAGGAGGATATGCTGCTCGGATATGTCTATCTCTTATGTTTGGGTTGTATCATTGCTCTATCTATCTCTGAGGAAGTTATTGGGGTTTTTCACCTTTATGGTTTTCCCCAAGTAAATCTTTGTGTCTCTTGTGTGCTTGCATTATTGTCTCCATGATTGATATGCTGTACATATTGTTCTCTCAGTTAAGATCCTGGATCAGGTTGAAGTAAATTCTGAAAATTTAACATGGTATCAGAGCTAGCCTGAAAGAAGGCATGATATGGCATGTATGACACTTGTTGTACTTACGATGCTAGGGCTTGATATAGCAATAAACAGTCATCGTAGCAATTTTGCTATAAATCCATTTTGGCAAAGGTTTCGGATATGAAGTCTTTACAGGTCGAAGACTAAATCCCCATGTACCTTGTGTCCAAAGGAGAACCTCTAATTCGTTGTACTTTGTGATTTATGATCTGTACTGTAGCTAGGGTTTTACCCCTAGCTTGTGCCAATGAGCACCTACTAAGGAGAATGGACTCCTTAGTAGCAGTTCAGTATATTAAACTAATTATGCAATAAACAAAAAATTAAATTATTTCTAATACAAGCATGAAGCATAAACACCAAAATGAAAGAATGTCTTTGTATTGATGTTACCTTGAGTGTCAAGGTTGGTGAAGCCCTTTGCAGTGTCCAAGAGGATGCTCCAAGCTCCAAGAATGCTCCTTCTCCTTCTCCAATGTTGGGGATGGGCCAAAGGTGGCTCTCAAGGTGAAACTAGTTCAAAGGTGGACTAGGGTTTCGAGAGAGATTTTGGCAGAGTAAGGGTGCTTGTGATTGTGGATATGGAATAAGGGATCTCCATCACCTATTTATAGTTTTTTGGTGGTGGAGTGCTGACCCATGGTTTTGGGAAACACATGGTTTTAGGCAGCTGTATAGGGTTTTTTCCTCCTTTTCCTCATTATTTTATATTTTTATTCCCTTTTTAGGGGATTTTTGCTATTTTTGGAGGAAAAGGGGGTTTTTTAGCCTTTTTTAGGCTATTTTGATGGTTTTTTTGGCCTTTTGGAGGCATTTTAAGCCTTTTGGAGGCTTTTTAATGGGTTTTTGTGGGATTTTAATGGAAATATGGTAGGAAAATGGACAAATGAGCCATATAATGTGGTAAATGAGCTAGTGAGCACTTTTTGGGTGTTAACATGTACAATATAGGGTTTCTGCCTCTTCCAGATCTGAGTCAAAATCAGGTGACCTTGGGAAAAAGGTCATAACTTGGGCTAGGAAGATCCAAATGAAATTTCATAAAAAGTGACAGGTAGTACACAGACTGTACTATCTCAGGAAATTTTTTTGAGAGGCCGAAGTTGAACCAGTGACACGTGGCATGCCGTACAATTCGCTCTCTTGTATTATCTCATCAACAGGTCACGTTACGACACTTGGCATAAATCTATCTAAGAGAATCCAATTGAGGTCAGACCTATCAGGATGGAAATATAACAGGTCAGGCTATATCAAGAAAATTTTGCAGAGGCCGAAGTTGAAACATGTTAAGATTTAATATGCTAAGACAGAAAATAGCAGCATTACATTCCATTTCACAATAATAGCATATATAGGATCACTGAAGAAACAACAAGCATAGCATAAACACAAGAGACACAGATTTATCCTGGGAAACCCTCATGGGGTAGAAAACCCAGTAAAGCTTCCTCAATATAGATGACCAGCAATATACAAATATGCAAACCAAAGACATGATCTCCTCCTCCACCATAGCAGACCTCTCCTCCACAAGTGCGCCTCTCTCTCAAGTGAGTGTGTGTGTCAAATGAGGAACACACCTCCTCTATTTATACACTACTCTGACATATATTTTACACAAGTACACGTAGGCTCGTATTTAACCAATGGGTTAAATACCCCACTACAACTGACTGGGCCGACCCCTCTAGGGTGGTCGAATAACCCTTTGACCCACATGACACATACAGGGCCGACCCCCACTAAGGAAGTCTAATAACCCGAGTTACCACATTCCGACGGAGGAATAAACATCTTCAGATACACAATAAGATCTTCACGGAGGAATGAAACATCTCCGGAATAATAAAGTACAAATATAATATTCTTTGAAGTTACAATATCTCAACAAAACAGTGACACGTGGCACGCCGTACAAGATCGCTCTCCTGTATTATCCCATAAACAGGTCACGTTGCGACACTTGGCATCACTCTCTCTCAGAAAATCCAATTGAGGTCAGACCTGTCGGGATGGAAAAATAACAAGTCAAGCTATCTCAGGAAGCGTTTTCAGACCCTATGGATCGAAAAATTCAGAGTTACACCAGAAACATTCAGGTACATATTTCTGTCAAAACAAAATTATTTTTGAGTACCTTCATTCATGGCTTTCGGAATTTAGGGCTTCGGAGAGAGTTGGAATTTTTGTAATCGGAGACCACGTCTGGATGCTACTCATCAAAATAAAAATTTAGAGACCGAGATCAGAATTTTTGGTTGGGAAAAAGGCTGGGCTTGATCAGACCCTAGTTCGGGACTTTGATTAGAAAAGTGGAAAATTAGGGCTTCTATAAAAATGGGAATTTTTGAAATCTGTGACCACGGCTGGAAGCTCCTTAGAAAAATAGGAGCTTAGAGCTTTGGATCAAACCTTTTGATTGGACAGAAGAGTGGGATTCATCAAACCCTAGTTCAGGGTCACGTCCAGTGAATCCAGAAGTTTCAAAGGCAAAATTGAGGAGTGAAACTTTGAAGTTTTCAAATTCTGAATATACTAGCTTGATCAGCTCATCAAGGCACATATTGCTATCCTTTCGGAAGTTTGAAATTCAAAGTTTGAATTTTTGGGGTTTCTCTGACAAACCCATATCCAGCTCCAGGTCCAGTTCTTGCAAATCAAATGGATTGGGTTAATCCTAGAAGAAGATGGATTGGTCACCAGCATAAGTGAAGAAGTTCCTGTTTCAGAGGGAGATGAGGCTAAGGCCTTACGTAAGAATATTACAAGTGATCTCGACAGGTATGACTCATCGAGGTATGTTTCGATATTTGTTCATGATTAAGTTTATGGTATGTTTGTCTTCATGTTATTACAGTTAGTACAATCTTGATTTTAGATTTGTCGTATCACCTTAACAAAATTATGAATGCATGATAGAAGATATTCATTGGTTAGGGTGTTGACACTTATGATTGTACTAATGCATTATGGTGTTGTATGAGGTTTATGTTGTCTGCTAACATAAAAGGTACACCAAGAAAGACAAATCATGTTCTACTTCAAGAACGTATGATCATGGTGACATGAAGACAAGGATTCATCCATTGTCATGGATCACATAGAAGATCTACTTTCGAGGTATGTATAACTTGTTTCTACAATGGTTAACTTATGAGACATGCAGGTTACTAGCACAAGTCACTGAAGAGAACCAGAAGACATTATGCGAGTATGTTAGACATAAATAGCTAGCATGCTAATCCAAGTATGTTTTTCCTATATCAAGCTAGAATCCTACCTTGTGTTAGGATCTTATACTGTTGTGTTGTTGATAATGATTATTCATGAAGTCATAGGTTTGAATAATCATGGTTGTATGCATATTATGTTTCTTACCATAATTGATGATATGACTAACCAGAAGAATCATGAAGGTATAGGTTTGAATAATCACAGGTTTTATGCATATTATATCTCTTATCTTGATTGATGATTCAACTAACCAGAAGAGTCCTATGATCAAATAAGAAAATGTATGAGTAAAAGAAGACTTCCCTGAAACCTTGAATACTAATGTTTATTATCTGTGAATGATCATGAATATACATGTTTAAGATTATTGTGTTTTGATAGTATTAAGATTATACTAATAAATGTGTGATTATGTATGAGACCTCAAGGATAAAACAATGATGATACTAATAAGCATGCATAGTGATTAATGATGGATGTAAGTTCAAGGACAGGTAATCCAGGAAGCAAAGATCAAGAGGGAGCACACTCTAGTTGTTCAAGCAAGAAAGCAAAGGAGCACACTTCAGTGGTTTCTTCAAGGATGCAGATATTCAGAGGGAGTTGACCACTTCTCACAATCCACATTAGAATGGAGTTGCAAAGATTCAGAGGGAGTCCACTCAACAAACAAACAAAGATAAGTATTGGAATTGTCATTACTTGCATATTTTATTGTTTAAATAATACTGTTCAATAATGTATATGCAGATGTTCCTAGAATTAGGTTGTGTATTATGCATATTAGAATAGTTGCATTGATGAACAGTATACTACTAATATGCATGGGTAAGTGGCCTATGGCACTGTACAACATTCCATTGCTACTTATCTAGAATGAAACCTCTTTGCTGACATGTTGGGAGTTGTGCACACTCTTAACAATGTTCTGGTAGAGATTGAAAGGCATCTAGAAAGTTACGGAATATGGATAAATGTTGTATTGAAGCATTGGCTAAGATAATTGCATGACTGTATGACATATTTATTTATGTGTAAGAATTTGTTCTAAAAACTATGAGATGTTTTCTAATCATGCAATTTAACTTGTTGTGTAGGAAAGATCGTATGCCATCACCTACAAAAGAAGAACTACAACATTTGTTCAGCAACAAAATTATCTATTGAAGATATTGAAGTTCCCAGGATACGGGAAGAATGCCATGATCCGTTGATCATGAAGAACGATGTTTGGGATGCGGTCCCAAGAGCTGAAGGGAAGTCTGTTGTGACTTCCAAATGGAACTATCGGATCAAGCATGCTACAGATGGCAGCATAGAGAAATATAAAAGTGATGAGATAGAAGATACACCAGATGGATTTCAAGATAGCTTTCTTGAATGGTGTAGTTGAAGAAGAAGTGTATGTGGTGCAGCCACTTGGTTCCGAGACACATGACATGGAGTCATATATGTGCAGAACTTGGTATGGTAGGATAGACAGCTTTCTATTCAGTTTGGATTTACCAAGAGTAAAGCCGATTCCAATCTTTACTACAAGGTTGAGGAAGGCAATCCAGTGATACTAATTTTGTATGCGGATAACCTATTTGTTACAGGTGAAGATAGATTGATTGCCGACATGCAGCAGAAGCTTACTGCCGAGTTCGAGATGAATAACTTGGGGATGATGCATTATTTGTTTTTGGCATGGAGGTGTGGCAGAGTGCAGATGGAATCTTCCTTGGACAAGGGAAGTATGCAGTAGAGATCCTGAAGAGGTTCGGGATGATGGATTGCAAGGCCATGGCCACACCTATGGCATCGAATTTGAAGCTTCTATGTGATGCTTCATCTAAGCCGGTTGATGTCTCTATGTATCGTCAGATGATTGGGTCCTTGATGTACCTGACGAACACGAGACCAGACATTTGCTTTGCTGTGAACACATTGAGTCAGTTCCTGACAGATCCGAGGAGTGTTCACCTGGTTGCTATAAAGCATGTTCTGAGGTACTTGAAGGGTACAGTGGATTATGGGCTCAAGTATGAAGCGAATCAAAAGTTTAACCTGTAGGGTTATGTTGATTCATATGGGGCTGGTAGTGCTGCAGATAGGAAGAGCACACCTGGATGTTGCTTCAGTATGGGATCAGGTGTGATCTCTTGGTTTAGCAAGAAGCAGTCATGCGTAGCACTGAGTACAGCTGAGGCAGAGTATGTTGCAGCCTGTTCAGCTAGTTGTGAGGCAGTATGGCTACGGAAGCTACTGTCTGAGTTATTTGATCTCCCATTGGATGCTACTGGTATCTTCTGTGATAACTAGAGTTGTGTGAAGCTATCTAAGAACCCAGTGTTTCATGACAGGTTGAAACACATAGAGATCAAATATCACTATATCAGGGATATGGTGCAGAGAGGAGTTGTGAAGCTCCTGTATGTTGCGATGGACGAGCAGATTGTAGATGTGCTGACGAAGCCACTAGCCAGGGTGAAGTTCGAGTACTTCAGAGAGAGGCTTGGCGTTCTTCAGATCGAGGACACTTCGAGGAAGAAGTGATGGACACATTTGCTGAAGCCATTCCAAGCATGTTGGAAGGAGGATCCTTCACATGGCTGTGGATGTAAGCGCTGGATGATGAACATCAGGATGATGTTCTGGTTTCTGCTTTGTATGATCAGTTGGATCATTTATATGTATATGTATGTACGCATCATGTTGGATGCTGGATATGATCAGTTGGATCATTTATATGTATATGTATGTACGCATCATGTTGGATGCTGGATATGATCAGTAGGATCATTTGTATGTATTTTGTATGCATCATGTTGGATGCTTGGACCATGTATATGTATATGTATCAGGTGGATCATGCATGATGATATGTATCAGGTAGATACTTGGTATGCATCAAGTAGATGCATTATATGATCAGGATGATCGTGGATGACGAGCTTCAGGATGTTGCTCCAGATGACATGCAGCAGGATGTTGCAGTGATGATGATCAGGATGATCATGTGTACATCAAGATGATGTATGGTGAGGATCAGGTTGATACTCTATGGCCGTGGATCAGGTTGTGCAGATGAGCATATAATTTGGCCCTGGGAGATTTGTAGATAGTCTTTCGAGGTTTTTCCTATGGCATGTAATTCGTTTCCCTGGGATATCTGGCAAATGCTCTTTCGAGGTTTTGCTCTGGGAGGACATATAATTTGGCCATGGGAGATCTACAGATAGTCTTTCGAGGTTTTTCCTATGGCATGTAATTCATTTCCCTGGGATATCTGGCAGATGCTCTTTCGAGGTTTTGTCCTATGGCATATAATCTGTCCCTGAGAGATCCGATAGGTTGGGCTGTGTGCCCGTAATCAGTCCTGGGATGCTCTTGTGAGGTTTTGCCATGACAAAATGTAATTCATGCCCTGGGAGATCCTATAGGTAGAGTTGTGTGCTCGTAACAGCCTGGGATGCTCTTGCGAGGTTTTGTGGTGACCACATGTAATTCGTGCCCTGGGAGATCCTATAGGTAGAGCTGCATGCTCGTAACAGCCTGGGATGCTCTTGCCAGGTTTTTTGGTGAGGTCACATATAATATGGCCCTGGGAGATCCTATAGGTAGAGTCATGTACTCGTAACAGCCTGGGATGCTATTTCGAGGTTTTGTGACGCACATAATAAGTCCTGAGGATTCCACAGTATGGCCAGTGATGACGAAGACCTACAGGTGGTGGGCCTACATCTAGTATGAAAAAGGACTGGCTCTGTAGAACTTCCTATGACGAGTAGATTTAGAGATTGATTGAGATAGCAACAGCAGTGATGATGATGATGTCTCAATGACGATTATCCAGTGACGATGATCCAGAGAAGAAGACTTGTGCTAGAAGACCTGTGTCAAGAAATACCTTCCCAGTTAAGAGGGAGTGTTGATGTATATGTAACTTCGGAATGTATTTCATATATGTATGTTGTATGTACTCCTATAGAGATGGTATTATTCCTCTATACGGAAGTGTCGTCATTTATATTGTAAATGTCGTAACTTATACTTGATGGGTTATTAGACCACCTTGTTGGGGTCGGCCCTGTATAAGTCATATGGGTCGAAGGGTTATTAGACCACCCTATTGGGGGTCGTCCATGTGGGTCAAAGGGTTATTAGACCACCCTATTGGGGGTCGACCCAGTCAGCATTATGTTATGTGGTTAAGTTCGAGCCTACATGATTTATGTAAAAGGCAAGTCAAGTCAAGTATAAATAGAGTGCGGGAGGCACTCTATTCGATTACTCACTTCTCACTCATGCACTCAAGGAGGAGTGGTGCACTTATGGAGGAGGAGGATATGCTGCTCGGATATGTCTATCTCTTATGTTTGGGTTGTATCATTGCTCTATCTATCTCTGAGGAAGTTATTGGGGTTTTTCACCTTTATGGTTTTCCCCAAGTAAATCTTTGTGTCTCTTGTGTGCTTGCATTATTGTCTCCATGATTGATATGCTGTAGATATGATGTACATGTTGTTCTCTCAGTTAAGATCCTAGATCAGATTGAAGTAAATTCTGAAAATTTAACAAGGGGAGAGGTGAGAGGGAGGAGGACAAAGGATGTAGAGTGGGTCGAAGAGGGGGGAGGGAGTAGGACGGGGGAGGGGGAGGGGGAGGGGGGAGGGAGTAGGACGGGGGAGGGGGAGGGGGGAGGAGGGGAGAGGTTAATGGGGAAGGGAGGAGGATGGGGGATTGGGGGGAGGGGAGGAGGGAGAGGAGGCAGGTGGAGAGGTAGGGTTTTTTTTTTCTTTTTTTAAAAATTTTTTGTTTATATTTTAAAGTGTTTTAAAATTGTTTTTTGTGAGTTTTTATAATTTAAAAAAAAATTAAATGTTTTTTTTTTAATTTTTTTTAAATGATTTATTTGTAAAGTTTTTATCATTTATGTTTTATAAAGTTTTAAAAAAATACCTTTTTGGAAGAGTTTTTTAATTTATTTTTTATTATGAATATTATTAGAATTTTTTTTATTTTATGTAGAAAGAGTGGTGAAATAATTTCTTGAATAATTTGTGTTAAACATAGTGCAATTTTTATATAGAATTACTAAGAGATTTAATAAATACAATTTTAAATTATGACAAAATGATATAATAATGCCATTTTTTGAAAAATTGTGCTACCGGTAGCATTAGTTTTTAATTCAGGGCTTGATTTTAAGATTTTTGTAAACACCAATAAGTATTGTTGTGTTTTGTGTCTATATTTTTAACCACAAAAAAAGTGGGGTTATTGGTACCACCACTTTTGATTTGGGTTGCTTTTTGGTGTTTTTTATGCAAAAATATGAGTTTTTATGGCTAGAGTTCTTGTTTTGAATATCAATTTCTCGTTAACTTGTATAACTTGTTAAGGGAATGTACCCTCTGCAAACCCTTCCAGAAACTCTGAAACTGACTCAAACTTAAGAAAATCTACACAAAGGACCCCCAGAGCAACAAAGGACTCCCCGACGGAGTCACCAATTCTGTTGTTCAGAAATTAATCCTATGACTGGGAAGTTACTGAGGTCACCAACTTACTATCTAAGACTTGCAAAATCTAAGGCAATTGGAAATCATACAACAAGATCTTTCTTAATGGAAAAGAACTAGGGTCAATAAGTTAAGCAAAGAGTACCTTGAAGACTAGAAGCTTGGTCCAAGCTTGAAACCCTCAGTTCTTGATCTACAATCTTGAGTAAAGAACCTGCAAAATAGAGATACCCTCCTCAAAAAAATTGTCTAAATAAACATGAATAATCAAATATGAAACTCATACATAAGCAAAGCATGAAAGATTCACTAGATCCAATTCACACACATTAGACACAATTGTTTATGGGAAAGAAAAATCATATAATTGACAACAAATAGCTATATCTGATTATGTAGCAGAACTGATGAAACCAATTTTTTGGCTCTTTCTCCTCTCCTTCAGTATAAATTCCTGAAGCATTTCAATACATTAAGATTTCTCCCCCTCTCTTATGGCCTTCCCCTTTTATTTATAGCAAGTTTGGGAAGATAACTTTGAGAGGAAAGCAATTGGGGAAGGTTTGGAAGTTAAAGTAATTCCCCTTACTACCCCAAATTCAATTTTATTTTTTATTTTTCACGATTTCAAGAGGAACCTGCGAGTATAAACCTAACAATAGGAGAGTGACCCGCAAGTAGGATACAAGCAAGTAGTAGGTGCAAAATTTTAATGGAAAACTGCAAGTGGTCAGTGGAGCACCAGCAAGTAACCCAGGATATGTCAATTAGGAAATCACGGTTAGGTCCTAAAGATGTATCACAAAAATAGAATGAACTGGAGAAATAATGAATGATCAAGGTCACATGCATCTATAGCAAATTAGGGCTCTTCAATCTGTAATGTCCTTTTGTGTGAAAGACATTTCAGTGTCGTCACATACAAAGAAGTGCCAATTTGATTGATAACACATGGATTCCATCAACATTTATGATTTTACATGGTCAATTGGTCTCTTACAAAGGATTACAAAATCCTTCCACCAACCCCTTGATAATATATTTTTTGCCCCATCCTTTCCTCACAATATTGTTGGTCACATGCAATAGCATCACCAACATCTTCATCCATGCTTCAACCATCTATGGTCAGAGAATATTCACCAACCACAATAATTTTCATTAGTGGCTCGCTGCATATGTAAAAGAATACCGTTTTTTAATTTGCAACATCATATGTATGCACAAGCATATTTACATGCACTGTGCATTATATCTTAATATTCCCACTAGTGCATATGCATTCCATCTATCTAATCTCTTGCATTGCCAACATTCATGTGTCATAATTTCTTGTATATAAAAATAAAAAATTATAAATATAATAGAAAGAGAAGAGTCAAGGAATTCTCCCTCTCCAATTCCTCATCATGGCATGGAATTCCTCTTCCACATCATAGCTGATCCAATTCAAGGACTCTTTGTCAAGCATGCAAGGGATCATTACTATGAATTTCTCATGAATTAATAATTCAATACATATACACATGTATAAAATTTATACTTTCTACTTTCCAAGCATGCAATTCTTATGCTATAAGAAAAAATAGTTTAAAGTGAGAAATTTGCCTCTTTTCTAATATTGTATTATGGAGATTATTCTCTAATTTCTGCTATAGCCATCTATAGACCTTTTGTATATTTCCTTATTATTACAACAACTCTCATTGCACTCTATTCCCAATGCCTTGCTGCTCCAATTTCTTTGACCAATTTTGACCAAGTCCAACTTGACCTTTCTTGGACTTCTTGGCACTTAACAACACTACAATTTATTTCATTCCAACTTCATATGGATCCTTTCCAAGGTTCATTATGTGTCCTTGCGCCTAATTCAATTATGAGAATTGCTTTCCTTTCCCATCGAAATATTTGCCACAATTAGGAACCACACCACATATTCACACATGGGAATGCCCCATTCCCAGATAGGTAGCATTTGCATGACTACTTTATCACTGTCCTGAATCACAGGACAAGTCCACATGCTGGAATGTCCTATTCCATTGTTGACAACTTCTTGGTGAATGGAATTTACTTACCAAATCTCATTGCTTACACAAAATTTGTTGTTTCATATATCGCTATATCCTGCAACTTCTCTTAGCATGCATGCACTTTCCCACAAGGTTGATTCACCCATCACATTCACAAGTTGCATACTCTTTACCAGCTGGTTTGTTCTCTTCCTTACTAAGAATTCTCTTATGGAATACAATATCCATATCCAATAATCAAGAGCTCCCATGTCTCTTCCTTGCAACTCAAATTGCACATATTACTCACAATAATACATTGGATTCATTCACATCCGAAGCACCAATGACCATTATTGGTCTCTTTTATTCTATCGCGATTAGACGCAGTTTTCACTCCTCAATAAGGCATATGACAAATATTTACTCTCAATAAGGGCTTCCATAACCCTTTTATGCAAACCATATTGCACATTATGAACATAGAGAATGAATTGCATACATTTTCGCTAGGAACCATCAATTCCTACTAGATCTCATCTTCCATCATGAGAGTTTATAAAATAAAATTTGCAAGGGAATATTCTTGTATATTCAACAAGTTTCCCAATTGTGCCTCCACTTTATTATGAGGAAACCTTTACCACGATATGTATATCATCACATTTAATCATTTTTAGTTACTCTCACCTATGGTACACACCTATACCATCATACAAATCATTTCAAAAACATTGGTTTCTTTGGAGGTCACCCACATTGAAAGTTTCTTGCCCAATCAATCCTAGAAGCTATGTTTTGCATGTTATTTGAAACAGAAAGGAACATGTTTAAAAAATAAGAACCTTCTCTTTAGTTTCCCTATAGTTGATCTTTCCAATGAATATAACCAATCTCATTTTTTATCTCATAGATAAAAGTTACAGCCTTTCAAAATTGCTAATTTTGCTCAATTCTACACGTTTCTTGTAGATGCAATTAGCTTCAGAGACCAACTTCAACCACCTGTAGAAGAAAATATAGGGAGAACCAGAAAAAAAAAATATAAAATAATAATTATATATGGCATCGGTAACATAAATAACAAGGATCACTCAAAAACTTTTATATCCCTGATCTAATGCCCCAATCAATTTCTAGAATTGACTACTTTTGACTTTTGCACTTTTTCCCATACGAATTTTTTAGCAAAATTGACTATCTTCCAAACAACGCATTTATGGGAAAAATTTCTCTAACCAAATTTGTCTATTTTGATGAGTATGTAAAATGTCAAGTTCATAATTTTTTCTAGTCTCGACATCTAGGGTCACTTTTACCTCCTATAAGCTTTCAAAATCCCCAAAAAGTGCTACAGAATAGTAGATTTTGGACTTCTTTTGCACCTCGGGTTCCCACATTTTGGAATTTTTCCCCAAGATTATAGATCTATTTGTGTGCCTATTCCACAACTATATCATAACAATTTCAACCCAAACAGGACCCCCATCGAGTCTTTGGACACTGATCTTTAAAAGTCATTATTTTCAATTTTCTGTAAAATTGGAGCAAAATGAACCCAATCCCCTCACTAACAGTTTTGTATCCTTATTCAATGGTGTCTAAATGCCCCAAGTCTTATTGAATTCTGAGATAAATTGCTCTTATTATTGCGAAAATGATTTTCATGCTTCAAACTTTTTTTTAGCTTTTTAACATCTCCAACAACCTTCATCGTATCTCCTCTAGTGTACTCGTGATATCAGGCTTTCCCACGAATCCATTGAGGAAAACCCCAAGATGGGACCCTTGATAGAGAATTTGTAATACAATATCGTACTTGTCCCTTTGATACTTTCCTCGATACTATCGCAATAAACCCTGAAATGGGATCCCCAAAATGGCACTCTCGATACACTTATCAGACATTCCTTATTGAGGTAACTCCTGATTTACCTAAAAATAGAAATATCTCATCTATTTTGTCTTCCTCTATCTAGTTTTATTATAGTTGTTCTTGTACCTAAAGCATATAGTTGTATTGAGCGAGCAAAGTAAGGAGTGGTAAAATTCTATTCCTTCCATTAGGGAGGAACTAGTGTGTAAATTTTTAAGTCCATTAAAAGGGAAGATTTATCTTCGGGATTCAAAATTTCTGATTTCATTTTCCAAATATCCAATGAGCATACATCGATATCGCTCTATCAGACTTATCTTGTCAGGGAATCCTCCAATGTAATATTTTTGAACCTCTGATAAGTCGACCCTGATAACACTATCAGGCATGTTGTATCGAGATAACTTATGATACTCTATCACGGTGTTCCTTGATACCACACTTCCACTACAACATCGAACTTGGTCCATTATACCCTTCTTCCAATTACCCTCAAAATTTTCTCTAGTGGCTCTTGAATTTTTCTCCAATGCATTGTCAAAAACCCTATCGACGATGAATCACTGATGGGGCTCTTCCCATTGAACCATTTTGATCACATACAAAATATCATCAGATGGTTGGGATTGCTTTCCACATTGTATTAGTGGGTGAAATCCTACATCCCTGATCCATGATATCTGATAGACTTCTTGGACCTTAGGAATCAGGAGACCTGCACATCCATCTGATGTTTCTAGTTCACGTCATACCCCTGTCTAATGGCATAGTGGGGTCCATACCAATTTCCCAAATTTTCACATTTTCATACATAAAAAGTTTTTTGATTTCCTCCATTCCAGAAATACCTCTATTACATAATAGAACCAAAATTTATTTCACCAATAACTCTATGAATTCCAAAATTTTCCCCAAATTTCCTCAACCAATCTACTATTCCTACTGGTAGAAAACTAATTTACCTCATGGATCTGTTAAAATACTCTCCAACAATTAAAACCATGGATTTCCCATAGAAGTATTTCATTAAATACTTCATGTGCAATCTCTCATTTATTCCTGTAACTGTAGACTTCGTCCCATACAACCCTGGTGCTGCAACCAAGAGATATGATACCACTCTAACATGTCCTCATCCATCGTTTTAACTAACAGAGCGGAGATTTACAAATTTCGGGCCTCTAAATTTCACACCATGGGAATCTTATGAAATTCATAAATATAAAATGTGTGCATATGCATAAATAAAAACACAGTGAAAATAAACTCTATCCACACACACATAAAAATCATGCATATACAACATATTCATCACATGCATAAAATAAAATCATTACACATCCAAATACAAAGAGAATACTTATCTTTAAACAAAGATCCAAGCAACTGGTTGTGTAAGAGCAATTTTCCACCCAACCATATGCACTATGTCCAGCATATACTCTTTCTTCTAAGAGGCCACCATGGTGAAGGGAACACCTATAGAATTCTCTTTCTTAGACCACAACCCATTATTCTCTCTAAGCTTATGCAAATGCTCATTAGATCTATACAGGAATATCACTTAGCCATAATAGCCTTGGAGCCCACAATACCTGCCCCACACTACACCCCTCTAGGCTCAGGCATCCCCTTCACCAATCCATAGTTCCCTAGCAATCCATCTTGCCAAGTGCTTACTAGTGTGTACATAGATGGATTCCAAGTTGTTGTATGTTGTTGGGGAACGTCTTGTAGCATCAATTTATGGCTTCTCAAGCATCTAATGTGAGTAGAAAATATGCATAATGAATAATGGATATTAGACTCGAAAAATATGAGAGAATGGTGGAAAAGACAACTAACATAATCTCTTAACATATAAAATAGGAATCTTACAACAATCATAGAAGTATATTCATCTTGTGCTTACATAACTACATGAGAAGATTTTCCTCAGCAACTCCACACATGCATTTAATGATTGGATAAAATAGTAAAAAGTAAGTAACTGTCTCATTTAAAGAAAATGGAAGCAAATGGATGAGTTCTAAGGTTGACACTTGGCAATAGAGGATTTAATATCCCATAATATCCCTTTCATCTTTCCCTCTATTTAAATCATAACCCCTCTAGTACTCTTTACACAACCATCTTGGACCATAAATATTATTTTCCAACATAATATTTACATAGATTTCACGTCATCATGACAATCAAACCACATGGTACATATAGAGATATTCATATCACATAATCCTATCCATTCACTATTCATACCTTGGCCTTGAGATCCGCACTAGGATTCCATACTACCATATTTACATCGTTTTACATAATCTAATTCAATACATTACAAAGGTCAAACTAGGGGTATTAGAACGGGTATTGGACAAATACACTCATTATCTATTGTCCAAAATTGAATGTAGGAGACGCAAATGTGAATATTTTAAAGGGAACAAATAACATACCTTAGCCTTACAAAGACAAAATAGATGGATGTAGTTGAAAGAGACGGAAGGAAGCATTACACTATGGCCATTCAAAATTTTGGAAAAGAATTTCGTAGTTGATGATATTTATCATGTACTATTTTTTACAGCTAGTTGGCCCATTACTTTATCTATTTTAATTGAATGTATGTTGAATCAGGGACCTTTTATGATTATGTACTGGTGTATTTTAGTTGGAAACTCCATGAGACATTTCTGATTAATTGGAAACTCGGTAACATTGTACTTTGACTTATACATACAGAAACATACACACACACACAAAGAAATATATATATATATATATATATATATATATATATATATATATATATATATAGAGAGAGAGAGAGAGAGAGAGAGAGAGAGAGAGAGAGAGAGAGAGAGAGAGAGAGAGATAAGTTTGTTCATTTATGCAATATATGTTTTAATTCAACTTTAGTACTTATATATTGTTAAATTTTGGTTGGCCCATTGCTTTATCTAGTTGAATTGAATGTATGTTGAATTAGGGATATTTTATGATGATGTATTGGAGTATTTTAGTTGGAAACTCCGTGAGACGTTTCTGATTAATTGGAAACTTAGTAACATTGTACTTTGACACACACACACACACACACACACACACACACACACACACACACATATGAGCTTGTTTATCTATGCATTATATGTTTTAATTTTATTTTATGTTTTAACTCAAGTTTAGTACATATATATTGTTAAATTTCAGTAAGTATAAGTATGTTTCATTGAAACTGAATAAACATCAATAATATTGTAGAGTAGTTGCATTACAAAATTTCATGGTATTAATAAATTATTTATATCATATAAATGAATATGAAACTACTAAACTACTAATAAATATAATGATTATGCAACTAATAAACAATATATTAATATACTACCAATTGATGGTAATTAATGATTAAATATGATTAAATATACTACCAATTAATAGAAATTACTGAGTAAAAACGATTGAATATAGTACCAGATGACAACAGTTAATTATTAAAATGACTGAATATACTACCAATTGAGGAAAATTAGTGAATAAAATGACTAAATATACTACCGGTTAATAGCAATTAATGATTAAAATGACTAAATTTACAACCAGTTGATAGCAATCAATGACTACAATGACTAAATAAACTACCAGATAATGGAAATCAATGACTACATTGACTAAACAAACTATTAGTTAATGACAATTAATGACTATTAAACTACTAATTATACTACCAGTTGACAAATTAGAACAACCAATAAATGACTAAACTTTTTTAGTCATAAATTTAGTCGTGTTACAAGTGACTAGCAATATAACACTAGTTGCATGGCCAAAAATGGTCATTTATATGCAAATTTTAGTTTCTTTTAGTCATAAATTTTTCTTTTGTACTATTGATGTGTTGTGATTGTGAGTTCTCCAATTTGTTATAGTTATTGGTCTCTAATAATAATATGTTCAATACTAGTTTTCTGATGTCATATTCCATGAATGTTGTAGAGTATTCCATTTTTAATTGATAGTGTTGTTGTGTATCTTCTTTTCTTTCTTAGAATATTTCTTGGTAATGACGATGTCAATGTGGCTTCACATCTAATGGCTTCCCTTCCTTCTTCACACTCATATAATCAATCCTTCTCTAGAGATAATGGTGTCCTCTCTCCTCTATGCTTTGTATTTGATTGCTATCACGTTTGAGATAATACACTCATATTTGATATGTATTTCAAGTTGGAGCTCAAATTATTCAATATTTTTTTGGTGTCATTTTAAAATATTGTCTTCCTTCTCCTTATGAAGCTGCAATGTGATGTCATCCATCAATTTTTTATGTCCTTCAATTCTGCATTATGTTTCTTCTTTTATGTTAGTTGCATTTAGACATTTTTTAACATTCTTGCAAATTTCCTCTTCAAGTATTTTGGTAGTGTCTTCATTCAATATCCTTGTTTTTTCTTGGCCATGTTTATTTTATTCTTTTAATCTCTCGACCTTATCCAATCATTTTTTACTATCGTTTCGTAATATATACATATTTTATCATCCTTCTTTTCCAATTCTTACCTTGACTCGTCCTTTTCTCATTTTTATTTCCCACTCTTTTCCTTTTCAATTTATAAACCTCTTTACTAAGTTTTTCATTGTAGGCTTGTATCTTGGACAACTCCTCACCTTTCTTCTTGAGTTCCTCTTTTTCTTCTTTCAATTAATCTTGAATTTTAATCATCTCTTCAATTTTTGAATTCTTGATTCATCTTTCCGATAAGAGTTCTTAAAATACTTCCCATGTAGAATTTAGTATAATATTTTGATCAATATTGATCTACCAATCCGAAGCTTCATCATACAATAGAAACTTGCACACAAAGTATTATTACCATTTTCTATTTTGCTCCTCAACCATTCCATATTATTGACTTCATTTCCACTAAACCTAGGTATTGCCAATTCTAATTTTACAATTGAGGCATGAACAAAAACCCTCAAATGCCAACTTCAATATATTAAAAATAATATCAAAATTGTATAATATGATTCTTCCAACATATTATCACATGTTTCCTCTTTCCAATATATTTTGAATCACCTAAATCAGACCTTCCAATCAAATGTTATGTTAATTTCAAAATAACATACCTTTTAAAAACTTGATATGGAGATTGTTTTGTTGGATTACCCTCCACCCGTAGTGACTATGAAATTTGAGTCCCTCTAAGTCTGAAATTTCATATTGTAGTATCCCAATATGTATTCTCTGCAATGCCTTAGGGTTCACCCAATTCCAATGTGTGAAGGGAGAGTTGTGGTAACTTTACCAAAACTTGTTTTTTTTTTCACTTTCATGATGGTAAAAGCGTGTGGCCTATTACGTGTCCAATTTTATGGCTCCGATTATAAAATTTGTACCACAAATACTATGGTCAATATTCCTTCTAATTCAATAGGTGGCACTCAATTTGGATCTCTCCATGTTTAGATATAATAGTTTTACCCATAACATTTGTTTTAGATGAGTTTTTGGATTAGTCATAAACCCTAACTTTCATAGGGTATAAATCTGAATATGTAATGAATTGGGACCTTAAATTTGTACCACATATAATTAAATGTGTTCTCTAAGGCTACTCCAAATTTTTCTATCTAAAACATCCACCAAAAAACATTATATTAAAAATTCCAAGGTGACTCGTTTTGGAAGCATCCAAACCAAGGACTGTATGCTCTGATACCAAATGTTATGAACCAAATCCTTAAATTATCATAAGGGACAAGAGTAAACACCATGTACAACAATGTAAACATGGAGCACAACTCCAATATAAATAATAGAGATGATTTACACAATAATTCCTTATATAATAGGAGATCCTTCTCCAAATAATTCAAGACATTCATATAATTAGTTTGCATGTTCCCTCAATGATTAATAAATTACTTTTATATATACCTATTCAATCATTGCACATGAGGCCCCTTCGTTAGGCATACCACTATTACATATACATTTAACCTCATATATGCACCCCTTGGGTTCAATCATATACATTTAACCCCATATATGTCCACCCTTGGGTCATATCATTTTTGTAGGGGAACATTAGTTGTATCATAAACTTAATGAATGTGATTTAGTTGCAATTATGGTTCTAAAAATAATCCATAAAATATGTCATAAGTCAAGTAGCACCTATGTCCAATATCTAATCATCTTCAAATGAATCACTCAGTAGATAATGAGTATCAACTGATGTTGTCAAATCAACCTCCTATACTGCTATAAAAGCGAATTCATATTCTTCATTTTAAAAATATTGATCCTTTGCATATTGAGTTATGATGAATTAGACTTTTATTTACTTGAATTTCGCTTAATATTTGGAAATTGATCTTTACTTCGTAAGCAATCAGAGGCATAATGTCTCATATAGATTGAGATTTTTATCTCTTCTAGATTGTGCATTATAATTGGGAGGATTTTGATTACTTTGAAAATTTTATTGATTATAATGTATATGTCCTCTACCTTGAACATGACCTATGTCATGAACTCAATTAGAATGCTAATTTTGATAATTCCCAAAATGTCATGTACCTTTTCCTCTATATCTTTCATCTTTATTTGAATTAGTGAAAAAATATCCTCACCATATTTTTTTTTTTCTCACATGAATTACTATGTTGAGCCAATAGTTCACAAAGTGAATCAAAAGTTGTAGTTGATAACTTACTAGTCAATTGCAAAGTCTCCAGAAAGTGCTTATAAGATGGAGGAAAACCATTTATGAAAATAGAGATAAAAAAATTGCCTTTAAGTTCAGGATAGATACCCTTGTTGGTTTCTTGATAAATGTTCTTTATCCTTGAAATGGATTCTAACACATCACCACTATCATATAATATTTGCTTAAGCAAATTTATTTGTAAATCAACACTTTGAAATACAATAGGAGTATCAAAAAAATTGTGAAATTGATTCCAACCATACCAAGCATTAGTTGAATTCTCAATATGGGAAAACATTTATTATGTTACAAATGATTGCAGAAAAGTAAGATATCTTTTCCCTTAATTTCCATTTTGATAATTAAGCAACATAAATGGGTTTTGTAGGAGTATCAACATAATAAAAAATATCACATCATAATTCTTTATATGTCAATGTGTTTTGCATATGGAGTCTCCAAGACATATAATTATTGGGGCCATACAACTTATATGAATCAGTGCATGGGTTGATTAACATAGACATATTTAGTGATGGTAGATTGCCTTGAAAAGGTAAAATTTTCAACTAATTACAAGAGCATGTTACCATGAAAAAAAACACAAGGCACCCAAAAAAACTGCATGCTCCATGCAAAAAAGAGTATTAATTTTAGGAGCTTGGACTTGAGACTCTAAAAGTCTTTTCAACAAAGAGTATTGATAGAGTTTTGCATTGGAATCCATATCAATCACTTAAATTCAAATTTACAAAATTATGATGGAGTTCTCTTTCAAAATTTGGCAAGCCATCAAGTAATAAAGGAAATGAACTTCATCCTTTTTTAATAAAAAAAATACACCAAGAAACCCCATTGATCTAAATACTATTTCAATCTTGGAATAAATCAACTCGTCACTCCCATTTCTTGATTACAATGAAATAAAGCAAGATTCTTTAAAAATTAGAAGTGTATTTCCTTCGTTCATAATCCATGATAAAGCATGAAATGAATACTTCCAAATTACTTTATGTGTGTCTTTATATGCCACTTAAAATGTCAAAAAATGGATTCTTTAAAAAACTTGTGCATCTGTTGTCTTTATATGACCATATAGGTTGCTTAGTGACGACATGAAGATCTTACTGTTGTAAGTTTTAAAACTGTGCATATAAGAAAAGCATACATATTATTTTAAGCAAAACAAATATTACACCATAGCATTCACACATAATACACAAAGATTTACCCTGAAAACACCTAACCAGGAAAAACAACAAAACTTAGAGCCACGCCTCTTATTTTATCATTCTCATTATGAATCACTCATAATACAATATAGGTATTCCGCAGCATCCACTACCCTAATCCATTAACCTGGATTAGAAAATAGACCCCAATCCCTTGATTGGTATTAAATTACATATTTTTAGAAAATTCTCAAAAATAGCCGAATACAACCCAACAAATTTGGTGGTCATTGCGCTCGCGGACAGAAACGACCTAATGGTCATTTCCATGAAGGTGTCAGAGGGATTGTTAGGCATGCGACTAATAGGCGCACCCCCCCCACACACACATACGCAAGGAATATAACACATACCCAACATTCTTCCACCTATTGTTTTCTCTGCATAATAATAAGTCTTGTACTCATAAAGTCACAGGTCCAGGGCATCAATGCCCATAGATTCTCTACACCAAGCGAAATTTTTTGTACTAACATAATTTGTTAATGATTCTGCAACATTCTTCAAGGTGTCAACCTTCTCCAACAACACCTTCTTTTCTTCAACCATATCTCTCACAAAGTGATATTACATATCAATATGGTTTGTCTTAGCATGATAAGAAGGGTTTTTTTCCAGGAAGATTGCACTTTGGTTGTCACAATCTAACGTTACAGCTTTCTGTACAAACCCAACACCTAAACATAATCTCTACAACCATACAACTTCTTTACTTGCATGAGTGGCTTCCATATATTAAACTTTTGTAGTTGCAAGTGTAACTACAGCCTGTCTCTTGCTCATCCAACTGGTAGATCCTCCAAATAGGTTAAACACATACCCACTTGCAGATCTTATGCGATCAAGATCTCCAACCTAGTATGCATAAAAAAATCCATGTACATTTATTACTCTATCTGCTCCAGGTCTTCAGTGGTAGCAGATTGCATAATATGTAGTGCCACACAAATATCTGAAGATCCTCTTTATAGTTGTCTAGTTCTCCTTCCCTAGTATTGTCATATATCTGCTCAATACTCCCACAACATGAGCAATGTTCAGTCTGGTACAAACCATTGCATACATCAAACTGCCAACCGCACTAGCATATGGAACGCATGCCATATATTCTTCCTCTTCCTATGTCTTGGAACATTCATCTACAGATAAATTTCCACCTACATGTATAGCGACCTTGACTGGCTTACTTTCCTGCATGTTAAATCTCTATAGTACTGTCTCAACATATTTTCTTTGATTTAACCAGATATTCTTGTTTGCACGATCTCTTTTAATCTCCATTCCTAGTATGAAGTTTGCAGCACCGAGATCCTTCATGTCAAATTTGGAGGATAGCTGAGACTTCAACTCCTTTATGACACCGTTGTTGTTTCCAATAATCAACATGTCATCAACATATAGTACTATGTTAATGAAGCGATCACCAACTTGTTTGGAGTAGACACGGTGCTTAACCTTGCTTCTCACAAACCCCAATCCAAGTATGTATGTGTCAAAATTTTGGTACCACATACTTGGAGATTGCTTTAGACCATAAAGGGACTTCTTTAGTTTACATACCAGATCTTTCTTTCCCTTTACTGTAAACCCTTCTAGTTGTTTCATGTAGATTTATTCTTTTAGATACCCATGTAAGAATGATGTTGTTTTCAGACAATCTACCTAAGCGGACTTAAAGGCTAGATCTCCCTAGTCCAAGTGGATCTAGAACAAATAAACACATAATAGAATCAACTTCCCTGGATCAATAGAAATGTAAATAGATAAACGGGTCTCTTACCTGAGATTCACAAGTCCTCTTTCTCTTTGCTTGATCCAATGCTCCAGGACCTTTAGATCTGCTGCTGCAAAGTCCTGTTGAACAAGTGGAAACAATCAAACAGTAAAAGCATATATCACATATGATTGATCTAAGCTAACAATTAAGGAAGTAAATTCTACACATCACCAACATGATAATATATATGGGAAGAGATTGTATTAACTATATAAAGGAGAGTACAATAGAAGAGAACGTTACAACCTACGCCTTAATGTCGCAACCTTCTTTCCAACAACCCAAAACAAGCCAAGCCTCCAAAGATGAAGTAAACCTCTCAAGGATGAGTGAGAATCACCTAAGATAATTTCACCAGCATAAGAGTACTATAGAATTTCCTCCCTTTGGAATGGATAGGAGCTTCATATTTATAGGACCAAGTGGATAGAGTAGGTTGAATATTATGGGGATAAGGTTAAGGGATCATCCCTTGAGGTTAGGGAATCGAATAACAACTCACCTATGAATTAGGGATAACCATCCACCTCATCATGCTTCAAGAAGTCGCTCGAAGGTATCATTTATCCATTTAAACCAACCCCGACGCATACTGCATGAGGAAAATTTGCGGCAGGAAGGGGCAAGCGCAAGTTTAATGAAGGCAACCTGAGACACCGGCGTAGGCTTCCAGATGACACTCTGCATCGAGCCTAGTCAGGCGCTTCTTACTGGAAGACAAGTTGTGCTAGCCTAACTAGAAAATGTGGATAAAGAATCAACAAATTGCTCTAGATGAATTCTGATCAGGGAAACTTCAGGGATCAAGGAACTGAGTTGGTAGGGGAATCATTATGATGAGATTTAGGTGTAACAGAATGCCCCCCAAATCATGAAGCTGGTAAACTAAAATAGGTGATATGATTTGAATGATAGATGGCAAGGACTTGTTTGTTGGAAGGTGATGCTACAATAGAAATGAATCTGAGATACAAGTCTCATATGATGCTCAACATGGCTGTCGACCAATACATTGTAGATCCATGATAGTGAAGGCCGACTAAACATAATCATGGATACTAGACACAATCGTAGATCTATGATGAGATGATAACACAGTCACGGCCAATACAAAGTGGATCCGTGTGATATGACTCAAATAATCTCCATTGCAACCTGGGTGAAATGTGAAACAAACTAGGGTCTTCAAGCTGAACCCGCAATGATACGAATCTATCCGGTGATTACAATGTCTTGGAGTCGGACATGGTAGAAACCACTTGATTATCGGTCATTGATGTATACCATCAACAAGCACGGGGGAAATCGCCATTGATGTCAATGATTCCCAAGGTATCATAGTACATACCATCGAGCATGAATTAATGAGTTGTGGTCGAACACTCGAAGGGATCTTCCAATCAAGAGCCAATGATGTAAAATAATGTTGAAAGCGAGGTGACCTACCATTGAGGCATGTAGGCCCAAGGCACTTGATTGGTTTATAGATTCAATCCCTGGATGATGTGTTGAAGTAGACAAGGATGAATCCATCGAAGGAGGTCCATGATGAATCCCCCATCATCGACACAAAGCATGACCATAGATGTTTGGAGTGAATTGGACGGTAGAGTGGTGTGCAAGAACTTACTCAGAGTAGACCGACATGAAGGAAGGTACATTGACTGCAGATAATGAATAACGAACGTCTCTTGAACATGGGCATGGCATGACTTGGAAGTATTGACATGATGAGAATGATACCAACCCCCAATGCAACTGATGATGGAAGCATTCTTTGGATGAGCCAAAGGAGTGACAGGACTCATGGAATCAGCAGGACTCGAAGACAAACGGATTACCCAAGTACTGAATGCAAATGCAAAAAAGTGCCATGTTCAAGAGTGACTAAGTACTGCCATAATAACAATGAACACAATCTCATACCTATTCCCCATCATGATTGATGAGTACCTATTTTTTTTTAATGAGATTCAGGAGGGTAACAGATGCTCGGTATAGCTCATCCCATGGATGAGTCCAATCCCAAATGTTTTATGAACCTAGGATAGAGGGGTTTGTCCCATGATGGTCCCTTCGATGTTTAAATATTAATGAGTCCATAGAAGGTAAACTCGATGTCATTTCATGTTTAGAGAGTCTAAAAAGAACTAAAGAAGACTCCAAAGTTCCTTTTTCGTAAAGTTAGTCTCTTCGCCCGAAAAAAGGGTAAAACAATGTGAGAGAGAACTCTTCCAAAAAGGAGTAAACTATCACCAGAAAGATGACCATTCAAACACTTTTACAATTGTGAACGCATCAAGTTTGCTTGGCGATATTTTCGTATTTCGAGAGCCTAAAAAGAGCTTAAAGAAATGCTCTGAGGGGTTCCTTTTTCGTGGAAGTTTAACGAGCCCAAAAAAGTGATAAACTATAACTCGGTAACTTATTCTCATTTTTTTATGAGCAAGAGAAGGAACAAAGAGTTAGCTCGGTGTCGTCATTAATTGGTTTTAACGAGTGGGATAACGACACAAAAACGCTCAAATATTTGTTCACACCTGATAGCGAGTGTGAAAAGGCTACAAACACGAGCAACCATTTATGTCATATTATCGCACTTGCAAATATCTGAAAACTAGGTCAAAACAGTTAATTTGGTATTTAGACGTGCAAAGCACTTCCAACTATAGGAAATATAGCCCAATAAACAATAAATTAAAAAAGGAATATTCTTTTTTCAATATAAATAGGGAAAAATAGTGAAAAATAATTACTATTGTTTTTTACCAAGTTGGAGAGTGAAAGTGAACTTTGGAGAGCGATTTTCAACCATTGATTGCAGGAGCCCTGATCAGCCATTTCCTGTGCCATCAATGTTAGGTAAACCTAAACTCTGCCCTTTTTCTTTTTAGCGGTTTACATTTTTCATTTATTTCCATTTTTTTGATTTTTCAGCTTGTTGGGTGAAGGGATATTGCGCCCACAGACCGACGTAGCTTCCCTTTTCGGGTACTCCATCGAGGGGGCGCCGGCGCAAATCCCGAAAAACTATCTTGCGCTGGCGGCGCCCTATCCGAAAGGACGGACTGCACCGACGCAATTCCGCATGGAAAGCTCAAATTTCAAGCAAATATTACTGCTTTTGATGGTTTGGAAATGTCCTAATGATGTTTTTATGGACTTTTGGATAGGGTTCAAGTAAACACAATGGTCGAATGGTGCGAACGAGAGCATGAGCTCGATGATGCCCAAGCAGAAAATGATCCTCAATGCATCGCCGCGTTGAGGAATTGTAGATTGTTGAAGTACTTTCATGTTCCAGGAATGAGAGCCCAAGTGCTGTTAGTGGAGAATTTGATCCAATGTTGGGATCCGGTGCAACATTTTCAGATAGGTGTTCACACTTTGACCATATATATCGAGAATAGCTATTTCTTGACGGGGTTTTCTCGACGGGGGAATCCTGTATCATTATCAGGATCACGAGGAGGTGATCGTACCATAGAGGATTTGATAAACCAATGGTGCATTGAGGCACCCAGATGGTAGGCGGGAAGATTCCCATCAAAGAGGTCAGATATCGACCTCTTCGCATAGTTCTGTTTACCATTGTGAGGGTGGTTGGGAGTAGATCCACTCATCTGGAGAGCAAGTCCTAGATGATGTATTCTGAGGAGTGCATGGCTCTAATGGTCTTTAACTTGTGTGAGGGACTCCTCGCAAGTTTGCGATAACAACTCACCAAGTGTCGACGCAGGGCGCTGAAAAAATTTGGTTATGGCTTGGTTGTAGTTTCGTTCTTCCTGGATTGGGTGCCGCATCTGCGCCCGCAAGTTGATATAGAGGATCGGGATCCGAGAGATCCTCACATGATCTGTTGGATAGATGTGATGTCCCTCCATGGAGGCGGTGGTCCCATTATTACTTTTGGTACACCCTTCTTCAGTTGGTTGATGGGTCATCTCCTCATGGTTGAGTACTATCCATACGACGGGACCGAATTCAATGGAGATCCAAACCTAGTGCTTCCCAAGGGGATGCAGTGGGGTGACATCAGTAAGAAAAAAAAATATACTGTTCTTTTTGTTATATTCTTATATGTTTTTGGATTAATACTAATGTGTAATGTCCATTTTTTAAAATTTTATTAAAATGCCCAATTTTTCACTTTTCCCCCTAGTTCGAACTTTGACTAGTTTTGATGTCTAGGTCTCCAATTTGCTCCAAATGCTCCCAAATATTCTGAGAAGGTATATTACTGATATTAGGACTTGAATATGATGTTCATGGATGATATATGGCCTTTAGATTACTTCTGCAAATCCTCTTTTAATTATGTCCAAAGTAGGGAGTTTGACTAGCAATTCCTCTTTGACTAGTATTGGTCTCTTGGTCTCCAAATGACCCCAAATGATCGTATAATAGGTATAAAGGTATTTGAGAGGTACTAATACATATAACAGAGGCTCATGGATACTTAAAAACCCTTAAAACACTTCTGCACATTCATTTACAATCCGTACCAAGTAGGGAAGATTACTAGTAATTTCGAGCTTCAAACCCCCAATGGTAGATGGCTCTAAATAAATCAAAATGATCTCAAATTGTACCAGTAGGTGTATGAATGATGTTAATAAATAAAAATGGTTTTTATAGGTGTATTTTAACAATCAAATGAATTCTGCAACTCACTTTGGAAATCTGATCAATGTATGGAGTTTTACTAGTAAAATTGTGGTTCAAATCCCCTAGGGGTAGATGATGAAAATGAATTTCCAAATGCACTCAATCCAACTCGAAATTCTGAATGGAAGCAGGGAAAATATAAAGGAAATAAACATGAAATCATATGCATCACCATTCAACTTTTAATGTATGCTATAACTCCCTTAAATAAGATGCAAGAAGACTAGTTTCGACCTTGGGGGAAATAGCATTAAATATTCTTCAACTAAAATAAAACTTAGCAAGATGGCTCCAAATGCTTAAGTTGTGAACATGAAACTTGTAATACTCATCAATGGAAGTCCATACATCATATATATATCAGATAAACATTCTTCCATTCGAAATCATCATCAATACATTGGCATACATCAATCTAATGGGGGAATGATCACTGTTTGCTCATTAATAATCAATTTTACATATAACCACTTGGTATTTCGACCTGAAACTTTCTAAAGATGAAGAAAACAATATATTAATCATATTACAACAGAAATGGATCATGAGAATCTCTCCCAAAGAGTACAATTGTTAGGAACCCATGTCAACCCTTCTATTTACTTTGTTAGTATATTGTTGTTGGACGCGTATGCTTTGTAAGTCATCCTGTAGTATTTTTTGATCCATAGTTTGCATTATTATTGTTGGATGGATATGCTTTGTAAGTCGTCCTGTATTAATTATTGATCCATAGTTTGTATTGGCCCATGGTTTGTATTGACACATGGTATTGACCCATGGTACTGGCACCTAGACTTAGTATATAAGTTTGTGTTGAGACCAATGAAGGTACCGTGAATTTATTTGTATTGAGCTTGCTCAAAGGAGGTTTCCCCCTCGAAGTGGCCTGTGATCAATAAAAGTGATTCTGAGTTTTGTTATTTCTTCTATCTCGTATATTTTCATTAATTAATTGTTGCAGGTTCTTCACATATCGTATCAGAGAACTTTCTTGGGCTCGTTGGGTGGAATTTCTACCAATTTTATTTTTCGCATTTGTTGCAAGTTCGGATCTGGGAATAATCCCTATCCGCTTAACTATGGGAAGTACTTGGGCATAAGCCCTAAAACTCATTGTGAGGAGTACTATAGGAACCCCAAAGTAGCTGTCCCATTGAGAGGACCTGCCAGCGAAAAGGGCAATGACCCCTACCTGATTGACTAGTTCCCACCCATGAGGTAAACGAAGAGTTGTCGTTTGTGGCAAAGCGGTTATCAGTTTTACATGAGCCGTGGAGTGAGGGGTACTGCCCCGATATGCAAGCCGTCAGACAACATTGGTGTTCGAGAGAAACCCCTGAACTATTAGGAAGCCGAACATACCTGGGGTCCATATCTATTTTCACCTGAACTATTATCAATCACTTCCGCGCCATTTCAGATCCATTTTGAAAGCCGTTCCAGATCCAGCTATTTTAGATCTATTCTAAAAGTCATTTCAGATCCATTTGTTGTCGTTTCAGATCCATATGTTGCCGATCACTTCCACTTCATTACAGATCCCTCTGTTTTCGATCCCTTCTGTGCCATAGTAGATCCATTTGCCATATATCCCTTGTTTTCACTCTGTTTCCCTTGAAACTTCCCTGACACCCCTGTAATCCCATTCTGCATCTTTCATTCCTGAGGACCCTATCCCAAATTCCACTTCCCAAAGCTAGAAATCCCACATTTGTCTATTTTTAGGGTTTCCCATAACTTCTTTAATTTTCACCCAATTGCCTTCAAATTTTGCCACTGTGTTCATTCCCTATTTCTGCTTCTTTGTCCTTCTCTGACAAATTTTCCCATTCTTTCACCCCGCTTATGAAATCCTCATTTTCTGCTTCCCTGTCCATTCGACAGTGTCCAAAACCTAGTCAAACCCCAATTACCCATCACAGTTTTTCCCAAATCCAAATTTCCCTTTACTAAATAAGGTTATGTTTGTTTTTTTTCTACCCATTCCCAAAAAAAAAACTCCTGGTTATGGTTGTCACCCGCGTAGGAACAAAAACCATGGAGGAAGCACTTGCAACCATCCAAACCAAACTCTAGGATCTGGATGAAAATTTTCTCAGCCTCCATCTTGAGCATTCAACCATGAACAACAAATGACAGTCCGAGTCTTCATCAGACAATGGGTTCTCTTCTTCTAGCAATTTCCGTGGTTTGAAGCTTGATTTTCCTCGCTTCAATGTTACCGATCCGACTAGATGGATCTATCGTGCAGAACAGTATTTCAATCTGCATAATACTTTTGATGTCACCAAAGTTCCACTTTCATCATTTCATTTGGAATAGGAAGCTCTTCAATGGTACCATTGGTACATCAAGGCTTATGAGGAACCAAAATCGCCAGATTTTTGCCAACTCCTTTTGCAATGATTTGGTCCTAGTGCTTTTGACGACTTCATAGGATCCCTCACTAAACTTCACCAAATTGGCACTATAAGATAGTATCAAACAGAATTTGAGAAACTAGCCAATCACACAGAAGGATTGTTTGATGAATTCTATAGGAGTTGTTTCATCAATGGTCTTAAGGATGAAATCTGCTCAGAGGTTAAAATGTCCTGTCCCAACACAATGATGGAAGCCCTGGTCTGGCTAAGTTGGCAGAAGACAAGATTGCAGCCCAACAATGCTCCAAACCCACTTTTGTCCCCTTCCAAAATATGGGTTCTCAATGACCTCCCATCCCTCCAGCTCCTCGACCAACTCCTATCAAGCATTTTTCTGAAACAGATATGCAAGCACGCGAAGAAAAAGGGCTTTGTTATAATTGTGATGAGAAATTCACACGAGGACATAGATGTGTTTAGAAAAAGCTCTATCTCTTGGATATGGATTCTCCGCTTGCCTCTAAAATTGATGAAGAAGATCCAGATACAATGGATGATCAAGTTGACATTCAAGAGCCGCTTATTGACCCCCCATCTTAGGACGACCAACCAGAGATATCTCTCCATGATTTATCCGACGTCACCACCCCCCAAACAATGCGAGTCAGGGGTTACTTCAAGAAGCTTCCTCTTACAATACTCATTGATTCTGGTAGCACTCATAACTTCATTGACCCCGGATTGCCAAACAAGATGATTGTTTTGTCCATCCTTGCTCCAACTTTGAAGTCATGGTTGCCAATGGGGCACCTTACCTTGCAACGGAAAGTGTCACAATGTGCATATCTCTCTAGAAGATTATAGCCTACGCTCTGACATGTTTTCCTTTTCCTTAGGCAGATGTGATGTGGTTTTGGGCGTTCAATGGTTACGCACACTTGGCCCCATCTGATGGGATTTTGCTGAACTTTGGATGCAGTTTTTAGTCAATGGGACACAACACAAATTTATGGGCTTACAACCAGGGTCTCTCCGCATCATCAATTCATATTGCCTGGAAAAGGTCCTTAAGAAGAATTCACATGGTGTCATCGCTCAGCTCCATTCCATTCAGATGCACCCATCAATGGTCTCCACTACTTCCTTGGATAGATATGTAGGTGTCTTTGCTGCACCAGTGAGCTTGCCTCCTTTAAGATACCTTTCCGGTAAGCATTTAGCCGCATCTACATCTCAGCAGGAAATGATGGCTATTTCTCATTCAGTACCGAAGTGGCAGCCATCGCTATTAGGGAATTATTTCTGCATCAATACTGATCTCCAGAGTTTGGAAAATTTCCTGGAACAATGGGTCTCCTCCCTAGCACACCTGAAATGGGTTATCCAACTGATGAGTTATGACTATGCAATCACTTACAAGAAGGGTAAGGACGATATGGTGGCAGATGCTCCTTCTCACACATTTGATGACCTAGTTTCTCTTACAACTATTTCTCAGCTTGTTCCAAACTGGTTGCAATCTATTCAATAGGGATATCTCTTCTATGAACTCCATGCTTCTTCATCGGCAGGGAATTCTAGGTTCCTCAAAAAGTATGATCGGGAACAATGTAACCCCTTTTGGAAGGGATTGAAAATGACAATTCAAAATATGGTGGTTGACTGTGATACTTTCCAGGTCAACAAGGGTGAAACGACACTCCTTTCAAAACTGCTCAAACCCTTGCCTATCCCTACACAGATTTGGACAACTATTTCTATGGATTTCCTAGAAGAGCTCCCATGGTACAATACCATGTCTACAAGGACACCATATGAAGCAGTTTATGGACAGGCACCGCAAGTTCTTCTTCCATACACCCTCAGCAGCTCCCTAGTTCAGGCAATTGACTCGATTCTTCGAAACCGTGATCCAATTCTTCTCATTCTGTAGGACAATCTTCACATGGTAATAATTCGACTGAAACAACAAGCCGATCAACACTGTTCAGAGCGCACTTTTCATGTAGTTGATATGGTTCTTCTTCGTCTACATCCTTCCAAGCAATCCTCCTGAAACTCAAAAGGCGTCAGTGGCCTGGAATGCAACCCAAGGATGCTACAGGGGAACCACTCCTTCAAATTTTGCATCAATTTCCACATCTAAATCTTTGAGGACAAAGATTTTTCTAAGGGAGAGGGGATGTTAGGAACCCATGTCAACCCTTCTATTTACTTTGTTAGTATATTGTTGTTGGACGCGTATGCTTTGTAAGTCATCCCGTAGTATTTGTTGATCCATAGTTTGTATTATTGTTCTTGGACGCATATCCTTTGTAAGTTGTCCCGTAGTAATTTTTGATCCATAGTTTGTATTGGCCCATGGTTTTTATTGACACATGGTATTGACCCATGGTATTCGTGCCTAGACTTAGTATATAAGTTTGTGTTGAGACCAATGAAGGTATCATGAAGTTATTTGTACTGAGCTTGCTCAAAGGAGGTTGCCCCCTCGAAGTGGCCTGCGATCAATAAAAGCGATTCTGAGTTCTGTTATTTCTGCTATCTCATATATTTTCATTAACTAATTGTTGCAGGTTCTTCACAACAAGATCTCACCAAAAATGCCCTCCCTCAAGGATCAAGAATATGCCATGAAAATTGGAAATGGTTAAAGGAGTGAGCTGCACTAGAAGAAACCATGATCTTCCTTGTAGCTTACACCTACAAATAAAGACTCCATTAAAGCTCCAAATGAAAGGTATGAATGGCCTTTCCAATTACCAACTTGGATGGGAATCGTTCACCCTCGAAATTGGCTAAGGCAAGAAACTAGTCATCCACTAGCTCTCCCTCTTCACAAATGCAATTGCAAATTTCTCAAATGATCAAAAGCTGCCAATATTCTTTGTTCATGACTTTTATAAACTTCTAATGTCCTTGATGGGTCAAATTCCTTCCAAGAGATTCATGCCAACTCAATTTGGGAAGAGATTCCCAAGTATGCCACTTCTCCTTCCAATTCTAGCCCTCTCCTTCTCCCAATTCAAAATGGTGTCTCTTTGGCTGCCCTAACTCACTTGAGTGCCCTCTTGGAGGCTATTTTTATCCTTGACATGTCATAAATGTCATATGTCATCCCTCAGGTCTGATTTGTGTCATAGGTGTCATAGCATCTTCATCATTGTTGTCATAGAGCTAGGGAATCTAGCCCAAGTGTCTCACTAGCTCCAAATTGCCTCTTCCTCTTCCATGGGAGTTATTCTTCCACTCCAATTAGACCTTACATGACTCATTCCAAGTATATTGACCTTCTAACTCACTCCAAGAACATTTGGATTCTTATGGATTTGAAATGGAAAGAGTAGGATGCCATGTGGCATGGCAAATCTAGCTTGTGTGGGTCCCACATCCTCCATGTGTCTTCATGATCAATTGCCACTTTGATTTTCTCTTATATTTATGTATTTATATCCTTTATTAAATATTTATGTCATTCTAATGTGCAAACATCATTTATTATCCTCCTTATGTTAAATCCCAAAGCTTCCACCCTCAACCTAGGAAACTAGTAACTTTCCTCCTAGGCAATATTTTGACCCTTAACATCAATTTGACAAACTCTCATGAATATGGTCATTGGCATTAGGCCCTTTTGACCCAATGCCAAATTTGGAACATGACAAATCCTCCCTTCCCAATATTGCTTGTCCTCAAGCAATTTCAAACATGGGTGTTGAAGAACCTGCTTTCTGTTTAATTCTTTGAAGTTGCCACTGAGTTGCCCAACTTTGAGTCTTCTAGATTCCATGAATATTATAGAGAGGAACCACCATGCTTTCTGTTGCACTACTTTGATTAAAATCACTTTATTAAGTGGGAAATCCATCTCCTATATTGCTTGTTTCCCAAAAAAAATTGAAACCAATGAAACAAAAATTATTCCAGGTTCCCATTGCTTGTATTGCACCACGACAATTAAGAGTGCTCTCCAACCCATACCATCATATAAGACGATTCTTGGTCCCATTTTCTTGTATTCATTCTTCCAAACATCAAGAGTACAAAATATATATCATCAAAGTACATAACAACATAATGAAAATGTACATCAAGAAGATGCTTCATCAAAGAGTCATGAAAGTGTTTATACCTCCAAGCAAGTAGACCACCATTTTCCAAGTGCATACAATCAGTAAGTAACCAATCAAATATGCTCCAATGAAATAGGTGAGGATACCATGTCATATAATTCTTCTCCAAAAGGATGCGATATGAATCAAAATATTCAGCCATGTATTCTTTCATCCAAGGAGTGAATGAAGAATCTCCACTAAAATATGAACCAAATAATGAGTAGGAAAAACAATGAGACTTCAAATCACTCAAAGAAGTCTCACCTCTACATCCATGAATGTGATAATCATAAAGATATAACAAAGTGTGGCTGTCAACAAAAATGTTCTCCAATCATAAATATATTCACCCAAGTGTTGGATGAAGTTCCTCCGACATCAAATGAACCAAGTGTTGGGGAGGAAAAACCATGAGTCTTCAAGTGACTCAAATGCATATCATAGGTGCATCCATGTAGATGTGCATCATCATAAAGTGACAAATGATGTTGCTGCAATTGTGAATAAGAATGTGCTCCAACCATGTCATCATAAAAAGTAAATCTAGGAGTTCCATACTCCTCATGTGGCACCATAAAAAAGAACCCTTTCACCCATACTTCATTGAGACTAATGCTGCAAAACATGGAATTGTAGGATGTAGGAGAATGAACTAACTCACCCAAACGATCAAAAAGTGCAGAAGTTTCATCATGGGAAGGCTCCATATGGGTAGTATCATGCAGCTCCTTCAAAAGTGTGAAACCTTTGTCATAGTTTGGTTCTAATGTAGAGGAATCATGCTCTTCTTTAAAAATTGAATAACCTTCATCAAGAGACAATTCAAGTTCCTGTTCCACCACATCAAGTGTTTGGATCTCTTCAAGTTCATGTTCAAACACACCAAGCACATTCAAATTTCCACATTTCTCATGATCCACCATGTCATGAGAATCCTCCAAATAATCTACCATTTGACAATCTGAAACATAGGAGGAAAAACAAGTATCTTGCAACTATTCAAGAAATTGCTCAGTTTGAATTGTGAGCTTATGATTATCCTCATTATTCTTCAAGTATGCATCATGTAACAATTCAATAAGCTCAAACAAATGGTTTCTATCAAAAAGCACAGACATGAAATTACCTTTGATGTGTCACATTGCTCTTTGAATCTTCTCCATGTCTTCAAGGAAGGATGCTTCCTCCAATGAAGTAGATCTCCAACAAGAATTTGACACCAATGCTTGAGTGTCATGGAGAATTCTGAGGGACTCTTGGATATTCTTTTCATTCATCTTTAAGGACCCTTCAAGAAAATGAGGCTCTTGCAAATGAACCTCCTCATATTCTTCTTTCTTACTTGGACCAACTTCATGGAGCTCAAGTGGTGATGGGGAAGTTGATCTTGTTTCTTCTTCAACTGCAACAAGGTCTCCATTTTCATGTTTAATGGAAGTTTGGCTTGCAGCAACACTTTCAAAAGTGATCTCTATGTCACCAACATAGATGTGTGAGAATCCATCAGTAGGTACTTCTTCATAGTTCAAGCATCCATCAGTGGATGCTCTTTGGTTCATGTATAAAGTAGAAGGTGTCTTGAAATGATCTTCCATATTTTCAATAGAATATTCTTCATGCTCTTGTGATGTCTCTTCCTTTTGCTCCTTCAAGCAAGCTGATGCATTTTTCCCCTTGTTTCCTTAGTATCAATATCTTTGGAGTTTCTTTTTGAAGAAAATCCAAAAACTTTCCTCAAGTAGGACATACATGCCTTCGCTGAAGCTTCAAATATTTCATTGATCTTTTCACCCACACATATTTCACTTACACACATATGATACTCTCTCCAAGGTTATTTACAAGAAGGGCATAAACCTTTCTTTACTAACTCCACATCTTCATTTTTGGGTCTATTTTCAAACAAAATATCAGCATAGTCTTCAAAAGACATGGCATTTTGTGGATCTTCCTTTGAAGCAATACATGCTCGATATCTTTGATATTGTTGGGGCAAGATTTTATATTTTTCTCTCCATCTTTGTAAATCTTTCATATAATCATACTTCGATGGTGTGTCATACTCATATTTATCATACATATGGTCATAATAATAATCTTCATTCCTCCTGAAATTGTAAGAAGTGTTGCATGACGGAACCTCTTCCTCAACCCATTCACATTCTACTTCATATTGTTCATAAGCATCTGCATATTCCTCATAAGAGTTGTACTCATAGGATTCATCATAATAGTAAGACATGGCTGCAAATTATTCTTCAATGTATGATATTAACTCACAGGTGCAAGGACCATGCTCCGATACCACTGTAATGTCCCTTTTTTAAATTTTTATTAAAATGCCTAATTTTTCACTTTTTCTCCTAGTTCGACCTTTGACTAGTTTTGATGTCTAGGTCTCCAATTTGCTCCAAATTCTCCCAAATATTCTAAGAAGGTATATGAATGATATTATGAATTGAATATGATTTTTAGGGATGATATATTATCTTTATATTACTTCTTCAAATCCTCTTTTAACTCTGTCCAATGTAGGGTGTTTGACTAGCAATTCCTCTTTGACTAGTATTGGTCTCTTGGTCTCCAAATGACCCCAAATGATTGTATAATGGGTACTAAGATATTTGAGAGGTATTAATACATATGAAAGAGTCTCATGGATACTTAAAAACCCTTAAAACACTTTTGCACATTCATTTACAATCTGGATCAAGTAGGGAAGATTACTAGTAATTTCGAGCTTCAAACCCCTAGTGGTAGATGGCTCTAAATAGCTCCAAATGATCTCAAATTGTACCATTAGGTGTATGAATGATGTTAATACATAAAAATGGTGTTTATAGGTGTCATTTAACCATCAAATTACTTCTTCAACTCACTTTCGAAATCTGATCAATGTATGGAGTTTTACTAGTAAAATTGTGGTTCAAATCCCGTAGGGGTAGATGATGAAAATGACTTTCCAAATGCACTCAATCCAACTCAAAATTGTGAATGGAAGAAGGTAACATATAAAGGAAATAAACATGAAATTACATGCATCACCATTCAATTTTTAATGTCTTCTATAACTCCCTTAAATCAAATGCAAGAAGACTAGTTTCGACCTTGGGGGAAATAGCATTAAATCTTCTTCAAATAAACTAAAAGTGAGCAAGATGGCTCCAAATGCTTAAGTGATGAACATCAAACTTGTAATAATAATCAATGGAATTCCATACATCATATATATATATATATCAGAGAAAAATTCTTCCATTCGAAATCATCATCAATACATTGGCATACATCAATCTAGTGGGGGAATGGTCACTGTTTGCTCATTAATAATCAATTTTACATATAAACACTTGGTATTTCGACCTGAAACTTTCTGAAGATAAATAATAGAGTATATTAATCATATTACAATAGAAATGGATCATGATAATATCTCCCAAAGAGTACAATAGCTCACTAAAAACGCCCTCCCTCAAGGATCAAGAATATGCCATGAAAATGGGAAATGGTTGAAGTAGTGAGCTGCACTAGAAGAAACCATGAGCTTCCCTATAGCTTAAAACTTTAAATAAATACTACATTAAAGATCCAAATGAAAGGTCTGAATGGCCTTTCCAATTACCACCTTAGATGGGAATCTTTCACCCTCGAAATTGGCTAAGGCAAGAAACTAGTCATCCACTAGCTCTCCCTCTTCACAAATGAAATTGCAAATTTCTGAAATGATCAAAAGCTTCCATTATTATTTGTTCATGAATTTTATAAACTTATAATGTCCTCCATGGGTCGAATTCCTTCCAAGAGATTCATGCCAACTCAATTTGGGAACAGATTCCCAAGTATGCCACTTGTCCTTCCAATTCTAGCCCTCTCCTTCTGCCAATTCGAATTGGTGTCTCTTTGGATGCCCTAACTCACTTGAGAGCCCTCTTGGAGGCTATTTTTATCCCTAACATGTCATAAATGTCATATGTCATCCCTCAGGTTTGATTTGTGTCATAGGTGTCATAGCATCTTCATCATTGTTGTCATAGAGCTAGGGAATCTAGCCCAAGTGTCTCACTAGCTCCAAATTGCCTCTTCCTCTTCCATGGTAGTTATTCTTCCACTCCAATTCAACCTTACATGACTCATTCCAAGTATATTGACCTTATAACTCACCCCAAGAACATTTGGCTTCTTATGGATTTGAAATGGAAAGAGTAGGATACCATGTGGCACGGAGAATCTAGCTTGTGTGGGTCCCTCATCCTCCATGTGTCTTCATGATCAATTGCCACTTTGATTTTCTCTTGTATTTATTTATTTAGATCCTTTATTAAATATTTATTCCATTCTAATGTGCAAACATCATTTGTTATCCTCCTTATGTCAAACCCCAAAGCTTCCACCTTCAACCTAGGAAACTAGTAATTTTCCTCCTAGGCAATATTTTGACCCTTAACATCAATTTGACAAACTCTCATTAATATGGTCATTGGGCTTAGGCCCTTGTGACCCAATGCCAAATTTGGGACATGACATAATGGTTGACATATATTTGATGCATATGTGGGCTCGTCACGACCATTTGGTGTCTCTCTAATTGCACGGAGAGGAGCAGTGTCGGTGATGGGTGCCGTAGTGCCCAATGTCGTTGAGGAACTAGATGAGCTAGAGGAGAACCTCCAATGTTTGACTGTAGACATTCCAGAGCCCAGGGTTCATGATTTACCTTTCCAATACCAGCATCATACCATTGGCGTGTCCGAGTGTTTTGGCTCTCTGCTTAGGAAAGTAGCGAGGGCGATCATCTGTTACCACGAGCGTCGTGAGGACTAGGCTCGTGTGTATATGTGTATGTACTGAAAGCTACAGGCTTCAGATTTTGTATCGGGGGATATTTACTGAAAGCTTATATGCTTAATATTTTTGTATTAGTCCTACATTTTGATATGATATACAAAAACTCTATTGGCGGATTTATACACTATGTTCTTATGGATGATTATGGGACCTTACTTATGTGTCCGTTTATGCATTATGTACATGTCGTGTCGTTTTTATGTTTATGAAGGTTTCATGTATATGAAATATACCAGTCCAATATGAAATTGGCCATCGAATCAACAACGGTGTTCATGTCTCTTGAAATGTGTAGGTACTGAACAGATTCGAAGGACCTCTCCAAGAGACGTACTCGTCGGAAAAGACGTAGTAACGTGGGATGGCGGATGGCATAGACTCGATTAAGGTGGGATACCACTAATTGTGAGTCGAGGTGGACGATAATATGGTCCATACTAAGGGAAAGAGCGTCGGTTAAGTTCATGGTACTCCATGGCGTTTTTGGTTGCATGCCCTAGACAACTCCCTCCCGAACTGATGAGCTCATCAGTAGGGGAATAAAGTACCCAGGCCGTTGAGGCGAGGTTGTGGGTATGTCATCTTGCACCATCAGTGAATCCAAAACAGGTTTCCATATGCACATGCAGGCAGAGCATGATATAAGTGTAAAACCAAGATCCTAACACACTAAAGTAAAGTGTCACACCACACAAAACACACACCATGTACAGTATATTCAAGATACTAACTCATGAAAGACTCAAGCATAGTACCTCTTTAGGTAGATCCCATTGCGAGTCTCCCCCATAGATATTCCATCATAATCCTCAAGCTAGTAAGATCCCTTATCCAAGAAATGTTTTACAACATATGGACCGTGCCACATGGACTCAAACTTGCATGCCCCCAGCTTATCATGTTTTTGGTCATATGTGAGGACGAAATCCCCTTTGTTAAAGACACGAGGTTTGATTGACTTATCGTACTGGGATTTAATGCATTTCTTATGCATTTCATTGGAAAGAGAAGCATCACAATGGGTTTCATTGAGTTTTTCCAACTGAAGGAAACTTTCTTCCTCGACAGTAGTGTTCGGGAGAAGTTCGACTGCAAGTTTCAGTGATGGAATCTCGCACTCTATCGGTAGAACTGCCTCCAATATATAAACTAGTTGGAAAGGTGTGAACCCGGTGGAAGTCTTAACAGAGGTCCTGTATGCCCATAGGGCGGAAAAGAGCATGTTGTGCCAATTTGATTTATGTGTACCCACCATGCGTTGAATCATGGTTTTCAAGACCTTATTAATGGCCTCTACTTGTCCATTGGACTGTGGGTAGTATAGGGTTGAGTTCTCATGGCGAAAACCCAATCTGGCACTCAATTCATCTACCATTTGGTTTTGAAAATGAGATCCGTGATCGATAACGATGGCTTGCGGGACTCTAAATCGCGCAATGAAATGGTTAAGAATAAAGAGTACAATGGTTTTGCCATCTTCGTTGTATGTAGGCATAGCCTCGGCCCATTTAGTAAAATAGGAAACGACTACAATGACATAACCATGCCCCCCGGATGAGGTAGGCTTACAGTGTGTGAAATCAATGCCCCACTTAGCAAAGCGGTCGACGACAATAACCGGATGTAAAGGGGCTGGATGTGATCACTTTTTAAATTGGAAATGATGGCATCAGGGACACTTCTTAGCAGCCTCAACACTGTATTTTAAGATCGAAGGCCAGTAGTATCCTGCGTGTAGTATTTTCTGGGCTGTAGCCATCCCAGAAAGATGACTGCCACAAGCCCCAAAGTGACATACATTCAGTACGTGTTCATCCTCCTCATGTGTTAAACAACGTTGAAGGATGGATTCAATGCCACGACGATGCAAGGTATCATTGAAGATCAAGTAGTATTTGGCGTGGGGGCATATATGATGACGGTCATCACGAGATAGTTGAGGGTTGAACCATTGGGTTTTAATATATAATGTGATATCTCCATACCATGGGTCAAATGTGCTGATGAGAAACAACGACTCATCTGGAAGGGATTCGATGGGCTCAGTTCCTGAATCAACACGGGGAAGATCACAAATGAGATCCGTAAAGACTAAAGATTTCTTTGACTTGGACTTCTCGAAGAGGAGATCAAAATCCTGAAGTACCATGATCTAGCGTGAATACTTTCCCCCGAGAACCTGACGTTTAAGAAAGTGGTACACGGGGTTTGAATCAGCAATAACAGTAGTGGTGCGGAGTAGGATATAGTGACGGAACGTTTGGACAACAATGACTACCATGAGAGCGAGTTTCTCGACATGTGAATAATAGGTTTCAGCGTCAATAAGACCCTTACTGAGGTAGTATATCACATGTTCCTGGGTGTTATCGTCTTCCTGGACCAAGACCATGGCGATCGTGGTGGCGAAAGCGGCAAGATAAAGGATGTAATCCTTATAGTAATTGGGTGGTTGGAGTACAGGGGCGTGAGTAATGGAAGACTTCAAATTGTAGAAGGATTGTTTGTATTGGTCGTCCTAGATGAAAGGGACGTCCTCCTTCAACAATCACATATATCCCTATGTCTTTTGAGCAAAATCACATACAAAATGACGTAGGTAGGTTTCCTTCCCTTACAAAATCTGTAGTTTCGTGATATCAGTGGGAGGTGGGAGAGCGACAATGGATTCCACCTTCAAGGGATTGATGCGGATCCCATCCTTTGAGATGATAAAACCTAGGAGGCATCCTGATTCAACGCAGAAGGTGCATTTGTGAGGATTCAGATTGATGTTATACCACCTGAATTTGAGGAATACAAATGTTAGACGGTCGATGTGGAACTCGTGATGATAGGAATGAGCGAGGATATCGTCAAGATAGGTCTCCACAAAATCCTTCACATCATGAAAAGCATACGACATGGCCCGCTAGAATGTAGCACCAACATTTTGGAGGCAAAAAGGGAGTTTACGATAAGAAAATGTACCCTATGGTAGATGAAAGCGGTCTTGTGTTGGTCGGTTGGGTGGATCTCAATTTGATTATAACCGAAAAATCCATCCATAAATGAGAAGATGACGCTCCCAACACAATTTTCGATGATCTTATCGATGAAGGAAGTAGGGTAGTTGTCCTTAGGACAAGCCTTGTTTAGGTCCCTATAATCTACATAGGCCCTTATAGTACCCTGCTTCTTGGCCACAGGCACGATGTTGGAGACCCATTTTGTTAAAGGAACAGGATAGATAAAGCTGACCTTGAAGAGAATTTCAATATGAGCTTTAAATTCCGTAGTTTTTAGAGGATGCAATGGTCATAATTTTTGGGGGACATTTTTAGCATCGGGATAGGTTTGTATCTCATGCACAACAATGGTAGGATCGATCCTAGGCATTTCCTCATAGGTCCGTACGAAGACGTTGCGAAATTGTTTGAATAAGGCTCTGAATGTGGTGATCTCATTAGGAGAGGAATTCTAGCCAATGCGGATATGTTCCACGACGCCGAGTGTAACCGAGATGTCAATAGGCATGGTGGGAGTGATGTTTTCCATGTTTCCTTCTGTAACCATTCCGCGAGTGAGAATCGGTGACTGCGTGCAAGGGTAGACATCTGGTGGAAAAATTGTGGTGATAGCATTCTCCACAGAATCCAATGAGGGTAGGAAAGACGATCGATGGTGGAGGTCTTCCCACGGAGGTTCGTACGTGCTCATAATCTCCATAATGGACGCATCAAAATGGAAATTTCGGAGAAAAGGATCTAGTGAAGATGATGTCCGTTGTAGAAAACAATACGTAGAGGCCACAACCAAGTGGTCCTGATCAGGGGCTGACTGGATAGCCTCATAAGTAGCTTCAGCTGGTGAGAGAGGCATGGTATCTCCAATCAAATGCATGGTGGCCTCATCGGGTGCGAGTCATTGATCTATAGAGTTGGAAGATGATGGAATCATGGAGGAGATCATGTTCACCATGGAAACATGGTTAGGGGGATCCGAGGTTGGAAAGATGCCCATAAGAGAGGAATATTTTATGAGGTAGACCCCCATGCTCTCAGATGGCTATGATGATTGTCCTAGAAAAGGGACATTGTCGGTAGGGTGAGTAGCGGTGTCTGGTGTATAGAATTCCAATTGGTCGATGGTGACAATTTGACCATGATGGGAGAATTGCACAATGCAGAAGACAAATGACGCGACCGCAGTCATGGTGGAAAACCAGTTACAATCAAGCAAGAGATTATAATATAATGGGGAAACGACCACTTCCGTGTTAATGGTTATAGTCTTTCCCCCCAAATCTACTGTTAAGCCTTGTAAGAGTCCGTTAGCTTGAAATCCATGACCATCGAATGATTTCAGGGTAGTAGGGGAATGGTTTAACTCGGGAGACCCAATGGCTCGCCAACAGGATAACGACATGGCTGGGGTAGAGGCACCTTCTTCTAACACAAAACGATGGATTGTCTTCCCAGCAACCTTTGTGGCAATTTGGAAAGCCAACTGGTGGGAAAGCATCGATTTAAAATACTCAAGTTTGAACATGATTGTGTTTGAGGAATCCAGGTCTACAGCACCAATTGCAGCGAGGATTTTTTTGCGCGGATTGGGGCAGTTCTGCAAGACTTCCAACGTCAACATCTAACAAGGAGCTTGTGCCAAGTCCTATACAATGTTATAGTTCTGAGTTTCCCGAGCATTAGGATTGAAAATTGCTTTTCGAATCATGCTATTAGGGGGATGCAACACTGCATCTAATGAAGGTTTCTCAATGGTGAGAGGACCTTGCGGCGCAGAAATATATGAGGTAGAGGATAAATATTTTTCAGTATTACTTCCATGGGTTTCTTATGAGTGACTGAGTCGTATGATCATTATCGTGTATTTAAGTTAACCATTTCACTATGCATCGTGAGAACATGCACGGTGGAGGATGTTTCTCCTTGGGAAGGAGAGGGTTGGGTAATCATTTGTTGGTTTTGGGTGGGGAAGGGATCATTGAGAACTACGAGTGTGGAGTTTCCCTTAAGAAACTTCTGCACTTCGTCTATGTGCAGGAACGCTTTGGTGAAATGGTCACCACCACACACCAAACAAGGATACTTGTCCTTCCGTTTATGTTTCGTGTCTTCGGGAGGGTTCTTATGTCCCCGCTAGTCGGAATACTTCTTGGGTTTACCTTTGGTTTTCTTCTTGCCACCAGATTTATGAGGTGAAGATAACTGAACAGAATTCACCTCCTTGGTGGGAGCAAGAGTGGGTGACTTGGTGGTGCTACTTCCAGCCTACGGTAAGGGTGGGGAAGAACCATGGTGGTTCAACGATCCACCCATTTGAGTATAAGGATGGGAGTGGATGGAACCAATAATTTCATCGGCATAAGGTCCTTGGAGCAGTTTTGTAGGATCGTAGGTAGGGTGGGGAGCATCAGGAACAATATCATACAAAGTGTCAGATTGAGCATTGACAAGGTCTAAGTAGTGGGCACGAGCGATAGCCTATTCTTCGGTGATGGCCCCACCCATAGCGACATCTCTAGCTACGTTGGGTAAAAGAGACATCGTAAACCAGTTAGCTAATAATTGGTTTGGAATGGGAGCCTTAATGAGACGTCGTCTCCTCCACCATTCATGGATATGATCGGATATATGAGTTGCACTGGTCTGGCGGATAGAAGTCAGTAACTCCATACCAGTTTCATAGCAGATGGGTAACTGGAAATGAGTCAGGAATGACATAGCTAAAGAACAAAAATCAGGAAACGAGTGCGGTGGTAGTTCAATGTACCACTTGGCAGCTGTACGGGTGAGGTTCCTTTGAAATAACCTCAGACGGATCGAATCATACATCAAGGAATTGGATGAACACCATAAATGGTATTTCATCACATGGTTCTTCGGGTCTTCACTGGGCTTGCCATCAAACTTTCGAATATCAGAAGGTAACTTAATCGAAATGGGTGGCCAATTATAACCAGGAAGGATGGGATTGTTGGTCAGACAAAACAGGTCTGGCAAGTCTAAAGTAGCCAGAAATGGTAGCTGTTGTTTTGGATGTTGATACCTGTAGGACCTTGAATCGACTAATTGTAAGGTGCTCCCATAGGGAATTGGCCATAAGGGGGTGTTTCGCTTGGGTTGGGTGGTGGACCTGATGGTGGTCTGCTGCCAAAATAGGGTGGTCTACCGCCTGAAGGGGGTAATCCTCCACCGTTGGAATAGGGTGGGACCCCACCGAAAGGGGGGAGTCTTCTGCCGCCATCGAAATAAGGGGGTCCTCTACCTAAAGGTGGGGGTCCTCCGCCACCGGAATAAGTTGGGCCCCTGCCTCCGCAGAATAAGGGGGTCCTGTGCCTCCTCCACCGGAATATGGTGGGCCTCCGCCAGAAGGTGGGGGTCCTCTGTCGCCGGAATAAGGTGGCCGGAGTGGGGTGGGTCTCCGCCAGAAGGTGGAGGTCCATTCCCGCCAGAATGGGTTGGGGGTGGACCAAACGGTGGTGGGGGTGGTGGCACCTGAGGAAAGGTTGGTAGGGGTCCAATTGGAATAACATTGTGATGTCCCCATGGAGTGTTTGAGTTTTCAGGATAAGGTATCCAGGGAATTATGTTCCCAAGATGGTATTGTCCTAACACAGAGTGAAAATTACCTGGATATGTATAGCTCCATAGCAATTGAGTTAGGTTGGATGGTCCCCCACCATGAGGTAATACCATGGTAGGTCCCGCGACTGGTGAGGAGTTTCCAACTGAATGATTGATTGGAATCCCTCCACTCATATTATGGTTAGCGAATAGGGGTTGTCCCCCAATAGCGATGTTTTGACCACTTGTTGATGGTTGAATCGCAATAGGTTGGTGGTTACTTACTAGTTGAGGAGCACTACTTATGATGAAGTTAAGAGGTAAAGAGTATCCTCCCCTCAAGTTTTGGGGTGGGGGAGGAGGGGGTAGTATGAGGGGTGTTGGACAATTGTCCTTCAATGTTTTGAGTCGTCTGGGGTATGGAACCGGTCTCCTGATTAAGAGGTGTACTCATCGTAAATGAGGGTTGGCCAGGTTCATAAGTGGTCACGTTATATATAGGTCTTTCTAGTGAGGTGAAAGATAGAGAATGAATTGGGGTATGTTGAAACATGGGCACTTCTGAATTTCGACTCCCTCGTGAGAGACTTTGTCGTATGCGTTCTTCGTCTGCCTCCCGTAGCCGGTCAAGGCTGTCCCTGAAGGGTGCAAAAAACTAATAATTAGGAATCAAATGAGGGAGTGTGGTTCCTATAGAAGGAAGTATGGAAAAATGATCCCATTGTTTCCCTAGAGTGGTTTCCCAAAAGGATGCAGGCGGACCAAAATTTGTGGATACGGGGTCATGCCGAGGTTGATTGAACCATTCTACAGCCCCAGGTTCTCCTTCCATCAACTGGTGGAAAGATGTGTCTCGTGAAGTAGATGGTTCCATTGTCATAGACCTTGGAGGATCGGTGATTAATGGACTCAAAGGAAGTGAAAAATTCACTCTCGAATCCATGGTGGGGTTTTCTTCTTCAGGTGACATGACGGTAACTAGTTGATCCATGTTTTCCCTCGGAAGTACCTCCGGATGAAGGGGGTATTCAGGTGGAAAATTCAAAAGTCTACAGGACCTTTTCAAAGGTTGTTCAACCAGGATGGCCGAAGCAGAATTTCTCCTAAGTGTCTTCTATACAAAAATAAAAGCAATCCAAAATCTACACAAACTAAGGCCACAAGCAAACTTATGTGACAGGTGTGGATTCAAAATTCTGGAACCTCATAGGATTGTCAAGGCTTCGCAACTCACAATATAACCCAGGGTCCAATAGTTATACTCGGCCCAATTTTTTAGAGCACTAACCAGGGAGGATTAGGACCATACCCCTTACCGTATAACCCGACTACCTAGAAGCACACACATAGTATCTCCTCAAGTGTTGTTCTCGTTGTATTGATCTGCCAAGATGACCAAATGATTAGCTTGGTTGGTTTCAAGAATCCTAGGAGAGTCTCCCGATATACTCAAGGTACGTCGGATCACAAATCCGTAGTGGTGTTGACTAATGCACAACAGTACGAAAAGAGCCTTCTGATATACTACCAAGTACGTGAAGTTACTTTCAATATACCCAAGGGTACATGAAAGAGCCTTCGATATACCGGTTGGTACGTGGAAGAACTGCAGTCCCCCTAGATGTAGTGCATGAAAATAACGATAACTGCCACATTTTACGACGCTGGAACACGTCACTAACTTATCACACAAGTTACTAGTAGACTTTAACCTCATGCTACTGATTAATTTTATCTTATGCGGCTAGGTGAATGCATGAGGTGTAGATAGGAATTTAAAAATAATGCAACCCTAGCTACATGAAGGTGCACATTTCCTTTTCTTTCGATGAAGTCTATCTATGGTAAGGAGAAATTTCTTTTTCCAATGATCTCAACAAGACAAAAAATCCCAAAAGTTCAAAATCTACCAGAGATGATTAAAGCACTCTTTTCATTTTTTTTCAACAAAACACAAAAAATAATAACACACCAAATCAAAACTTTTTCTTTTTATCTTTTCAAACTAGAACGAATCTAACTAATGATGAAAAGGAGGGTTTCTGCTTAGAATGCACTAACTCTTCAATTTCCACAATGATGAACTAAAAAGCACAAAAAGATCAAAAGTGCATAGAATGTTTCAAATTTGAAATACTTTGCAAGAGCTTGAATTCACTTGATCTTTTAAAAGAGATGAAAGACCCATAACTAAGAAAAATATAATCAACCAATTTCCTTCTCAAACTTCTCAAACGTATAAACAATGAATTTGAAAGCACGAAACAATTCCACAACAATTTCCAAATGATCTTGAAAATAAATAAAATGAAGCACTTTCGATTTTTCGATACATATATCAAGACTAAATATGATAATAATGATGCTTTTCAGATGCAACAACAGAAAACAAGAGACTGATCGCAGCACTCTAATGACTCAGAAACTCTCAAAGAAAAATTACAAGGACCCAAATGTATTCAAAGACACTCAAATCACTCAAATTCGAACAAATGCAACCAAAATTAAATGGCTAAGTGTAGGAAGAGTTCGGAATCAAATCTAGCATGCTGAATAGATCTGGTAAGGTAATAAGGGAATGCAATATCGAGTGGATAACCGTTGGGGATTGAAATTTCCCACCACCACAAAAACTCTCACTGGACCAAATGGAACCCAATAATCAACACAAACAAACCCAAACACAATCAATGATGAGTAAACAAGCTTCTGACGGGAAGGTACAACAAAGAGAGGACTATTGGTTAGGTCAAAATAAAAAAAATTTAGAGAGAAAGCACCAAGCACCAAGCTTGAAAGGCCGGCACATTCTGGAGTTATGCTCAGAGTGCCTAGTGCATACTGTGTACAAGGATTGAGCACTGGCGGCACAGGCTGTATGAAATTAAAATGTGTCAGTGACGCAGTATGCTCGAAATCAATAAGCGCCTACGAGGGTATGGCGCACTCGATGTTCTTCCCAGGTGCGTCAGGCAAATGATCAATGGAAAAAAACAGAGATCTCCAAACAATGAAACAACAAATGGCTTGATATTGATCCAAATAGAATCAGGGAAAGTTAACAGACTCTTCAACAAGAAAATATGATGATGGGAGGGGCTTAGGAGGAAAATAAATAGCTGACTAATAAATCAATGAACAACACATTCAAACTGAAATCAAAGCTAAAGACTCCCCAATATGGTCGCCATATTTGTTTTCGGACAGTTTACCTAAGCAGACTTAAAGGCCATATCTCCTTAGCCCAAGTGGATCTAGAACAAATAAACACATAATAGAATCAGCTTCCCTAGATCAATAAAAATGCAAATAGATAAACGGGTCTCTTACCTGGGATTCGCAAGTCCTCTTGCTCTTTGCTTGATCTAATGCTCTAGCACCTTCAGATCTGCTGCTGCAAATTCCTATTGAACAAATGGAAACAATCAAACAGTAAAAGAATATATCACATATGATTGATCTTAGCTAACAATTAAGGAAGTAATCTCTACACATCAGCAACATGAGAATATATAAGGGAAGAGATTGTATTAACTGTATAAAGGAGAGTACAATAGAAGAGAACATTACAACCTACGCCTTAACATCGCAACCTTCTTTCCAACAAGCCAAACCAAGCCAAGCCTCCAAATATGAAGTAAGCCTCTCAAGGATGAGTGAGAGTCACCTAAGATAATTTCACCAGCATAAGAGTACTATAGAATTTCCTCCCTTTGGAATGGATCGGAGCTTCATATTTATAGGACCAAGTGGATAGAGTAGGTTGAAGATTATGGGGAGAAGGTTAAGGGATCATCCCTTGAGGTTAGGGAACCGAAGGACAGCTCACCTATGAATTAGGGATAACCATCCACCTCATCATGCTTCGAGAATTTGCTCGAAGGTATCATTTATCCATTTGAACCAACCCCGATGCATACTGCACGAGGACAATTTGCGCCAGGAAGGGGAAAGTGCAGGATGAACGAAGGCAACCTGAGCCACCGACGTAGGCTTCCAGATGACACTCTGCACCGAGCCTAGTTAGGCGCTTCTTGCTGGAATACAAGCTACACCAGCCTAACTAGAAAATGTGGATAAAGAATCAACAACTTGCTCTAGATGACTTCTGGTTAGGGAAACTTCAAGGATTAAGGAACTGAGTTGACAGGGGACTCATGATGATGATATTTAGGTGTAACCTTGAAACATTGATCTACAGATAAATTTCCACCTACATGTATAGTGACCTTGACCGGATTACTTTCTTGCATGTTAAATCTCTGTAGTACTCTCTCAACATATTTTCTTAGATTTAACCTTATATTCTTGTTTGCACGATCTCTTTTAATCTCCATTCCTAGTATGAAGTTTGCAGCACCGAGATCCTTCATGTCAAATTTGGAGGATATCTGAGACTTCACCTCCTTTATGGCATCTTTGTTGTTTCCAATCAATAGCATGTCATCAACATACAGTACTATGTTAATGAAGCGATCACCAACTTGTTTGGAGTATACACAGTGATCAACCTTGCTTCTGACAAACCCCAATCCAAGTATGTATGTATCAAAATTTTGTTACCACGTCCTTAGAGATTGCTTTAGACCATAAAGGGACTTCTTTAGTTTGCATACTAGCTCTTTCTTTCCCTTTACTGTAAACTCTTCTGGTTGTTTCATGTAGATTTATTCTTTTAGATACCGATGTAAGAATGATTCCTTCACATCCATCTGATCTACTTCAAGATCAAAAGCAGCAGCAATAGAAAGAAGAAATATAATAGAAGTTAATTTTGCAACTGGAGAAAATATTTCACCAAAATCAATTCCCTCTACCTGAGAATATCCCTTTTCTACCAAGCGGGCTTTGTACTTCTCCACTTTACCTTCTACACTTAAATTCCTTTTAAACAACCATTTGCTGCCAACAACGTTTCTTCCAGTAGGTAACTGAACTAGATCCCACGCTTCATTTTGGTCCAAGGCTTCCATTTATTCAAGCATGGACTTCTTCCAGAGATCACTATCCTCTTAATCAACAAATTCCTTCACATTTAGAGGATCATCGTCAGTAATAGATAAAGCGAAACTAGACCGAAAATTAGGAGGGGAATACCTTTCTAGTTGCCTTATTTCTCGATATGGTCTCCTCAAAACTGGGGTATGAGTTTCTTCTTCTTCTTATTCAGTTGCTTCCGATGATGGTTCTTCCCAATAGTTTGTACATAGTTCCATATTGAACACCCCTCCAATATGAGTGATCCTTGAACCATTTTGCAACCACCATCTCCACATACAGTCTTTACACCTACAATATCCATCTTTCCGACAGATATCAAGTTTCTCGCTAGATTTGGAATGTGTAGTACTCCAAGGAGAGTTCTAATCCTTCCATCCTTGAGTTTCAACTTGACTCTACCATGCCCCATGATACTCTCTGGTGAATCATCTCCCAAAAACACATCACCTCCATTATACTTTTCATATTCACATAACCAATCCCTATGAGGGGTCATATGACATGACGCACCTGATTCAATCAATCATATATCACGTTCTGAATGATTACCATTGGAAGCTAGGTACACATCCCCTCCTTCTTCTGAGGAAGTCTTCGGCTCTGTCGTAGAGGTATCCTTAGATCCCTTTCCTTTCTCAACATTCTTAGATCTACAATCTTTTTTATAGTTCCCAACTTTACCGCATTTCAAACACTTCCTTATAAATTTTTGTAAGGATTCATATCTACCCTTAGATTTAGATCTCCCCTCAGATCCCTTATTTTTCTTTCTCTCATGGGGGCGACCTCTCATAGAAAAGGAATCCATGGTTTTTTTCCTCTTCTCTTCTGATAGAAGGGATGATACTATTTCATCAAATTTTAAAGTCGCTTGACTCAGCACTCCCTATTGTTGCAATTAGGTTGTCCCGGGAATATGGCAAAGAACACAATAATGGAATACATTTATCTTCTTCAGCCATTTTAATGCCAACAGAGGTTATTTGACTTACCAGAGTATTTTAGACATTCATATGCTCTGTCACTGTGTCATTATCATCCATTCTGAGGTGATATAGTTTCTTTTGCATAAACAACTTGTTTACAAGGGATTTTGATTGATACAAACTACCTAGTTTCACAAAATATTTACCACAATATCTTCTCCAGATACGTTCAACATCACAAATTATGATAAGAACATTCGGTGTTAACACCTAAAAAATGCTCATTACCTCATCTCCCTCACCACATGACTCATTTGTCTATTTTTCCCACCATCTTTGCCTCCAAAACCTCAAAAAACCATTAAAAGGCCACCAAAAGGCCAAAAAACCCCTTTTCCCCAAAAAATAATTTAAATTTCCTCAAAAGATAGCAAAAACCCTCTAAATGGGCCCTAAATTTCCAAAAATCAAAATAAAAGGGAATAAAAAATATAAAAAAGAGGAAAAAGAGGGAAAAGGGAAGCAAAAACCCTAAACCATTGACCTAAACCATATGGTGCCAAAAACCATAGGTCAATACTCCACCACTAAAAACCTATAAATAGGTAATGGAGGCTCCCCATTTCATATCCACAATCTATCCTAGCCTCACTCTGCCAAAATCACTCTTGAAACCCTAGCTCACCATTTGAGCTAGCTTCCTATTTGAGTGCCCCTTTTGGCCCATTGTCCAATCTATCCACGGAAGCAACACTCCTGGACTACTGCAAGAGCTCTACCAACCTCAACATTTGAGGTAAATGTAACTTTGTTCTCATTTTTAATACAAAAAAAAAAATCCCATTATATTATTGTCTTTTTATTTTCTATTGATGCACATGTTAGCTTAGATTTTACCTTGTTTTACTGTCAAGTTTTACTAATTTATTGAACTGCTACTAAGGAGGCCCTTCTCCTTAGTAGGTGCTCATTTGCACAAGGTAGGGTGAAAACCCTAGCTACATTTGGATTGTACTCCTCGTCCTTCTATCTAATTTCTCTCAATCTCCGTTCGACGTTCCAGTGGGTTGTGTACCTGGATCCACAACAATCAAATGTTCTAGATCTACAAGAATATCCTCCATTTGAGCTTCCATAACTCAAAGTTTTGGCCGTTAAATTTCTCGATCTCAATTCTTGAACTGCTCGCCATTATCTTTCAATGTACAAATAAAAGATGAAAATCTCCCACTAAACCTAGGTTTATAACAGACCCAAGATCTATCAACCATGTTTAACCCTCAACAACAAAGGTGCCCCATTGAAACCAAATAATCAAGCTCTGATACCACATGTAAGTTTTAAACCTATGTAGAGAAGCAAAGCATACAGATTCTTTTAATCAAAACAAATATTACACCATAGCATTCACACATAATACACAAATATTTACCCTGGAAACCCTTAACTGGGAAAACAAACCAAACTTAGAGTTGCACCTCTTATTTTCTCATTCTGATTATGAATCACTCACAATACAATATCGGTATTACGTAGCATCCAATACCCTAATCCATTAACCTGGATTAGAAAGTTGTTACACCAAAATCTCATCATCATGACCTATGTGTCCTTCACTTTCCCTAATTCCTAAAGTACTGATCCCAAATTGATTGAGAGAAGCGAGTTGTTATGGTTTTTCCTTATATTTTCATGCTGATGCACCCTACACATTGACAAAGTGCGCCAGACCTTTGACAACGCGCTTTTCATATTGACAGAGTGTGTCACTGCCACCGTTTTCCTTTGGATAGAATGTGTCACCCTTGAAAGATGCAGGTTTCCTGTTTACAAAGTGCGTCACTGTCAATTGTAAAGGAAAAAGAGAATCTTCGAGCATCTTCTAGAAGGAATCTCTTCATGGAGGTTTATATCCCAAGATATCAGCAAAGGTGGCATTCGATCCCCTGCCTTCTTGGGATGATCCCTTAGACTTATCCATAAATTCCTCAACCCCTTCTATCCATTTTGGCCTATATATTCAAGCCTCCTCTTCATGGTGAAGGGAGGAATAACTAGAGCATATAAATGCTAGTGAAATTCTACTAGAGTGAGAACCCTTTCTATTAAAGGCAAGATTGGATCCATGAGGCAAAGGTGATTGGGAAGAAATTGAAACGTCAAGGCTTGGTTGTAATGTCCTCTTCTATTATTTCTTCATTAATACATTAAATATACATTCTTTCCATAAAGATATGTTGTTCATTATAGATCTTTAAAATTAGTTTCCTTAACTTCTAGTTTATGTTAATTTATATTTCAAATTACTATCACTCGTATGTTTCCACTTGTTTGTTGTTTCTTTCGTTGCAGTTGAAGATCAAGGGCTACGTCAAACAAGGAGATATCACTTCATTTGCAAAGGTGAGTAATCCATCTGCACTCTTTGTAATTTTCTTAATATAGGAAAAGTTTGTATGTTCTGTCCTGATTTGCTCTAGATCTATCATATTTAGACTAGGGAGATCAGTTAGTGTTTGCACTGACAGATTGTATGCAAAAAAAATTGGTGATCGTACTGGGGAAAATGATAATCTTTAGGTTGTTTTAAGTTGTGATTTGCATTGTTTTTGTCTATCCTCTTAAAGCTTTCCATTTGCCTCATTATGTTGGATCTATCTCCCTGTGAGTCACTGGGTGATCCAGTCTTTGTTAGGGACCTTTTACTCAGCCAATTACCTCTTTTTGGTTTGGGATTTTTTATATTTTCAATCTTAGATTTATCCTGACGCACCTGGGTAGTCTCATACCTACGTCACTGTAATTATGATGCACCTTGTCTTTAGGAAGATTGCGTCACTGATGCACTTAGCCAGGGTTCAAAAAGCATCACTAACGCTCTTTCCATGTGTGCAAACTGCGTCGTTGAAGCTCTGACACCCTGGTGCATACCTGCAACCTACGTCAGCCTGTAAGGATTGGAATTTAGGGTTGTATTTCCCACAAAAGGTTGAATGGATTGGTTTTCTGAGATTTGTGTCTTGCTTATTTCAAGCATATTTTTTCTCATATTTGTTTGATTTTTTCCTTGGTTTACTTTGATATTTAGAGCTTCGTTGGTCTTCTTAACAATCCTAGGAATTCAAGCAGTTGTTTCCTTGGTCTTCGGTGGCTTCAATCCCTTGCAAAGTGCAGCTAGTCTTGTGACTCGTTGAGGATCCCTGTTATGTTTTGCCCTGAATTCTAAGTCTTTGAGGATTTTATGTTGTTGTGATTTTGGTATAACTAGGTGTAAATGTTGAATTGTTACATCTTTGGGTGATTGACTTCTTGAGAAATTTTGTTTGTTTAAATATTGCAGTAGTGAGTAGTCCCTCATATTTCAAATCAAGTTAGTTGAAGTGAGATCATTCTTGCAATTGTTGAATGCATTATTGAGGACAATCAAGAATTTTAGTCTCTTCATCTTGAGTGCATTGCTTGAGGTTATTAAAAAGAGTAATTGTGCTTTTGATAAATTGTTTGAAAGACTTTGAAAAAGAGCTGAAAATTGTGTATCCTTGTTTCTTCTTGGTTTTAAAAAGAATTCATCTTCATCTCTCTGAAAAGATTAAGTAGAAATTAGTCCTTTTCAAAGCTTTTGGAAAAGTTAGTGAATGCTCTCATATACTTCTTGGATTTAGATCTACCTCTTTTACATTTTGGTTTAAAAATAAAAAATATTGCAATCATAAGAAGTTCATCTTTTCATTTTGGCTTATAGGTCTAGCTTTGTTGAAAAGAAAAAAGAAAAAAAAGGTTTGGTGTGTCATTTGGTTTTTGGTTTGTTGGATTGAATGAAAGAGTTTTTTTTAGTCTTGTGGATTGATTGGAAAAGAAAGTGAAAAGGAGTGTTTTGTTCATTTATCTTAGGAAAAAAAGATCCTTCTCCTCTATTTAGATATTTTTCATCGAAAAAAATGAAAGACTTGCATTTCATTTAGATTAGTTGTGCACGTTCCTACAGGTCTACACTTCATGCATTCACCTAACTGTATAAGATAAAATCAAGCGGTAACCTAAGTTAAAATTTGTGGAAACTTGTGGGATAAGATAGAGACATATTTTGGCATCTTTAAATGTAGCAGCTATCGCTATTTTCCTGCACTGCATCCCGGGGGCTTGCAGTTATTCGACATACTAGTCAGTATATCAAACGGCCTTTCACGTACCTATGGGTATATAGAAAGGTACTTCACGTACTTGACAGTATATCAGGAGGCTCTTGTCGAACGGTTGTGCAATAAACATCACTACTATGGATTGGAGCTCCCACATACCTTGCATATATCAGGAGACCCCAATAGGATCCTGAAACCATCTGAGTCAACCATTGGTATTCTTGGCGTGGAAATACACCGAGAACAACACTCAGGGAGCTACTATGCATGTACTTCCAAACAGTCAGGTAATGCGGTCAGGGATACGGTCCTAATCCTCCCTGGTTAGTGCTATGAAATATTGGGCCAAGTATTACTGTTGGACCCTGTAGTATATCATGAGTTGTGATGCTTTGATACTCCCGTGAGTTTCCATGCCTTAATCCCACCTATCATATAAGTTTGCTTGCGGCTTTAGCTTGAGCAGGACTTGAAGTGTGTTTTTTTTCTTTAGAATAATTTTAGGAGAATACTCTCATCATCCATCCTGGCTGAACAACCCTTAAGGATATCCCGTAGAATATTAAACTTGCCACTTGAATATCCCCTCAGTCGAGAAGAAAATACAGAAGCAAGTATGGACCAACCTACCACATCTGGATCGCGTGAAGAAGGGATTCTTATCACTAAGTCAAGGGGGAACTTTTCTCCTCCTATAAATATTCCCATCAGTGATCCTATGGGACCATTATTGGTGTAACAACCTCCTTCGCATGACACATTTTTCCATCACTCGCTTGAAGGTCATGTTGGAGCTGTCGACTGAATCTACACTCGACACCTAGATGACTTGATAGAAACTACTTTTGGTCCAACCGCATCATTTTGGGGGACCTCCTTAGGACATTTAATTTTTGAGTTTGGTTCACCACAGGTTGTGGAGACTCCACCACATCCGCGCCCTACCATACTTATTCCCAACATGGAATTTTTCTCACCAATTCAAGAAACCGTGGCTCACTTACAAACACTTAGAGATCGGGTAAGGCGTTAGAGTTTCCCTTCCCAATCCACTCCGAAGGTATCCATTCCTGAACATCACTCCCCTATACATTATTTTACTCTCCCTTCACCAGGAATGTTTGTGCCTAATATGACTGCATACGAACTAGACTAGCCATCTTTTCGCCCATTGCACATCAAATTCATTTGGTCGGTTCTAGACCTCTGTTGACCCCAACAACTGGAGGGAAACCTTCAACCACTGTCAAATTCATAACTGGAACACAACCGTCAATGCAAAATCCAAGTGGAGTACACCCTCTAGTTATTGTCAATATATGATTACAGGGAAGCCTATGGTTAGTGGTCAAAACACAATCACCGGGAAAGCTTCAGGGGGCGGATAATATCTAACAAGGGGGAAACCCCTAGTTAGCAGAAAAAATACAAGTGGAGGAAAACCTTCTTTCATGCCCTATAATACGATTGGAGGTCCATCTCTAATCATGGGACAAATTTTGTGGTCTCCACACATGGGGGACCCACTAGTGTGGACCCAACCCCCATGGGGACACACATATTCGGGTAATCACAATATAGAAATAGGTCACACCTATCAAAGTACTACTAGAAATATTTATCATGGAGCACTTTACCTTGGAAACATGAATACCCCATGGTGATATCATAATGCTCCACCAACTAGACCTCCGGCCGACGGCCCACCACCCCCACCACCACCTGTCTCACCTCCACCTCCACCGTCTGGAGGACCCCCATCGAGCCCACCTCCTAACATGGGAGGACCACCTCCATATGGACAACCCTCCATGGGAGGACCTTATGGTTAATCGATCTATGGTCCTACTGGTACTCAAATGCCTTACCAATATTACCAATATCCACCACCAAACCGACCGTTACCATTTCTTGCTACTTTAGATCTACTAGTTCTGTCATATTTGACCAATGATCCCATTCAACATGTCATGCAATGGCCACCCATTCCTGTGAAATTTCCATCGAACATTCCCAAATTTGACGGTAAACCCAGAGAGGATCCCAAAAACCACATAATTACCTATCATTTGTGGTGTTCCTCGAACTCATTAATGGATGATTCTATCTATTTGAAGCTCATTCAGCGAACCCTCACCAGCATAGCCACAAAGTGGTACATCGAGCTACCACTATACTCTTTCTCCGATTTTCAATCCTTGGCTATGGATTTCCTTACACATTTCCTTTTCAATCCACTATGAAAACGGCACGGACCTTTTAACTTCTCTCAAACAATCAACCTCCACTAATATTTTTTATCATATTCATGAATGGAGAACAAGATGTTGGCTCATTAAGGCTCCCATTCCGGATCAATTATTACTAATTGGTTTACCAAGTAGTTGTTACCTATCATATCCAAATACGTCGCTATGGGCGGGGCAGTTACGGAAGAACAAGCCATTTCGCATGCCCAATACTTAGACTTAGTCTATGCTCAATCTAGCACGTTATACAACATCATTCCCAATGCACCTCTCCCTACATATGACCCAAAAAAAAACCCCATGGGATCACATGCTGATGGCATCATTGGTTCTGTCCATACCCATCCTTCTACTCAATTGGTTAGATCACATAACCACATGGCTAAAACCCCCACATCATCACAGGCTGGTAATAACACCAACCAGTCACCTAGTCTTGCTTCCACTGTGGAGGTGAATTCAGTCCAATATGATTCATCTCATCCTCAACATCCACATCCACTATTCCTCTGCCACAAGGTCATTTGACCATCGAGAAAAATCTACCAAATGTAGTGTTGCGTCCACAAAAAAGCACAATCTGAAAGGAAATTTTTAATCCTAATGCCCGGGCCACTCAAAACTACAATATTGTGGAATATCTAGCCCAGTAACCATGTGCTATGTTGACCCTTGAAGTCTTATAAAACTATCCCAACCAACGTAAGACTTTGCTATCTGTTATTGGAGTAGTGGATCCAGATTCCTCTAACACCATCATGTTTAGATTGGAATATTTTAAGACAAGGATTTCCCACCAATTGGAATTTCCGATCATTACCAATTTCACTGGGAAAAGTATCCATCGTATTGTTTTAGACAAAGGAGCTTCTACTTCAGTAATGTTGATGTCTTGTTGGAGAGCCTCTCATGAATTGAACTGTTCCCCTACCACTCTGAAATCATTTGACGAACATGGATTCCAACCACACAAGCTTCTACAATATTTAGTCGTTCAGTTGGGACAGTAAGACTATTTCCGTTAACGTGGAAGTAGTCGCGGAGCCATTGGCTTATAAATTATTAATTGGTCGAAATTGGTTCTATTCCATGACTACAGTCACATCTTTTGTCTTCCACATTGTGCAATTTCCCCACCATGGGAAAATTGTCACTATCGACAAATTAGATTTCTGTACACCAGACACCACAACTCATCTTGTGGATAATGTCCCTCTTTTAGGAAACTCATCGCAAATATATGAGAGTGTGGGGGTAGGACTCCTAAAAGACTCATCTATGTTATAGGTCAAATCTGCACTTCTTCGTCCGTGATCACATTGCTCTGTCGATCACACAAAAGGACACCATGGATTGAAGAGCTAGGTTGACCTAGATGAGTTATTGCTGGAACTACACTCTTCAACTGAAAATATTACTGTTTCTACTGATTTCACAACATGTGTGCTACTATTGGTAGAATAAACTAGCGTTCTAAATGATTCTTTGCTCAAGGACAACCAACGCACACCTTAAAATATGTTGCAAATGCTTGCTGCAAAGTACAAGAGTTTCTCACTGTGCGCTACTCTGGTTGTATGAAACCCGTGCACATCTTAAGATGAAGTCAAAAAATATATTAAGATTACGAATTGGGATTCATTGAATTTGGTTCTGCAACTTATCCAACCTCCCAATTCAACCACCTCTCGATTCCAACTGCCTACCTTGTCCCATAAATACAAGAAGAATCCATGAGAGAGGGACCTAGAAGGAATGCTTTAACTGCTGTTACGTTGGAGGAATTCCCAAGTCATTTTGAAGAGAAGGATCCCAGGACTCGGTCTTAGAAGCATCTGGACAAATCAAGTATATCTGTACTGATCTATGTTTCTGTTAGGAACCTATGTCAACCCTTCTCTTTACTATGTTAGTATATTGTTGTTGGACGCATATGCTTTATAAGTCGTCCCGTAGTATTTGTTGATCCGTAGTTTATATTAGCCCATAGTATTGGACGCATATGCTTTGTAAGTCGTCCCGTAGTATTATATGTCCCATGGTTTTGACTCATAGTATTGGGCATAGACTTAGTATATAAGTGTGTGTTGAGGTCATTGAAGGCACCGTGAAGTTAATTGTATTGAGCTTACTCAAAGGAGGTTGCCCCCTCGAAGTGGCCCGTGATCAATATAAAAGCGATTCGGTTCTATTATTTCTGATATCTCGTGTATTTTTATTAATTAATTATTGCAGGTACATCACATCTGGTATCAGAGCACTTTCCTTGGCACAAGTGGGAAATTTGTTTTTTGGGCGGCGACTTTCAGATCAATTTATGAAACTTTCTGCACAAAATCAGATGAAACGATTGCATATCTGAATTCCTCTTTCAAAAATACGCAGTTTCAAAAAAAAAATCATCTCATTTGGAGTTCTAAAAGTGGAGATATCGCGGATTTAAAATCAGCAATTTTTCAGAATTTCGGTGACGGCTGCGGAAATTGCGGCGAGAAAATCTTTTGACCGAGTGCCCAGATTTCTATTCCGCTTCCATGGGTAGAAGCAGAGTGGTTGTTCCAGTTCCGGAAACATGCTATAATAGCGATTCTGAGCAATATAGATCCGGTTTTTGAACATTGGGTGGAATTTCTGCCCAAATTTTTTCTGTTACAGGTTCGGATCTGGGAATAATCCCTATCCGCTTAACTGTGGGAAGTACTTGGGCATAAGCCCTAAAACTCATTGTGAGGAGTACCACAGGAACCCCGAAGTAGCTGGCCATTGAGAGGACCTGCCAAGCGAAAAAGGCAACGACCCCTACCTGATTGACTAGTTCCCACCCGTGAGGTAAACCAAGAGCTGTCGTTTGTGGCCAAGCGGTTATCAGTTTTACCTGAGCCGTGGAGTGAGGGGTACTGCCCCAATACGCAAGCCGTCAGACAGCATTGGTGGCCGAGTGAAACACCTGAACTGTTAGGAAGCCGTTCATACTTGGGGTCCATATCTATTTAACTGTTGCTGATCACTTCCGTTCCAGATCCAGCCGTTCAGATCTATTCTGAAAGTTGTTCCAGATCCAATTGCCGTTTCAGATCCAGCCGTCTTCGATCCCTTCCGCATCGCTGCAGATCCATCTGTTGCGGATCCCTTCCGCGCCGCTGTTGCCGATCCATTTCTGAAAAAAAAAAAAAAAAAAAAAAAAAAAAAAAAAAAAAAAAAAAAAAAAAAAAAAAAAAAAAAAAAAAAAAAAAAAAAAAAAAAAAAAAAAAAAAAAAAAAAAAAAAAAAAAAAAAAAACCTGGTTATGGTTGTAACCCGTGCAGGAGCACACACCATGGAGGAAGCACTTGCAGCCATCCAAACCAAAATCCAAGATTTGGATGAAAAATTTCTCAGCCTCCCTCTTCAGCATTCAGCCATGAACAATACCAGACAACCAGAATCTTTTGCAGCCACCGGGTTCTCTTCTTCCAGCAGTTTTCGTAGGCCGAAGCTTGATTTTCCTCGCTTCAATGGTAAGGATCCGACTGGATGGATATACCGAGCAGAACAATATTTCAGTCTACATAATACTTTTGATGTCCAGAAAGTTCCACTTGCATCCTTTCATTTGGAACAGGAAGCCCTTCAATGGTACCGTTGGTACATCAAAGCTCATCCCGAGCCAAACTGGACAGATTTTTGCCAACTCATTTTGTCACGATTTGGCCCTAGTGCTTTTGATGACTTCACAGGAGCACTCACTAAACTTCACCAAATTGGCACAGTGAGAGAGTATCAGACAGAATTTGAGAAATTGGCCAATCACACAGAAGGATTGTCTGATGAATTCTACAGGAGTTGTTTTATAAGTGGCCTCAAGGATGAAATTCGCTCAGAGGTCAAAATGTTTTGTCCCAACACAATGATGGAAGTCCTAGGGTTGGCTAAGCTGGCTGAGGACAAGATTGCAGCTCAACAACACTCCAAACCCACCCTTGTTCCCTTCAGAAATATGGGCTCCCAACGACCTCCCATCACGCCTTCTCCTCAACCAACTCCTATCAAGCATTTGTCTGAAATAGAAATGCAGGCACGCCGAGAAAAAGAGATTTGGTATAATTGTGATGAGAAAATCACTCGGGGACATAGTTGTGTTCAACAAAAGCTCTATCTCTTGGATGTGGATTCTCCGCCTGCCTTAGAACTTGGTGAAGCAGTTACAGATACAGTGAATGATCAGATCGACATTCAACACCCGCATGTTGGCACCCCATTTCAGGACAACCCACCTGAGATCTCTCTCCATGCTGTAACCGGCGTCACCACCCCACAAACAATGCGGGTCAGGGGATACTTCAAGAAGCTCCCTCTTACCATACTCATTGATTCTGGTAGCACTCATAACTTCATTGACCCTCGGATTGCCAAACAGGCTGATTGTTTTGTCCATCCTTGCTCCAGCTTTGAAGTCATGGTTGCCAATGGGGGCACCTTACCTTGCAAGGGGAAGTGTCACAATGTGCGTATCTCTATGGAAGATTATAACCTATGCTCTAACATGTTTGCCTTGCCTTTAGGCGGATGTGATGTGGTTTTGGGTGTTCAATGGTTACGCACACTTGGCCCCATCTTATGGGATTTTGCTGAACTTTGGATGCAGTTTAAAGTCAATGGGGCACAACACAAATTTATGGGCTTACAACCAGGGTCTCTCTGCATCATTAGTTCACATCGCCTGGAAAAAATCCTTAAAAAGAATTCACATGGTGTCATCGCTCAGCTCAATTCCATTCAGATGCACCCATCAACAGTCTCCACTACTTCCTTGGATAGATATGCAGGTATCTTTGCTGAACCAATGCGCTTGCTGCCTTCAAGAGACCTTTCCGGTAAGAATGTAGCCACATCTACCTCTCAGCAGGAAATGATGGCTATTTTGCATGCAGTACAGAAGTGGCAGCCATACCTATTGGGGAATTATTTCTGCATCAAGACTGATCTCCCAAGTCTGGAAATTTTTTTGGACCAATGGGTCTCCTCCCCACCACACCTGCAATGGGTTATCCAACTCATGGGTTCTCCCTATGTGATCACTTACAAGAAGGGTAAGGACAATATGGTGGAAGATGCTCCTTCTCGCACAATTGATGACCCAGTTTCTCTTACAGCTCTTTCTCTGCTTGTTCCAAATTGGTTGCAATATGTTCAACAGGGCTATCTTTTCTATGAACTCCATGATTCTTCATCAACAGGGCACTCTGGGTTCTACAAAATGTATGACCGGGAACAATGTAACTTCTTTTGGTCGGGACTAAAAATGACAATTCAACAGATGGTGGCTGACGATGATACTTTCCAAGTCAACAAAGGGGAAACGACACTCCTTTCGGGATTGCTCAAACCCTTGCCCATCCCTACACAGCTTTGGCCAACTATTTCTATGGATTTCCTAGCAGCTCTCTGGTGGTACAATACCACATCTCAAAGGACACCATATGAAGCAGTCTATGGAAAAACACCGCCTGTTCTTCTTCCATACACCCTTAGCAGCTCTCCAGTTCAAGAAATTGACTCGGTTCTTCGAAACCGTGATCAGATTCTTCTCATTCTGCAGGACAATCTTCACATGGCCAGAATTCGCCTGAAACAACAAGCCGATCAGCACCGTTCTGAGCGCATTTTCCACGCAGCTAACAGGGTTCTTCTTCATCTACAGCCTTCCAAGCAATCCTCCTTGACACTCCAAAGGCGTCAGTGGCCCGAAATGCAAACCGAGGATGCTATCGGGGAACCACTCCTTCAGATTCTGCAGCAATTTCTCCAACCAAAGCTTTGGGGACAAAGCTTTTTTTTAAGGGAGAGGGGATGTTAGGAACCTATGTCAACCCTTCTCTTTACTATGTTAGTATATTGTTGTTGGACGCATATGCTTTATAAGTCGTCCCGTAGTATTTGTTGATCCGTAGTTTATATTAGCCCATAGTATTGGACGCATATGCTTTGTAAGTCGTCCCGTAGTATTATATGTCCCATGGTTTTGACTCATAGTATTGGGCATAGACTTAGTATATAAGTGTGTGTTGAGGTCATTGAAGGCACCATGAAGTTAATTGTATTGAGCTTACTCAAAGGAGGTTGCCCCCTCGAAGTGGCCCGTGATCAATATAAAAGCGATTCGGTTCTATTATTTCTGATATCTCGTGTATTTTCATTAATTAATTATTGCAGGTACATCACAGTTTCTTTGACAATAAAAGGTGGAAATACCCTTCTTGTCCCAAATTGAATCTCTATTGGATTGAATGTTCATTTGGTTTAATATTTGATTGTATTTGATGTTAATTTGTTTCTTATTTCATCATACTTATTACAATCAAGATACGCTGAGGAAGGTTTAATTTGTGTTGTAGGTTCATCATAGTGGAGGATCAAGCGAAAGCTAGGACCAACCATCAATAAAAAGGTACTTCTTTCAATGTCTCGATCTCTTTCCATTTGTAGTAACCAAATGCAATACAATGAATGTATTTACCTGTCACCCCACCCAAGTTGGTAGTGTCTTCTCCTCACTATAAGGTATTTTTCCTGCACAACAGACTGACAACTATGCTGGGGAGTAACAGATTGTTTTTTTGCTCTAGGAGACCTTGTTAGGTTTTTCTTCTAGTCTATTTCGGTCTTTTTGTTCTCTGAGAGGTCTTATAGGTCACTGTTACATGTTCTTCCTATCTGGTTTCATCTTAGTTCACTGTTGCAAATATTTTTTGTTTTCTTCTGAGCCTTGTGCACTGGTTTACCCTACTTACAGTAGCGCATTTTATCTGATGGACGCTGCTTTGTCCACTACACAGTAGCGCATCTTTCCTAGTGTGCGCTGGTTTATGTACTACACAGTAGTGCATTTTCCTGTAGATTCCAGTCCTCTGTTAGGGTTTGATTTCCAATTATTTGGGTTCACTTCTATCCTTTTGCTTTGCTTCCCTAACTGACCCCTGAGACTTGTATACCTCTTTTGAGTCTTGTTTGTCTCTCTGAAGTCCTTTAGTTTGTCTTTACTTGCTTGAGTACTTGTTTAAGGTGTCTTTACTGTCTGTAACCCTTTTGAACGCTGTGCACTACTCTCTATTAGACATAGATGCACATTTTTTTCCCTAGATGCTCGTTGCAGTCATACAGACCTGCGTTCTTAACGTTTGTTGTCTGTGGCAACATTAGCACATTTTTATTGTGTCTTTTCCTTTTATTAGGTTTTGATCCCAGTTTGAATCCTTAGGGTGGCTTCTCTTGACAGGCGGTTTGGTAAAGTGCTATCGTAGCATCTCCGATGCTGCGACAAGGGAGAAGACGGTGCGAAAGGCGACGAGCAGAAGATTATTTTTTGCATTTTGGGTCAATTGTACCACGGATTGCGGATTTTGGGTCATTTGGACCACATATTATGTACTGTTGAGTCAGTTATACCGCAGAATGCGGGCTTTTGGTCATTTATGGATAAATCAGTTAGATATTGAGTCATTTGTCCATAGTGTCAGTTAACAAGTTGTTAGAAAGTGGACAAGAGTTTTAAGGAAGACGCCTATATATAGATAAGAATTGTAAGTGTTGAGAGCATCAAGGTCATAATCGAATGCTGAAGATATTATGCGAAGCTTTGATGTTGGTTGTATGTTTTCCGGGTATGTTTTGATGTTAAGAGTCATTGCGGAGACCTAGTTTTTGCAGAGAAATTGTATCTAGGTTGACAATGATAATATGATGAAGCTATTTTGGTACAATCTCTATGTTTAATCTATTTAGTTATGGTAATGTGATGTTGCACTATACAAATAATGTCATGCTTCTTTGATGCGATACTTGCTTTACAATTACCGTTGTTGCAATGATGAATGTCTTGGTTGAATATTGCTTTAATACTATGTTCAATGCTTACTGAGATCTCTGTCCTAGTGTTGCAATAAGTTTAAGTGTCATAGTCGCAACCATCCTCCTTTATTCGGTGAAAACATGGTTCCGTCTTCTCTTCCTGGATGCCTCGGGTGAGACCTCATATGCTCTGCAGGTGTTGTTGGGCCGGATAAACCCTGTTCGGGCCAGTGCTCAAGAAGACTGCGGTATGTGTCGACAGTGAGTAGGACCCCTGTCGACTAGCGTAGCATTGACAAATGGTTCCGTTGCCGGGACCGTGTACAGAGTGAAAGGAGGACATGTTGTGGCACCCGACGAAACCGGAGATCCAAGACTGGTTTGATCAGAAGTTGTAGGAATTCACTGAAGAGGAAAGCATGAACACTCGACTAACAGTAGATCAGTGGGTGGGTAGATATATTCACGACGGACCACATGAATGGTTCTTCTATGAATTCGTAGTCATTTTATATGAGTGGTTGGCAAAGTTGACCTTCCAGAAGAGGAACTTCCAGGGTGGTGAACCGACTACCTGGACCCCTGATTTGATTCAAGATCTATATGAGGTTGATAATAAGGCATCGCAAGCTGCCGAAGTGTGGTTCGATAGCATCCTAGAGGGCTATATCACAGAGTTCGCGGTTGATACTCAGAAATCCTACGGTGAAGCCAAAAGATATTTTTTCCGCAAACCTTGGGGTAGGTTTCTATTGTCGCTTCAACTGTCGATCAAGATGCTTATTTGCGAAAAGGGTATATTGAAGATGCATCTTGATCAGTAGACAGCCTGGTGGGCGGAGGCCGTGGGTACCGCGACAGTTGGGGGGTGGTACATGGAATGGTAAAGGATAGATGGATGCAGGTCATGATGAGACTATGAGTGAAGCTGAGGAAGAAAGTGGTCTTACGAGGGGAGGAGCGAGGTTCCGACAGGAAAAGAGGCAGAGGACGAGAGAAGGTCCTGCTACGGTCGAACCGCAAGACCATGAAGGAATACCACACAGGATGAAGCGACCTCATAGTCTTGACAAGGACAACCAGGCTATGCCCAGGATAGAGGCAGGACCAAACCCCAACACTACCGTACCCACACCTCTGCTCACTATCTCTCAAATAGCAAGAAATACCACTTCAACACCGCCAAGTTCTTCAACACCACAAAAGTTGATTGGTAGTAGTACAGCGAAAGGAAGTAGGAAGCCAAGAATGGCGGGCAATGATGCTAAGTTACTGTTGTTCCATGGGACTGGGACAGACAACCTACAATAGTATTGGTTTTTGTGTGAAGCGGTCTCGACCATAAAACAGATCACTGATGATGCTGCTAAAAAAGGACAGTTAGCGACGACTCTGTGAGGTCACGCATTAGATTGGTTTATGAAGTTTGTTCTAGTCCATACAGGAGCTCCAGAGAAGTCAATAGACGATATCCGAGATGGACTGATTGCAGAATTTAGGAAGCCCAAGTCCAAGGCTCAGTATATTACGGAATTGAAGGAAATTAAGCAATACCCCAATGAAACTGTGTGGGATTTCGACCAGCGATTCAAGACACTGATGGAAACGGTTAGCTTCAATATGAGCATTGTCCAACACAAAGAATGGTTCATCGCGGCACTGCTACCACACATTCGGCTACCATTGATGCAACAAAACATCTCGACGCCCAGCGAAGCTCTAGAGATTGCAATGCGATTGGAGGCGTCGCCGATTAGAGAAAATGCAGTCGGGATGTCGCAGATACATACACAGCTCGCTAATTTGACTATACAGCTACAAGATTTGAAGAAAGGCAAGGAATAGCATGAAGAAGTATGGTGTATGCGATGCCGAGGAGAGGGGCATACGAAGGACAATTGCCTAGATTTCTGCAACTATTTTGTGTTAGGGGCACCAAACCCATTGAATGGTAGCAGCATGCCATGGTGTCGTGTCTTCCATGTATATGGACACAGCGATGACAATTGCCCATATATGAAGAAAATGGTCACAACCCCGAGAAATATTTATTGTACATTTTGCAAGTCGGTGGGTCATGATGATGAAGATTTATGTGCATATGGGTTGCTACAAGAAAGAATCTATGATGCATTCTATGTCAAGGATGACCAGTGTGTCGTACAACAATCGCAACCACAGCCACAGGTAGCCCAGCCGCTACCTCAAATGCAGATGCATTTTGTACCATAGCAGCAGCAACCGCCGCAGTTCATGCCACAATATGCTCTGATGCAGATGGATCCACAACAGCCACAATATGTACAGGAACCACAATATCCACAACAAGGGAAAGGGATGCAACCAACACCAATGCAGCAACAGTTCAACCAACCACAGTATCAACAACAGGGAGGATTCTGGGGAGGATAGAGGACGTGGTGGAGGATTTGGTCGTGGACCTGTTCAATGCTATCACTGTGCGGTTTGGGGACACTATCAGCGAGACTGCCCACTGCTGCAGAACCAGTGTACATTCTGCTTTGTTAACGATCATATGGTTGAGAATTGTTTGTAGCTGATTGCGCAATGGCAAGCAGGGAATACTCCACAATTGTAGAATTAGCCCCAGATACCGCAGCCTGCCTAGAACCAAGTGCAACAACTAATGCAGAACCAGAATCCATGGCTGAATTAGAACATAAATGAAAATGTAAATCAACCGGGGAATGTGCCACCAAATCATCCCCAAGGTGCAAACATCGCGACAATTTCTGTAGAACCAAGACCACAAGATGCTTCCATTGTTGTGGTCACTTGAGGAGGAAAGACAACTGGCGAAGACAGCTCAACGATCCGATTAGCTGGACAAAAGAAGGTATCATTTGACATTGATGTGGAATGGGAGATGTTTCTTCAGGCACAATGTGCATTAGAAAAAGACCGAGGTAAAGCTGTCATGTATGACATGCCCTCTACTTTTGATGCTACTTCCGAGATTAGTTCGTCGCAGTGGTCCAGCACACTTCGAGCATTTTTGGAACATTATTTGTCCCTGGCAAGAGATCTCGATGCTCTTGCTTCGATTGAAGCCTTGTTGAGATGACCAGCCAAGGATTGACAAGAGCTCGCGGTTAATTCCTTGCAATGACGGAAGACGGGTAAGGAGATGCAGATGAATATTCAAATTGGAAACTATGATGTTGATTCAGTTATTCTGGATCTTGGTTTGGATGTCAACATCTTGATGAAGTAGGCTTGGCACAAGATGGGGAGTCCCCCATTGAGCTGGTCTCTTGTACAGCTCCGATTGGCTAACCATGCGAAAGAAACACCCATTGGGCGAGTTCCGCGGCGAGTGGTAGATACGAGGGTATGAAAACCTATGCCGACTTTGATGTCATAGAAGTTGTCGAAGGTGGCAACTCTTATCCCACGCTGTTGGGGATTGGATGGGCTAATGATAGTGGAGCTATAATCAACTTCAAGCGACGAATGATGACCTTTGAAAATCGCAATCTCAGAGTTATCACCCCATTGGATCCGACTGAAGGATGCTGTTACATAGAGCCAGTGAAGGACGATGATCCTAGTGGATGGGACCATGCATTCAATATTTCTGAAGATTATATACATCTGAATGCCAACGGTGAGCTAGGATGGCGTAGTGACAGCTCTGCGTCTTCCGACTCTAACGATGTGCTAGAATATTGGCAGAACCGCTTGCACGAAGTATCGCTCTGTAAGTGTGGGTTGGTCACACAGTCACTATGTCGTGTCACGACTGAAACGGTTACACTACCAATATATGAAGGACTACCTGGCTTATCCGAATTTTTGATGGATTTTGAAGAAAGAGTTTCCGAACCACAGCAGTTGCTAGCGTTGAACGAAGCATTGAAGGCTACTCCAGCATGCTGGTGGGCGACACACAAGGCATCAATTGATGGATGGTCGAAATGCCGAAGATTGATGATGGTATGTTTTGGTGATACTGAGGTTTACCACACCGAAAAATATGATGGTTGGACCAATCCTGGTGGTCACTTGATGGAATGTCAGTGACTATGGGTATCGCTACTGAAAGATGAGTGGGTCCATGCTTTTATCCATACTTTGGATGAGATACCACGCTCATGGTATACTGCAGTTGAGTTGCGAGGGGAAATTTCTACTTGGATGGAATTCACAGTGTGTTTTACCCATACATTCAGTTTTGTGGATGCCGACCTAGAGGTTAAAAATGCATTACAGCTCATCCGTGATGTAATTCTACAGGTTGTCTTGGTAGCATATCCTGCGGATTTGCACATGCACTGCCAGATGCAGTCTCTCATGGAGTGCTTCAATATAAGTGGTGGGATAGAAGATGGTGATGATTTGCAGAATGTGAATATCTTGGAGTCAGAAGGAAGTTGTGTTGTGGTACCACTTGATGCGCCAAGCGATCCGATCAGTCAGCCGCTAAAGATCTGCAAGATTAACATTGGGATAGAGGACACTTCAAAGTTCACAAATGTCGGGGATTAATGGGATGATGAGCTGATAAGCAACGTCACTGATTTGGTCCATGACTTTCAGGACATATTTCCTACCAACTTTTCCGACATGAAGGGGATTTTGGGCGACTTAGGAGAAATGAAGATTCCATTAAAACTAGATGCTAAGTCGATCCAGAAGTGACCCTATCGATTGAATCCATGACATAAGGAGAGGGTCAAGGATGAACTGGATCGCATGTTGGACGCTGGTATTATTGAACCAGTTGAGGAGTCGGAATGGATTAGTCCTATGGTGGTGCAGGATAAGAAGACTGGTGAAGTGCGCATTTGCATTGACCTTGGGAAGCTAAATGATCCCTGTTTGCATGATCCATTCCCCACTCCATTTACTGATGAAGTGATTGAAGGTGTGGGTGGCCAGGAGATGTACTCATTCAAAGATGGGTTCTCTGGCTATCATCATATCCACATTGCCAAAGAAGATCACCATACGACAACTTTCATTACCGAATGGGGCTGCTTTCAATACATTGTAATGTCGTTTGGTTTGAATAACGCACTTGCGATATTTTCATGGGTTGTCATTGCTGCATTCAAAGAATTCATTCAAAAATTTCTACGGGTATACATGGACGATTGGACGGTCTATGGCTTGGTCCGTGATCATCTGGCGAATCTTTGGTTGATGCTCGAGCGATGCCGATAGCACCAGATATCGCTAAATCTGAAGAAATGCATCTTTTGTGCACCGTTTGGGATATTGCTAGGCCATATTGTGTGTAAGAAAGGATTGTTGGTCGATCTGGCCAATATTGCGCTCATTTTTAGCTTGTAACCACTAACCACTGTTAAGCAATTGTGGGCGACTTTGGGGCATACTTGGTATTATCGTAAATTCATCAGGGAATATTCAGCGATTACTGCCCTATGGAAAAATTGTTGAAGAAGGATGCGCTATTTCAATGGACCCCGGAATGTCACAACAGCTTTGAAACACTGAAGGCGAAGATGGCATCGGCACCAATATTGGTATTTCCGGACTAGAGTAAGGAATTCCATGTCCGTGTTGATGCCTCATCGATTGTGTTGGACGTCGTATTGGCTCAACCAAGAGAAGGCAACCTTGATCATCCTATTGATTTTGAAAGTCGGAAGCTGTCCTCCGCCGAAAGGAATTACACTACTACTGAGAGGGAAGGTCTGGCTATGGTCTATGCGCTGTAGAAGTTTAGACACTATTTGTTGGGTGGGCACTTTAAAATGTTCACCGACCATTCCGCGTTGAAATATCTAGTCAATAAGCCTGTGGTGGGGGGGAAGATATGCCACTGGCTACTTCTTTTTTAGGAGTTTGATTTTGAAATCATTTTGAAGCTAGGCCGGTTGAATGCCGGTCCTGATCATCTCTCGTGGATTGATACAGGAGAGGAGCCGACCAACATTGAAGATGGTTTACCAGATGCTCAACTGTTTCAAGTTGAGGTTGTAGATGGCTACTTTACGGAAATAATTCAGTTTCTAACAATGGGTACTGCACCAGACGAGTTCACCACCAGTCATAATAAGCAGTTGGTAGTCAAAGCTGTAGACTTCCAGCTAATTGTAGGAGATTTATACAAAATGGGTGCCGATGAGGTATTGCGCAGATGTGTCTTGCCGCATGAACAATCGCAGATATTAGCAAAAGTGCATGGAGGAGTTGCCGGAGGACCCTACGGCGGTAGGGCGACTCCTAGGAAAGTGTTGCATTCCAGGATATGGCTTCCCACACTACATAATGATGTGACAGACTATGCGCGGTCCTGTGATGTCTGCCAGCGAACTGGAAAACCGTCCCAACGTGATGAGATGCCACTCATGCCTCAGTTGACATTGCAGCCATTCGACAAATGGGCAGTGGATTTTGTAGGACCGATCAATCCACCAGGGAAGCGCACAGGTGCACGCTACATTATCACAGTGATAGAGTATTTGACTCGATGGGTAGAGGCGGCACCAGTAGTTGATTGTTCCATAGCAACGGTGACGCGATTCTTGTTTGATAACATCATCACTCGCTTTGGCTGCCGCAAGATATTGTTGAGCGATCAAGGAAGCCACTTTCTTAATCACACCATTAGCGCATTGACGAAGGAGTTGCAGATAAAACACAAGAAGAGTACGCCTTATCATCCACAAGAAAATGGCACGGTGGAAGCCTTCAACAAGGTACTAGAGCATGCGCTGACAAAGGTGTGTAACGTGAACCGCGATGACTGGGATCTCAAAATCCCAGCAGTATTGTGGGCCTATCGCACCACATGTAAACAACTGATAGGGCAGACACCATTTAAGCTAGTGTATGGACAAGAAGCAATTATGCCCATGGAGTATATTGTCCCGAGTCTGCGCATCATGGCCGCCACAGGCCTCGATGATGCAGCGGCACTAGATGAATGTCTAGCGTAGTGGTGAAGTTGGAGGAAGATCGTTTCATCGCTGGGTTCCACCAAGGGGTAGAGAAGGATCGCCAGAAGGCATGGCATGATCGACACATAAAAAACAAATAGTTTTAGTAGGGTGACCTGGTGCAGTTGTAGGATAGGAAATTTATGAAACATCCATGGAAGTTGTAGATGCATTGGCTTGGTCCGTATCGCATCAGTAGTATTACTTCAGGGGGTGCGGTTCAGCTGCAGCAGCTGGACGGGGCGATGCTCCGAAAACTGGTGAATGGTCATAGGTTGAAGCCCTATCAGTCGGGCCTTGGAACACTGCGATGCCTGAGTTGCATTGGGAAAAAAAAAAGGAAAAAAAAAGAGAGAGAGAGAAGTAGATTGACAAATAGCAACTCTAATTAAGGACTAATGCTCAAAAATCCCCCAAAATTGATGTTTTCCCTAGCGGAGTCGCCATTTCTATGTTGGAGAAAACTCACTATGGCTTGGGGTAGATCACAACAGACCGCTGACTACCAGAAATTAACTCAATTCTCAATATTATGCTATATAAATGACAATGCTAAGATAATGAAGAATATAACCAACCTCGATCTAAACGTTTGATGTAGAGCCCCGTTGGAGCTTTTCGATAGGTGCACTTGAATCTGCAAATTAGTCTTGACAGCCAATATACAACAAGTACATATAATCTATAAACAACATTAACATCATCAATAGAAATGACCCATGATATAACAAGTAAATGCAACCCAATTTAAGATAAACAACATTTACAACATTAATGGACGAGAATATGAGTATTTCTATTAATAAACAAGAAGAAGTACAATGTGATACGACCTCTTGCCGACAACGAATCTGAACCAAGATCTGGATCAATCCACTTGTGCCTCCACCACTTCAATCCTCCATGGAATGGAAAACTCAAACTAGAATAGGAGTTTGGAAGGTGAACATAAACGGTTCACAACTACAAGGATCAATGAGTGTAGACTCAAGATTGGGAAAAAATCCACTAGAGTTCTCTTGCTCTTCTTTCTCCTCCCGTCCCTAAGCCATATGTGCTCAATATATAGTCTTCTCAAAGGTAAGTGAAAGGACACATCGAGGCATTTCTTGGGAATATGGAGAGTCAAAGGTCACCCAATGACCGCTTTTTGGGAGTAAAAAGTAATAAACTAATGATTTTGCTATTTTACATGCTACCTGCGGGCTATAGTGATGCAACTCGCGGGTACACATACTGTAATGATGCAGCAAACGTACAAGGGAAAAAATAGGGAAAAATAGTGTCTGAAGGATATACAATGGTTCTGAGTCAGTGGAATGGATCCTCTAGGCCAAAGAGTGTTGATTCTCACAAGGTGGAAGATTACGTTATAACAGATGCTCCCTAATGTGTGAGGTCAGAGACTGATGCTACGATGGCTGAAATACATTATAAATCTCAGATGTGGAGTGATGGAGACACAAGTGGAAAGAGCAGCTCACTCGTCATAATACAATAGTGTCCCTGATTACATGTTCGTAGTACAACAATCTGATACAATGGCCATGAATAGGAAGTACATAGTGAATATATGTCATAAGTGATCATAGCCATGATCCCTCTACAGTAAGATATGGTCTCCTGCTGAAAAGGAAACAACTGGTGCAAACTGGAGGTACAAACTGCTAATATCTGAGAGGTGATATCTCAGATGTAAATTCATAGTCATAAGTAGCATACTAAATGCCACTATCACCTGGGGTCTTTTACACAAGTCTTCGACGGTGCAAGTCTCATCAAGTGAATAAAGGAGTTGAGGTCGAACCTTATGTGACATCGTCTGATTATCGGTTAATGATGTATACCGTTAACAGACATGAGATAACCCACCAATAATGAAAATGGGCATCAAGGCACAAAGCACAATCATCAAAATGCGAATAGATGTGGTGAAGTTGAACACTAAGATGAATCCATCGATCAGGGGACATTGATGTATTCCCAAAGCTGTCGATGGCGAGACAAACTGCCACTAATGACTGCAAGCCTCAAGGTACTCAACCAAACTCTAAGCCTCAAGTTCGGGAATAAATGGGTTGAAGTCGACGGAACGAGACTCACTGGAAGGAGAGCATTAAGGCATCCCCCATCAACCAGCGCGAGGTACCAGCTATGCTGAAATATTTGGAAGAACTTAGGTGAAACAGATAGACTTAATAAGGATGGTCGACATGCAATAGTCAAGAAATATGAGGAGTGGCCGACTCTGGTTTCAGGACTTCCTTTGAACAAGAGTATCAGTAGATGGATAGGCTAAGGCAACATAGACTTGATATAGACTGTGCAATGCAGGAGGCATTACAAAGGGCTCCATAAGGACTGGAATATTAACCAATTGGTGGAGTAAACTGAGAAACAAGTACAGCTCCTAAGGTCCAACTTAAGTCCCGACTCATAATGTATGGAGAGGAATGAATGCTCTGTTCAAAGGTGACACAAAAGCTGCCAACAAGTAGTAACCATAATCATGTTCGGATTTTTGGAATATTTGATTTTTTTTGGTCTTTTTCATATTTGGTGAAATCTTAAAAAAGAATAAAATTGCTTATAGTACAATAAGTGAGGGAACGAGTGTCAAATAGCGAGCAGACTAGTTCCAAGCAGTGGAACATACCTATGATCAATGCAAGGAAGTGCATGCAGGATGTGGACACTCGGGGGTGTGTTCCCTTAGGGTCAAAAAGGTCAACAAATTGTGAAGGGAAAATATAAGATCTGCAGGGCTCGACAGGGAAAAGTGCTCAGGCACCAAGCTAATAATAGAGTAAGCGGGAACCGGCACAAGGCTCAAGCGGCAAGCAGGATAATGCAATGCAATCACAACTTGATATAAATGAGGGAGTCCTTATGAGAGATGGCCAGCATAAAACAAAGTAGAGTATGAGTCTTTATCGCAATGTCATGGCATAACTACAAAGGACTCCCAATCCTAAGGACAAACAACGGTCATGGGCACCAGAATGCAAACGGGAGTTCTATCTAGGGAACCCATGTTCGGAAAGGCCCTACTGCCACATAACGACACTTCTGTAATAGTGTGAGGGTTCCGTGTTAGTTAAGAAGTGGGGTCTCACCTAGGGTTTATAAAAGTGGTCAAAAGGTCAAATGCATAATGCATGTGAAAATGACATTTAACCTATATGCCAGGTGTGAAACCTACCTGCCATAGGTGTGAAATGTTCGGAAACAACTTTCGTCGAAGAAATCTGGTTAAAAAATGTTACTCCATGACATTGTATTAGTCCATAATAGCATTAAATGGAAAAAACTATAGACAAGTGGGTCTTGAAAATTATAAATAGTAATAAAAATTTACAATTTACAATTCATTTTTACTATTCACCCATTAGGAGTTTTGTGGTTAGTTTTTACCTCAAAGTTCAGTTGTTGATTCCAGGAGCTACAGGCATCCGATCGTCAAACCGTCAGGAGTAGGTTGGTAATCTCATTCCCACCTTCCATTTTAATGCTTTTATTTCAAATTTCATTGGTTGGATTTTTAGTTTGGCCAATCCCTAAATGGCTTCAGCGCTACCCGCGGGCTACTTCTATGCGGGTCGCGGGTAAGGCATCATACTCGCAGTCAACGCATAGGTTGACCGCGGGTACCCGCAACTGTATGCAAATGAAACTGACTAAAATATTTGTTTTTCTCACTCCAGGATGGTTCTAGAGTGGAGGGAGAGGGAACATGACCTAGTAGATGAGGCTGTTCGTAATGATCTGCGTGCACAGCAAGCGCTGCAAGCATGTGGCTTATACAAATTCTAGAGCATAGGGGGTTTGAGGGCCCAAAACCTATTGCTCCGGCGTTTGATAGACTATTAGGATGTTGATGCACAGAACTTCAACCTAGATGGGAAAATACTTTCACTGAAGGTGGAAGATATCTATTTCATCACAGGTTTGTCCCACTGAGGTGAGGTGGTAAGCCTTCAGTCTCGAGCTGTGGGTGGTGGGATCACCATCCCCGACTACATAGAGAGATATTGTGTTCCAAATACTCGGGCAGTGGGAATTCAGGTGCCCATCCGAGCCATAGTCAACCTGAGTATGAAGGTTGTCGTGGCCACTTTAGTGCAGATCGCTGGATCCAAAGCTCTTCACTAGGCATCCAGGCCAATCATGTTCTATGAATCACAGTGCATGCAGCCTATGATATTCGACTAGTGTACTACACTACTGGGGTCCATGAAGACCCATTTGACAGAGTGCAAGCAGGGGACTGCAAAAAACTTCGGGTATGGTATTATTTTGTGTAGCTTCTTCTTCGAGCGGGTTCCAGGGCTTAGTCTGAGGGTTGAGGTCCCTCTTCATAGTCTCCGCAACCTAGCCATGACCCGGTGGGATAAGGTCTTGACACGATAGGGTGGTGGCCGTTAGGAATCACCGTATACAGAGAAGTTCTTTCACTAGTGGGATTGACAGGTCATAGCGATAGATGAATACCCTTATGTAGGGATAGACTTCCAACAGGGCCGGGACATGCCGCTCCCACTAGATGCAGTGTTCGGATACATCGGTGAGTAACTTTTTAGGTTTTTTTGTATTAAATTTTTATGGATTTTTTATTATAGATGTAAATGCAAAAATCTTTTGTTTGGGGGTAGTATCATGTATTGATGTTTGATTGTTTGCTCACAGACAAGGGCCCAGTGAGACCTGATGGCTTCCTGATACATCGTCGTCGGGGCAGGGGTGATGAGATGGCAGGTGCTGCAGCAGAGCAGAAACTATAGACTCTGTGGTCCAACATATCATGGATGATTTCTAGGGTACCACAGGCATAGGTGGCACAGCTGCCAGAGGCTATGCAGCACCAGGTGGTGGGGGTGTCGGGTAACTAGGTACAATTGCTACAACGGATAGCAAATGCAGTGCAGTACTTATATGAGACACATCCTGTCGGGGTGGCAGCCAGGCCTCCTCGTAGGGAGTAGATATCTCAAGATCTCATTTTGTAGCGATATGTATATTTTTGAGGGCTACAGGCTCCAGTTTTGTATCACGATACTACCATTTTGGACATATTATTTATAAAAAACTTTGGTTCTCTGGTTCTACTATATGTGTGTATGTGCAAATGTGTGATTGTCTTCTTTTATTTGTGTGCTTCATTGTGAATGTGACAAATTCCAATCTAATACATAGTTAGCATATGCATCATATATATGATTAACACTTCTTGGAATATGAATGTCTGTAATTGAAACAAAATTTCGTTCCAAGAGTATTACCCTTAGGAATTTCCGTAGTAGCATAGGGTCTCGCACACAGTACTGCCCATTCAACTGAGACACAACTAGCTGTGAATCCAAACAGACTTCTAAAGACTGGATACCATGTGAAATAGCATCCCGAAGTAGCTCAATGACAGCACTATACACAGCCACATTGTTAGATGTAGGACCGAGACAAGCACCTCCTGAGGACACAACTATGTGGTTAGGTGAGAAAATAACCCAAGCAGCAGAAGCAAGCTGCTGCGTATGACAACTAGCACCATCGACAAACCCTAAGAACGTAGGAAACTCAGCTGACATCTGTCAATCAAACAAACGCTAATCAGCAGACCTGAAAACCAAAAGAAAGCTAAACTATGTACAGAAGTAACTATACAATAGTATACAAAAGTATTAGCCTGAGCCAGAGGTTCAAGTGTAATACCGCTTGAGGTAGAGCCCATTTCTAGGCTCCTTCAAGACAGTCCCCTCGCAGTCTTCTAATTCATAAGCTCCTTTTTCCAGGACACGCCTCACGATGTAAGGGCCATGCCACATGGGGTTGAACTTACCTGCCCCAGGGGTTCTTTAGCTTGGTCATACAAGAGGACCAAGTCACCTTCAGCATATTTTCGGGGACGGACAGACCTATCGTACTGAACCTTAACACAACGCTTGTTGGCATCTATAGCCACAGCGGCATCTCGACGTTGCTCGTCAAGTTGCTCAAGGTGGATTAAACGTTGCTCAAGACCCGTCGTATTAGGGAGGAGCTCTATGGCTAGTTTAAGCGAAGGGATCTCGCATTCAATCAGTAAAAGTGACTCCACACCATGAACTAGCTGAAATGGTGAGAACCTGGTGGCAGTCTTGACTGTGGTTCCATATGCCCACAAAGCAGGATATAACATGATGTGCCAGTTGGTCTTGCTTTGTTGGATGGTACACTGGAGAATGGTCTCCAAAGACTTATTAACTGATTTAACTTGAACATTCACTTGGGGAAATAAGAAGATGAGTGTTCTTGACGAAACCCAAGCTTGAGAGACAAATCCTCCATCATGTTGTTCTGAAAGTGACTTCCATGGTCAGTGAAAATCTCTTTCGGAATACCGAACCGAGTTATAATTTGATTGAATACGAAATGGGCTGCTGTAGCACCATCGCATTTTAGGGTATGCATGGCCTCAGCCCATTTGGAAAAGTAGTCCAAGGCCACTATAATATGGTGATGTCCCCCAACTGAAGCTGGTTTGCAATCCATGAAATCCACCCCCCACTTAGTGAAGGGACTGACGGTGACGACTTGATGAAGGGGCATTGGATGCGAGCATATATTCCGAGAAAACACCTGGCAAGGGTGGCATCTATTTACAGTGTTAATACAGTCTTTAAAGATTGAAGGCCAAAAGTAACATGCTTGCATAATACATTGGGCTATAGCAAGCCCAGATAAGTGACTGCCACACGCCCTTGCATGGCAATCATTAAGCACCCGCTCTGCTTCTTCGTGAGTTAAGCAATGACAGAGAATAGAATCCTTTCCTCGGCGATACAAAGTGTCACCGACTATAGTATAATATTTAGCATGATGTTTCACACGCCGTCGCTCATGTCGTGAATAGTGCAGAGGAAACTTCAAAGTTTGGAGATATATAATGACATCCCCATACCAAGGGTCTTCAGATGAGATAAGAAATAAGTGCTCATCCACAAAGGAATCTTCATGGATGACATCCTCATCAAGTCTCGAAAGGTCTGACATAAGCTCAGCAAACACCAATGATTTCACCGATTTTGCCGAAGCAAAATCGAGATCGAACTCTTGAAGGATCACAATCCATTTATTGTACTTCCCCCCGATAAGGCACCGTGATAGCACGAACTAAAACGGATTGATATGCGTGACAACTATGGTTGTTCTAAGCAAAATGTAATGTCGTAACCGCTGGACTGAATGAACAGTCGCAAGTGCCAGCTTTTCCACATGAGTATATCTTAGCTTAGCATCTACTAGATTTCAACTAAGGTAATAGATGACATGCTCGACAAGTGCTTCATCAACCTGAAGCAATACCATGCCAATCATCTCTTGAGACGTGGCCATGTAAAGAATAAAATCTTGTGCGAAGTCTGGTGGACTAAGCACGGGGGCCGATACCAAAGCTTTCTTGAGGGCTTCGAAATACTACTGGGCTCGCTCATCCCAGATAAAGGGTGTGTTCTTCTTCAATAAGCACATGAAACCTTTGGTAAGATTAGCATAATTGACTATGAAACGGCGTACAAAAGTGGCTCTCCCTTGGAGGCTCTAAAGTTGTAACAAGTTGCGCAGAGGAGGAAACCGAAGTATTGCCTCAACTTTAAGAGGATCGACTCTAATACCCTCTTTCGAAACTATGAAGCCCAAAAGGCGACCCATCCCTATAGCAAAGATGCATTTGTTAGGATTCAATCGAATCTTGTATCATATATATTGTTCGAGAATCATGCGGAGGTGCTTGGGGTGGTCCATCCTCTTGTGAGAATGGCCAGCAAGGTCATCCAAGAAAACCTCCATAATCGTTTTAAGATCATGAAAGGCGTAGGTCATGGAACGCTGAAATGTAGCTCCGGAGTTCTTAAGGCCAAAGGGAATTTTCCGATATGCAAACGTTCCCCAAGGAAAAATGAAAGCTGTCTTATGTTGGTCCTCGGTTTTGATTTGAACTTCTGGTTATATTCGGAAAAACTATCCATGAAGGAAAAAATCTCACTTCCGGCGCAAGCATCCAAGATTTGATGTATGAATGGTGTGGGGAAGTTGTCTTTCAGACATGCACGGTTCAAATCTCTAAAATAGGTGCATACACAGATCGTTCCTTGCTTCTTATCCACAGGAACGGGGTTTGACACCCATTCGGTAAGGGGAACGGGGTAGATGAAACCAGCTTTGAGAAATTTCTCCACCTCTGTCTTGATAGTGGTTGCTTTTCTAGGGTTCACAGCACGTAAGCGTTGTCAAACCGGTTTAGCATTGGGATATGTTCTAATCTCATGTTCAACAATGCAGGGGTCTATTCCTGGCATCTCCTCAGATGATCAGGCGAAAGCTTCCTGGAGTTCTGTAAACAATTCAGTGTAAATAGCAATCTCCTCAGGAGTGCAATTGTCACCGATGTAGACATTCTCAACCTTTCCAAGAGTACAAGAGATATTGATTGATGTAGTTGGGGAAATACTAGCCATATTCCCTTCCACAAAAACATCATGCGAGTCTAAAAGAGCCACAGGGTGACCAACCATCTCTGCTAGAGTCATCCTAAACTCTTCTCGTTCAGTGAGCTCGAGGTTGGGAAGGAAATAAAAGCGATGGTGCATATATTCCCAATGTCTCTCACTACCACACATGGCCTCCATAATAGCTTCATCATAAGGAAAAGTATCATCAAGGCAGTCGTGTGAACAAGATGAGTTGGTTGCCCAAACTGGTAGCGTAACGGGATCTTCCTCGACTACCTGAGAAGAAGAGAGATCCGGCTCTGCAGTGGCTTGTTGAATATGTTGGTAAGCAAGCTCAGCTACAAACAGTGGCATAGACATCCCGATATGCATAATGTTTCCAGACGTGGAACTCGTGGATGGTAAAGTCCATGGATCATCAAAATAAGAAGTCCAGAACAACATATTATGCGAAGGAGGAGACGCATCATCGGTAATGGTTCCAATAAAATTCACAGGTGCGAAAAAATCATAAGTTCCCATCAATAAAGGGTACATGCCAACACCCATGTTCCCAGTTGCCGGTTGAGAATGAGTAACCTGCAGGACTATGGATCCCGTGGATGCTATGGAAGAGGAGTTAACGAAATCCAGCTGATCGATGGTCACAATCTTGCCTTCTTGAGGAAAGAAGATAACTCTGAATACAGTGGACACGACAGCTTTCATAGCATACATCCAATTTTGACCCAGCAAAAGGTTGTAGTCGATGGGCGCATCAACCACCTCGACTTCAATAGGCACAGATTTACCTCCCAAGTAGACAACAAGGGAAGGGATAATTCCATGTGGCTTAAATGACCAACCGTTGAATGCAGTAAGCGTGGTTCTAGACGCGAGTAGAGGAGGAGAGCCTAGAGCTTTCCAACAAGTTAACGACATTACTGACACAGAGGCACCTTCGTCAACCATCGTACGTTTGACAAAATTCTGAAGGCACGCCACCTAGATTTGAAAAGCCACGTGGTAGGGTAAGGGAGGTTGGACATCAGTAGTGTCAAACTTGATAACAGTGGGACTTCCCCTATCCTGAACTCCTAACGCACGCAAAAAGGCATGCTTCTGAGAAGGACAAGCTTGCAAGACTTCAAGAGTCGACATGGCACATAGAGTTTGGCCCAAATCTTCCATGATGGAGTAGTTATGGGCGGCTCGAGCATTAGGGTTATGCGTAGAGTGCTTAAGAACACTTTTAGGTATCCGCGGCATATTAGAGAGCTTCTCGATATGCAAGGAATTGTCAGGAAGAGGGGGAGGCTCATTCCCCAAATTGGGTTGTGGTGCATCATAATCGTGTTGACGAGTGGCAACACTAACCTCCGATTGAACCATGTTCACACATCCATAACCACTAGTATTGGAAGAAGACGTTGCCGTCTCAGTAGGTCTGTAACCAGTGGTGGGAGCATGTGAAGCCATGTTTTGATGATGAGGTAGGGGATCCTTTAACACAGCTGGGCTTTGTGCCAAATGCTTCGATGCTTCTTCGATTCGAGGACACAAGTGAGTAAGATGGTCTTCCCCATAGAGCTTGCAGGGAAACTTCACCTTACGCCTAGGTTTACGGTCCTCACCAGCATTTTTGCCTTCCCAAGGAGGGTTGGAATTATCCTTAAAGGGGGTATTGCAATTGCTATTGTTGTTCCCATTGTTTCCACCCTTACGGTTGTTTCTCCCCTTTTTCTTACCACCAGGTTGCTGGTTACCTGATTGGTTCGTCGATTGCACATTGTGTACATTGGACGACGGGGTGGAAGTGGACAAGGTGTGAACCTATCCAGGAGTAGACTGGTTTAGTGACAAATTTTGCATTTGATTAGCTACCAAATATACAGGGCAAGTGCTTGTGGATCCTACGATGCCATCGGCATGCGGTCCAGGAACTGACTGAGGCTCATGACGTGTGCGTGGTGTGTCAGGAATAATGTCATACAAAATGCCAGACTGAGAGTATAGTAAGTCTAATTGATGGACTTTCAAGATGGCTTGTTCCTCAGTCATAATGTTAGACATCGAAACATCCTTAGCAATGTATGGGAGTAGAGACTTGAGGAACAAGTCCAACAGGAACTCTGGAGGAATGTTGGCTTTCACTAACCTCTTCCACCAACACCACTCTTGAACATGGTTAGAAATATGTGTGGCTTTGTTCTGACCGAAGGTAGATAAAAGTTCAATACCAGTATCATAGCGAACCGGCAACTGAAAATGATCCAAGAAAACCAAAGCGATCTCGTTAAAACCCCTATAAGTGTTACCAGGCAACTCGACGTACCACTTCGTGGATTCCCCCATGAGGGTGCGTTGAAATAGTCACAATCTAATGGAATCATGATTTAATGAGTTGGAGGAGCACCAAAGGTGAAATGTCATGACATGATCCCCTGGATCATCACCACCTTTCCCCTCAAACTTAGGAATTTCCAAAGGGATCTTGGTAGGGATCAGAGACCAATTAGGGTCATGACACACCGGATCATTCGTGAGCTTCAAAAGATCCGGAAGGTTCAAACGTGCAAGGAACGAGAGCTACGACTGGAAAGCTTGATTATAATCTCCCATAAAAGGTTGGTTGAACAGAACCGAATTATAAGATGGACCAAAAGCTTGACCATGAGGATTAAACTGCTGATAGTGTGGTCCTGATGGACCATAAGCTTGACTATGGCCATAAGGTTGATAACCTCCTCCGACCTGACTTGTGTGAGGGTAAGTAGGTATATAAGTGTTTTGGGCACCATATTGGGGTGGGTTGTACTGATGGCCAGCACCGACTGTGTTGGAGTAAGGGTTGCCTCCATAAGTATGGGGCATATACGTACTATTCGTAGCTGGAACCAAGTTGTAATGACCATAATGGTATGGTATGTTCCACCCCCAGCATTAGGATCGGCATGAGCAGTCGTGTGGTGACCATAAGCATGAGATGTATTCCCAACCCCAACATTAGTGTTATTGGTAGCAGGAATGGTGGCGTTATGACCATGTGGATAGGATATATTCCCACCCCCTGCATTAGCATTACTAGTCGTGGTAGTAGATGCAAAAGTATGTGGTATGTGTCCACTACCGTCGTTGGGAGGAGCGTTAACATTTGCAAAAGTAGTCCTGCCTTGATGAGTAGCAGCATGTGTATTAGGTGGTGGATGACAAGTCGTATTGCAAACAGTGTTCCTATTAGGTTAGGTAGCCCTAGGAGGTGGTCGTCTTCCAACATTAACATTGTTAGGAGGAATCCGAACGGTCCCCATACTATGTGTGTGAGTGGACAATGTAGTGCCCCCAGTGAGGGTATTTCCCCCAGGGGGTACAGTATGGCTAACACCATGACTAGTGCCAGCGTGACTACCAAATGTAGTGGAAGGATCAACTATACTATAATTAGGCATACCAAAACAGAATGATGTTGGGTTGACTATAGGACCAGTGTTGTCATGTAACTCTGGTATCCCATGTATATAATTATGTGGAAACGAAGGATCAAACGGATCGTCCTCCGGTGGATCCGGACCAAACAAACTATGTTGAGTCTCAGGTGGATCACCCCCCCACGACTCACAAGGATTAGGGGTGTCTGAAGTGTGTTCGACTCTACCAGATGGAGTCGTAGGTATTTATTCAGTATTAGAATGTGCAGCAGTCATGACATCTAGGATGTATGTCTCGTAAAAATCTGAAGAATCAGAGGGAGCCCACCGACGTCCCCTAGCAACGTGGCGTGAAAGCTTAGCAGGTTCTAAACCAGCCAACCGACGGGATCGGCGGAGAGTACGACTCCACACCATGATATCTTTGGAGAGAATATAGAATCAAAACATCCCCTAAAGGCCAACTATTGATAAAAAATAGTAAATCAAAAGCACACACCTAGAGAAACTACAGCCAATAGTAGACAAACAAAGTGGCTAAATGAGCTCCCGACACTAAAGATGGTATGTCTCGCCTAGGAGAGGCTTGAGAATCCCAAACTATAGCCGGAGGTAACAGAATCAATTATAACGGCCCCCAGACTTCACTACATGCACAAGGTCAAGTCCCTATACAACGGCAACTGTGCTATCCGACCGCTATCTGACTCAGGACAAAAACAGCATAACCACTGCAAGTACCCTATGCGATACCTAGGTAAGGAAACTATGGTCACCGCAACATAACCAATGCTCAGGGGGACAGTCGTAGGTGGGATCCGTCGTATAAGCAGGGTAGCTAATCCCGAAGCACAAGAGGACGAACATCCGGTACCCCCAGATACGAACAAACCCTAGAAATATCTCCCACGTTCAGTCGGTATCATAGGGATATCTCTTCAACCAACGTCTTGTGACCTCGTGCTTAACTCTAGCTTGAGTAGAGCTTCGTGAGAACACCGATGTATACCATGGATTCCTCCACTCCCTGGTCAGACACCTAATGTTTCGTCTAGTAGTCTTGGATTGTTAACTCACAATTATCTATTCCAAGACTCTAAACCTATGCTAGTTGGTGTACCCTATAAATAAAATCGGTCTAATAAGATTTAAGATTAAGCATTAATTTTAACTGCTGTGATTACTCAAGGGATATGATCGTGAAACTAGTGATGTGTAAGACTCAATAGTATGCAAAATTGTCAAATCCTAGACTCATCTATCCAATGAAAACAATGCCACTAACATGCAAAATCAATCCAACGGTTTCGAAATAAATATGCAATCCTTTTATATTTTTCGATGCACAATCAGAATCTAAATGAAGGCAGAAAGCACTCAATGCAAGATGCAATACATAAAAGCAAAATTTTTGTATTTTCTCTTATAAACAAAAGGAAAATGAAAAATTATGTGTATTTTTGTATTTTTCAATATATGGAAATGAAAAATGCAATCAAAATCCTACTATCTAGTCACTGATATGCCAAGGAGATCACTAAGACAACCCAGCAAATACCAAATAGTAAGACTCAGCTGACAGAATGAGCTCAAAAGGAAAAAACCAACAAGGCTCAACCAAGAGAAAAGAATAGTTCTACTCACAACCAAGGCATGAAACAGTCAAGAAACATGCCAACAAAGACTCAGGATCATCCAAAGACAACCCAACAACAACCAAAAGTCATAAATCAACCAAAGCTGGAGTTGTACGCTACTATCAAAGGAAAACCTGTGGGTACCCGCGAGCAGTAGAGTAAACAGAAGCGGGTGTACACGGGCAAAGCTAAGCTAGCCCATGGGTAAGGAAAGCCAAATGGGAAAACAAAGAGCCCAATGGCTCAAAAAAAGCAAGTTTTCTATAGTGTATCTAACCAGCAAATAAGTGACACAGAGTTTCGACAAACAGCAACTCTAATTAAGGACTAATGCTCAAAAATCCACAAAAAAGGATGTTTTCCCCAACGGAGTCGTCATTTCTATGTTGGAGAAAGCTCACTATGGCTTGGGGTAGACCACAACAGACTGCTGACTGCCAGAAATTAACTCAATTCTCAATATTATGCTATATAAATGACAATGCTAAGATAATGAAGAATATAACCAACCTAGATCCAAACGTTTGATGTAGATCCCCATTGGAGCTTTTCGATTGGTGCACTTGAATCTGCAAATTAGTCTTCACAGCCAATATACTACAAGTACATATGATCTATAAACAGCATTAACATCATCAATAGAAATGGCCCATGATATAACAAGTAAATGCAACCCATTGTAAGATATTTACAACATTAATGGACGAGAATATGAGTATTTCTATTAATAAACAAGAAGAAGTACAATGTGATACGACCTCTTGCCGGAAACCAATCTAAACCAAGATCTGGATCAATACACTTGTGCCTCCACCACTTCAATCCTCCATGGAATGGAAAACTCAAACTAGAATAGGATTTTGGAAGGTGAACATAAAGGGTTCACAACTACAAGGATCAATAAGTGTAGACTCAAGATTGGGCAAAAATCCACTAGAGTTCGCTTGCTCTTCTTTCTCCTCCCATCCAAAATCCATATGTGCTCAATATATAGTCCTCTCAAGGGTAAGTGAACGGACACATCGAGGTGTTTCTTGGGCAGATGGAGAGTCAAAGGTCACCCAATGACCGCTTTTTGGGAGTAAAAAGTAATAAACTAGTGATTTTTACTATTTTACATGCTACCCACGGGCTATATTGATGCAACTCGTAGGTACGCATACTGTAATGATGCAGCAAGCATACAAGGGAAAAAATAGGGAAAAATAGATTCTGAAGGATATACAATGGTTCTGAATCATTGGAATGGATCCTCTAGGCTAAAGAGTGCTGATTCTCACAAGGTGGAAGATTACGTTGTAACAGTAATGCGATGTTGCAATATACAAATAATGTCATGCTTCTTTGATGCGATACTTGCTTTACAATTACTATTGTTGCAATGATGAATGTCTTGGTTGAATATTGATTTAATACTATGTTCAATGCTTAAAGATCTCTGTCCTAGTGTTGCAATAAGTTTAAGTGTCATATCCACAACCATCCTCCTTCATTCGGCGGAAACATGGTTCCGTCTGCTCTTCCTGGACGCCTCGGGTGAGACCTCATTTGCTCTGTAGGTGTTGCTGGGCGGGATAAACTCTGTTTGGGCCGGTGCTCAGGAAGAATGCGGTATGTGTCGACAGTGAGTAGGAAACCTGTCGACTGGCATAGCGCTAACAAATGGTTACATTGCTGGGACCGTGTATGGAGTGAAAGGAGGACATGTTGTGGCACCCGATGAAATCGGAGATCCAAGACTGGTTTGATCAGAAGTTGCAGGAATTCGTTGAAGAGGAAAGTAGGAACACTCGACTGACAGTAGATCAGTGGTTGGGTAGATGTATTCATGACGGACCGCATGAATGGTTCTTTTGTGAATTCCCCGTCATTTTGTATGAGTGGTTGGAAAAGTTGACCTTCCAGAAGAGGAACTTCCAGGGTGGTGAACCGACTACCTGGACCCCTGAGTTGATTCAGGAGCTACATGAGGTTGATAATAAGGCATCGCGAGCTATCGAAGTGTGGTTTGATAGCATCCTAGAGAGCTATATCACATAGTTCGTGGTTGATAATCAGAAATCCTACAGTGCAGCCGAAAAATATTTTTTCCGCGAACCTCGGGGTAGGTTTCTACTATCGCTTCAACTATTGATCAAGATGCTTATTTGCGAATAGGGTATATTGAAGATGCATCTTGATCAATAGATAGCCTGGTGGGTAGAGGCCGTGGATACCGTGACAGTTTGGGGGCGGTACATGGAATGGTAAGGGGTAGATGGGTGAAGGTCATGATGAGACTGTGAGTGAATCTGAGGAAGAAACTGGTCTTACGAGGGGAGGAGCGAGGTTCTGACAGGAAAAGAGGCAAAGGACGGTGGAAGGTCCTGCTACGGTCAAATCGCAAGACCGTGAAGGAAGACCACACGGGACGAAGTGACCTCATAGTCCTGACAAGGACAACCAGGCTACGCCTAGGATAGAGGTAGGACCAAACCCCAGCACCAACGTACCCACACCTCCGCTCACTATCTCTCAAATAGCAAGAAATACCACTTCGACACCGCCAAGTTCTTCAACACCACAAAATTTGATTGGTAGTAGTATAGCAAAAGGAAGTAGGAAGCCAAGAATGGCAGGCAATGATGCTAAGTTACCATTGTTCCATGGCAGTGGGACAGACAACCCAGAACAGTATTGGTTTTTGTGTGAAGCGGTCTGGACCATAAAACAGATCACTGACGATGCTGCTAAAAAAGGACAGTTAGCGACGACTCTACAAGGTCGTGCGTTAGATTGGTTTATGAAGTTTTTTCTTGTCCCTACAAGAGCTCCAGAGAAGTCACTAGACGATATTTGGGATGGACTAATTGCAAAATTTAGGAAGCCCAAGTCGGAGGCTCAGTATATTATGGAATTGAAGGAAATTAAGCAATACCCCAATGAAACCGTGTGGGATTTCGACAAGCGATTCAAGATGCTCATGGCAAAGGTTAGTTTCGATATGAGTGCCTTCCAACACAAAGAGTGGTTCATCACGGCACTGATACCACACATTCGGCTACCATTGATGCAACAAAACATCTCGATGCCCAGTGAAGCTCTAGAGATTGCAATGCGATTGGAGGCATCGCTGATTGGAGAAAATGCAGACGAGATGTCATAGATACAGAAATAGCTCTCTAATTTGATTATACAGCTGCAAGATTTGAAGAAAGGCAAGGAATAGCATGAAGAAGTATGGTGTACATGATGCCGAGGAGAGGGGCATACAAAGGACAATTACCGGGATTTCCGCAACTATTTGGTGTCAAGGGCGCCAAACCCATTGAATGGCGGCAGCATGCCGTGGTGTCGTGTCTGCCATGTATATGGACACAGCCATGACAATTTCCCATATATGAAGAAAATGGTCACAACCCCTAGAAATCTTTATTGTACATTTTGCAAGTCAGTGGGTCACGATGAGGAATATTGCTGTGCATATGGATTGCTACAAGAAAGAATGTATGATGCATTCTATGTCAAGGACGACCAACGTGCCGTACAACAATCACAATTGCAGCCACAGGTATCCTAGCCGCTACCTCAACCGCAGATGCAATTTGTACCGCAGCAGCAGCAAGCGCTGCAGTTCATGCTGCAATATGCTCCGATGCAAATGGCTCCACAATAGCCACAATATGTATAGGAACTCCAGTATGCACAACAAGGGCATGGGATGCAACCAGCACCAATGCAGCAATAGTTCAACCAACCACAGTACCAGCAGTAGGGAGGATTACGGGGAGGATACCAGGGAGGATGTGGTGGAGGATTTGGTCATGGAGGAGGACGATGTGGTCATGGACCTGTTCAATGCTATGATTGTGCAGTTTGGGGACACTATCAGCGAAGCTGCCCACTGCTACAAAACCAGTGTACGTTCTGCTTTGTTAACGATCATACGGTTGAGAATTGTCTGCAGCTGATTGCGCGATGGCAAGCAAGGAATACTCCACAATTGCAGAATCAGCCCCAGATACCATAGCCTGCCCATAACCAAGTGTAGCAACCAGTGCAGAACCAGAATCTGCAGTCGAATCAGAACATAAATCAAAATGTAAATCAACTGGGGAACGTGCCACCGAATCAGCCGCAAGGTGCAAACATCGCGACAATTTCTATAGAACCAAGACCGCAAGATGCATCTGTTGCTGTGGTCACTCGATGAGGAAAGACAACTGGCGAAGACAGCTCAATGATCCGATTAGCTGGACAAAAGAAGGTATCATTTGACATTGATGCGGAATGGGAGACGTTTCTTCAAGAACGACGTGCATTAGAAAAAGACCGAGGTAAAGCTGTCATGTATGACATGCCCTCTACTTTTGATGCTACTTCCGAGGTTAGCCAATAGCGACGGTCCAGCACAATTCGAGCATTTTTGGAACATTGTTTGTCCCTGGCAAGAGATCACGATGCCCTTGCTGCGATTGAAGCCTTGTTGCGACGATCAACCTAGGATCCAGAAGAGCTCACGGTTAATTCCTTGCAACGACGGAAGACGGGTAAGGAGATGCGGATGAATATTCAAATTGGTGACTATGATGTTGATTTAGTTATTCTGGATCTTGGTTCAGATGTCAACATCTTGACCAAGCAGGCTTGGTAGAAGATGGGGAGTCCCCCATTGAGTTGGTCTCCTTTACAGCTCCAATTGGATATCCATGCGAAAGTAACACCCATTGGGCGAGTTCTGCGGCTAGTGGTAGATATCGAGGGTATGAAAACCTATGCCGACTTTGATGTCATAGAATTTGTTGAAGGTGGTAGCTCTTATCCTGCGCTGCTGGGGATTGGATGGGCTAATGATAGTGGAGCTGTAATCAACTTCAAGCGACGGATGATGACCTTTGAAAATCTTGATCTCAGAGTTATCGCCCCGTTGGATCCGGCTGAAGGATGCTGCTACATAGAGCTAGTGAAGGACGACGATCCCAGCGGATGGGACCATGCATTCAATATTTCTGAAGATTATATACATCTGACTGCCAACGTTGAGCTGGGATGGCGCAGTGACAGCTTTGCGTCTTCCGACTTTGACGATGCGCTCGAATATTGGCAGAACCACTTGCACGAAGTGTCGCTCTATGAGTGTGGGTTGGTCACACAGTCACTATGCCGTGTCGCGACTAAAATGGTTACACTACCAATATATGAAGGACTACCTGGCTTATCCGACTTTCTAATGGAGTTCAGAAAAAGAGTTTCTGAAACACAGCAGTTGCTGGCGTTGAATGAAGCATTGAAGGCTGCTCCAGCATGCTGGTGGGAGACACACAAGGAATCAATTGATGGATGGTCGAAATGTCAAAGATTGATGATGGTACGTTTTGGTGATACTAAGGTTTACCACACTGGAAAATATGGTGGTTGGACCGATCCTGGTGGTCACTTGATGGAATGTCAGTGACTATGGGTATCGTGAACGAAATATGAGTGGGTCCATGATTTTATCCATACTTTGGATGAGATTCCATGCTCATGGTATACTGCAGCTAAGTTACGAGGGGAAATTTCTAGTTGGCTGGAACTCACAGTGTGTTTTACCCATACATTCAGTTTTGCGGATTCCGACCCAGAGGTTAATAATGCATTACAGCTCATTCGTGATGTAATTCTGCAGGTTGTCCCAATAGCATATCCTGCGGATCCGCACACGTACTGCCAAATGCAGTATTTCATGGAGTGCTTCAATATCAGTGGTGGGCCAGAAGATGGTGATGATCCGTGGAATGTGAATATTCTAGATTCAGAAGGAAGTCGTGTTGTGGTACCACCTGATGCGCCAAGTGACTCGATCAATCAGCCGCTGAAGATCCGCAAGATTAACATTAGGATAGAGGACACTCCAAAGTTCGCAAATGTCGGGGATTATTGGGATGATGAGCTGATAAGCAAGGTCATTGATTTGCTCCATGATTTTCAGGACATATTTCCTACCAAGTTTTCCGACATGAAGGGGATTCTGGGAGACTTAGGAGAAATAAAGATTCCATTAAAACCAGATGCTAAGCCGATCCAAAAGTGACCCTGTCGATTGAATACGCGACATAAGGAGCGTGTCAATGATGAGCTGGATCACATGTTGGACGCTGGTATTATCTAACCAGTTGAGGAGTCGAAATGGATTAGTCCTATGGTGGTGCAAGATAAAAATACTGGTGAAGTGCGCATTTGCGTTGACCTTAGGAAACTAAATGATGCTTGTTTGCATGATCCATTCCCCACTCCATTTACTAATGAAGTGCTTGAAGATGTGGGTGGCCAGGAGATGTACTCCTTCATAGACAGGTTCTCTAGCTATCATCAGATCCACATTGCCAAAGAAGATCGCCATAAGACAACTTTCGTTACCGAATGGGGGTGCTTTCAATACACTGTAATGCCGTTTGGTTTGAAGAACGCACCTGCAATATTTTCGCGGGTTGTCGTTGCTGCATTCAAAGACTTCATTCAGATATTTTTACAGGTATACATGGATGATTGGACAGTCTATGGCTTGGTCCCTGATCATCTAGCGAATCTTGGGTTGATGCTCGAGTGATGCCGACAGCACCAGATATCATTGAATCTGAAGAAATGCATCTTTTGTGCACCGTTTGGGATATTGCTAGGCCATATTGTGTGTAAGCAAGGATTGTTGGTCAATCCAGCCAAGATTGCGCTCATTTTGAGCTTGTAACCACCGACCACTGTTAAGCAGTTGAAGGCGACTCTGGGGCATACTAGGTATTATCATAAATTCATCAGGGGATATGCAGTGATTATTGCCCCTATGGAGAAATTGCTGAAGAAGGATGCGCTATTTCAGTGGACCCCGGAATGTCACAACAGCTTTGAAACACTGAAGGTGAAGATGGCGTTGGAACCGATATTGGTATTTCCGCACTGGAGTAAGGATTTCCATGTCCCTGTAGATGCCTCATCGATTGCATTGGGAGTCGTATTGGCTCAAGCAGGGGAAGGCGACCTTGATCATCCTATTGCTTTTGCAAGTCGGAAGCTGTCCTCCACCGAAAGGAATTACACTACTAGTGAGAGGGAAGGTCTGGTGATGGTCTATGCACTGCAGAAGTTCAGACACTATTTGTTAGGTGGGCACTTTAAAATGTTCACTGACCATTCCACATTGAAATACCTAGTCAATAAGCCTGTGTTGGGGGGGGAGATATGCTGCTAGCTATTTCTTTTTCACGAATTCGATTTTGAATTCATTGTGAACCCAGGCCGGTCGAATGCCGGTCCTGATCATCTCTCGCAGATCGATATAGGAGAGGAGCCGACCAACATTGAAGATGGTTTACTGGATGCTCAACTGTTTCCGGTTGAGGTTGCAGATGTCTACATTACAGAAATCATTCAGTTTCTGACAACGGGTACTACACCAAACGAGTTCACCACCAGTTAGAAGAAGCAGTTGGTAGTCAAAGCTGCAGACTTTCAGCTAATTGTAGGAGAGTTATACAAAATGGGTGCCGATGAGGTATTGCGCAGATGTGTCTTGCCACATGAGCGATCGCAGATATTAGCAGAAGCGCATGGAGGAGTAGCTGGAGGACACTATGGTGGTAGGGAGACTGCTAGGAAAGTGTTGCGTGCCAGGCTATGGTGGCCCACACTACATAATGATGTGACAGACTATGCGCAGTCCTGTGATGTCTGCTAGCGAACTGGCAATCCCACCCGACACGATGAGATGCCACTCATGCCTCAGTTGACATTGCATCCATTCAACAAATGGGCAGTGGATTTTGTAGGACCGATCAATCCACTAGGGAATCGCATGGGTGCGCGCTACATTATCACAACAACAGAGTATTTGACTCGATGGGAAGAGGCAGCACCAGTAGTTGATTGTTCCGCAGCAACGGCAGTGTGATTCTTGTTTGATAACATCATCACTCGCTTTGGCTGCCCCAAGATATTGTTGAGTGATCAAGGCAACCACTTTCTTAATCACACCATCAGCGCATTGACGGAGGAGTTGCAGATACAGCACAAGAAGAGTACACCTTATCATCCACAAGCAAATGGCACGGTGGAAGCCTTCAACAAGGTACTAGAGCATGCGCTGACAAAGGTGTGTCACGTGAACTGTGATGACTGGTATCTCAAAATCCCAGTAGTATTGTGGGCCTATTGCACCACATGTAAACAGCTGACAGGACAGACACCTTTTAACCTGGTGTATGGACAAGAAGCAATTATGCCCATGGAGTATATTGTCTCGAGTTTGCGCATCGCGATCGCCATAGGCCTCGATGATGCAGCGGCACTAGATGAACATCTAGCATAGTTGGTGAAGTTGGAGGAAGATCGTTTCATAGCTGGGTTCCACCAGGGGGTAGAGAAGGATCGCCAGAAGGCATGGCATGATTGACACATAAAAAACAAACAGTTTCAGTAGGGCGACTTGATGCTGTTGTAGGACACCAAGTCTATGAAACATCTAGGGAAGTTGCAGATGCATTGGCTTCGTCCATATCACATTAGTAGTATTACTTCAGGGGGTGCGGTTCAGCTATAGCATCTGGATAGGGTGATGCTCCCAAAACTGGTGAATGGTCATAGGTTGAAGCCCTATGAGTCGGGCTTGGAACACCGTGATGCCTGACTCACATCAGGAAAAAAAAAAAAAAGATAGAGAAGTAGATCGATTGGTGGTAGAATGTTGCACCAACAAGGATGGAATGCGGAAGCAGAGAGGCTTCGGCCGCAAGTTTGGAGTGATCGGCGACAAGTGGTAGTATTGCGACCGAGTCAAATCAGCAATAAATAACAAAAGTTAAAACAGTTAATTAATGACACTTGTTCGAATGATAGGCATTTATGGTGGATCTGGCCGATCGGATGACAGGATCAACGACGGATTTGCGTCATTAATATAGGATTTTGGTTGAATTAATGCATGATTTTGTGATGATTACGGAGGATTCGACTGGAAGCTATAAAAACCGGATCGAAGTTGGTCGGATGACACCAAGAAATCAGTTGGGCAGTGTTGTTGTAGAGTGCAGTCGTGAGTTGAGCAAGGTGCTGATAAGCATATAACACAGTGCTGCGAGGTATGTCACGCGAACTAGAGACAGTTGATATTAGCAGCGAAGTGGAGTCTCCCTTCATACCGGTGGTTGTTGAGAAAGAGGTTGTGTCATTCGAAGACGTTGATCTTGGAGCAGAAGTTGCAAATATGTCGGTGGGAGCATCAGTCATTGCTAAGAAGCGACAGGGGGGTCAACACTCTGAGTCCCCGCAGAGTAAGAGGGTGCTTCGGTCCTCCGCTGCGATGGTAGGCGAAGCTCAGGAACAGGTGGGGCAGTCCAGTCGCCGAGTTCGTGAGTCTGCCCCATGGGCGGGCCTATCAGCCAGTGACATCCTTGGGTATATCCCTCCTACTCAATCGGATGCCACCCCACGCAAGATAAACCCAAAATAGAAGTATGGCATGAAGATGTCGGCGCTCCCATCTAGAATGGAGTGCTCCGTGGATATTGGGCTGGTGTTAATGCACCTGCGTTACGATGACCATGATATGGTGGCCTACCCTAACATTGCATCCACCCCATATGTGCTTGAGACACACCTTTCCTCGACACCAACTGTACAAGACTGGGCACGAGGATTGAAGCAGGCCGGCTTGTTAGGGATTCTTAACATGCCACATTTTGGGAGACTGGCAGAAGTTAATGCGTGTGTAAAGCAGCTCCTTGCGTGATTTCATGGTGGTTTGTTGTGGCTGGACAAAGAAGTCTCGGTCACCATTGATTTAATTTCGTATATAAATGGCTTGCCTAAAAATGGAGTTGATCTGTCGCAGTTCATCCAAGGAAAGGAAAACAATAAAAAGTGGGCACTGCAGTTGGCACATAAATATGGCTTAGAAATGGATGGGAATGGGTATCGCACCAGCAGCTGCAATGATTAGGAAGTACTCATGGGCATTAAGATCCTATCCTGCAAGGTGGTTAGGGGTGGTCGACCTAACCAATGCAACTCCGGGATTGTTGCATGCGCAGAGCAATGCGTGGAAGGGGTCCAAATGAATCGGTCTCTGTTTCTCTTGAACCAATTAATGGAGGATGTTCTGTCGGTCCAATTGGGAAAGGGTGCCTTCACATATAGTTGGTTGTTGTTGTTGATCTCCTTCATCACATGGAAAGAGCCCGGCACGTACCAGGGCATGGACTATCCGGCTGCAGCAGAACAGCGGGGCATGCGATATCAGAATTTGTGGTATGTACAGGAGCCAGAGAGACTCCGGGATTGCCAATTGCAGTTTTTGTTGTATTGGGAGATGCTTTGTGCTGCAGCGATACAAGTCCCGTGAATATTTGAAGAAACTATAGTGCGGTTCAAACCAATCATGGCATTTGCAATTTAGCCGCATACCATACATATACAAGCCCATCGTGATCCTGATCAGCAATGGTTGCAGACCTCGTATAAGGTGAAGTTCAAAGATTTAGAGGATACTTTGAATGAGTGGTCGGAGGCATGGTGACAACCCATGAGTCTAGCAGAGATAGAGTTCGGTGGCTCGACGTTGGGCCGAGATGATCTAGCATCGGCCCAGGACCAGTAGAGTCACCATGACTCAGAGCAAGAATCGACCAAAACGATATCGGATGATAGTGACCGGGCCATTGAAGAAACATGGTCGAAAAGGTATCAGGAGCATGCAACGATCAGTGGGTTGTCCTTGCCAGCTGAGGCATAGTTGGGCCGACTACTCACAGCGCTCAATACTGCATCCTCTGCAGCAGCGGAAAAGATGGCAAGGAAATCAGATGAAGGATTCCATGCGATCAGCACTCGGTTAGGCAAGGAAATGACAGACCGACTGCGGCAGATCAGTGGTATGTGTGTACAACTACAGGTGAGTGAGGCTGATGCGAAGCGCACTATCAAAGAATTGACTACTAGGGCTGCTTCCGCATGGCAAGCCTTGGATGACCTCGAAGCACACATCAAGGAAGAATGGGCTGAGAAGGCACGTGAAATCAAAGGCCTGAAAAAGGAACATGATTTCCATATTACGGAGAAGGCTTGTATGTGGGACGATAGTGTATGGATTGACTAGGCAATCGCAGAAGCTTATCAACATGTGTTGGAGCCCACTGAAGAGTTGGACGTGCTCCACCGGGTGCAGTGACTGGCGGCTCCCATTATTCAGTTGCGGCAGGAGAATCACGAGTTGAAGGCTAAGATGAATCCGGGAACACCTCACGTTGAAGTTGATGAACGAAGAAGGGCAATTGAGGAAGTTGCTGCTCAGATGGAGGAGCTGGAGATGCAGGAAACCAGGCTCATGGCTGACACTGTACAATTTTGGGGTGTCATTGTTCATGATGAGCAGGTTGAACAACTGAGTAAGTACCGACAGGAAGTGGAGGGACATTTGGCCACATTGAAAGCGGCAATGCGCACAATGCCACCACAGGAGCAAGTTGCTAAATCTCAGGAGCTAAAAGAGTTGCAACAATGTGTCGCCAAGGTGGACGAGCGACAGAAGACGTGCACAACATAGTTAGAGGAGTTCTAGGACAGTGGTGGCAAATTCATGATGCAAGCTAGTGAAGCTCTGCATGCAGTGCAAAAGTGTCGACAGCAGGTAGTGGAAAAGCTTACAAATAACCCATCTGTAGAAGACATGGTCGACAGTCAGTCAGTGGCTACAGAATCCAAGGAGGTGGTACGGACAGTTGAACAACCGTATGAGGACTTCAAGGTCAAAATAACGGACTACACCATCTCAAGTTGACGTGGTTCGAGGGAAAGCCACAAGATTGTGTTGGGGGCATGTTGGCAAGCGGTTTGGTAAAGTGCTATCGCAGCATCTCCGATGCTGCGACAAGGCAGAAGACGGCGCGAAAGGCGACGAGCGGAAGATTATTTTATGCATTTTGGGTCAATTGTACCACGGATTGCGGGTTTTGGGTCATTTGGACCACATATTATGTACTGTTGAGTTAGTTATACCGTAGAATGCGGGTTTTTGGTCGTTTATGGATTAGTCCGTTAGATATTGAGTCATTTTTCCATAGTGTCGGTTAACAAGTTGTTAGAAAGTGGACAAGAGTTGTAAGGCAGACGCCTATATATAGATAAGAATTGTAAGTGTTGAGAGCATCAAGGTCATAATCGAATGCTAAAGATATTATGCAAAGCTCTAATGTTGGTTGTATGTTTTCTGGGTATGTTTTGATGTTAAGAGTCATTGCGAAGATCTAGTTTTTGCAGAGACATTGTATCTGGGTCGACAATGATAATATGATGAAGCTATTTTGGTACAATCTCTGTGTTTAATCTGTTCAATTATGGTAATGCGATGTTGCACTATACAAATAATGTCATGCTTCTTTGATGTGATACTTGCTTTACAATTATTGTTGTTGCAATGATGAATGTCTTGGTTGAATATTGCTTTAATACTATGTTCAATGCTTAAAGATCTATGTCCTAGTGTTGCAATAAGTTTATGTGTCATAGCCGCAACCATCCTCCTTCATTTGGCGGAAACATGGTTCCATCTGCTCTTCCTGGATGCCTCGGGTGAGACCTCATCTGCTCTGTAGGTGTTGTTGGGCGGGATAAACCCTGTCCGGGCTGGTGCTCAGGAAGAGTGCGATATGTGTCGACAGTGAGTAGGACCCCTATCGAATGGCGTCGCACTAACAGCTTCGAAAGGTTGTTTGGTCTAGATACCCTCTGTTTATATTTTTAGTTCAGTCCGAGTGAGTTAAACCTTTTTAGTTTATCTTTTCTTTTGAGTCCATGTGTTGGTAGGGTCACTTTTTGGTTTGCTTACCTACTCCTTTGTTTGGCGAGTGTGTTTCTTAGGGTTTTGGTGCTTTGGAGCAACCTTTTAGGTTTGTCTTTCCATTCAAGCATCTATTTTCCTTACTTCTTTTACACTTTGTTCCAAGCTTAGATTTTTTCTGTCAAAACAGCTCAGTAGGTGGAGTCTTTTTCAAGCCTTTTTTATTTGATTGTTTTTGAGCCATTAGGTTGTTTGTCTTACTCACACTTTGCGTTAGGTCTTACTTGCTCCTTTCCAAGTTCTTTTTCTTTAACAATTATCAGAAAAGACAAAAAGTGAATGTAGTAGCTTAGTAGTAAGATTTATCATCGTTTTGAAGTAGCATAGTTTGCTTTGCTTTGAAATTTAAAAGAAAATTAAAAAGAAATTTGATTTTGGATTGCCTAGTTTCAGTTTTTGAGAGAATATAAATGAAAAGAAAAGATTCTTTTGTGAATTTGAATGCATTATTTATTTACGCACTTTGCTTTCTGTAGAAACAATTCCACACATCGCACTGCCCTTATTGAGTAAAAAGTAACCCTTAAAAAGAAATCTTAATAAAATTAAATAGCAACATTTTTCGTTTTAGGTATCCACATCATCAACTAGCTTAGGCTAGGATTTCTGGTTTAAATCACCTTAAACCACCCGAAATCGGCTTCATTACTCAACAATCGTGGCACAACTATCTATTAGGTAAATCCATCTCTATCAAATTGTCTTGGGAACGCTCTACTGAAACCAGATTTAAGCACGAGGCCGTGGACGATTAGAATTGTTGAGGATACCCCCTCACTTTCCCATCAACCTAAAACCAGAGTTGACTTGCGTACGAGGGTCTACTAGTGCTTTTTAAAGTACTTTTGGATTTCGGGCTCTGCTACCTTTCCCATGCATTTAGACTACGCCGACGACTGTTCCCCCAGGTTTTTTCGTATTGGTTGTATCCTTAGTATCATAACCCTAGGGCTCTACACAGGTAGAGTGGAAGGATGTTCCCACTCCACCTCGGACAGACGTGGAAGGTAACCCTTTGACAGTAATCCCGGGAGGGCGGTTTGGTGATTCAAATGCTTGCACCAAGAGGACCTCCATTGGATTCCACGTAACTAACCATCGATACTCTATTAGCCTGTTATGGGCCCTCATCATCCCAAACTTGCTTCTAAGAGTATTTTCCATTGTTTTCCTGGTTTGATCACTTAGAAATTTTTTAGTGGTTTGTTGTTTGCTCCTTAGTCATAGTGGTCACTAGGTTTTTTACTTAGTTTATTTTTATAGTTGTGGAGGACCAACATATTCGTAGGTCTCGGAGGTTGTAAAACCTTCCCCCACTCACTGTGGATCCTCCACCAACATCGTGACGTCGGAGGATGGATTCTCGTGGTTCTTTTGAACTTACGGGTGAAACAGAGGTTCTTAGAGAACCACATCCCAGAAACCCAGATCGACAAGTCTTTGATACTGTCGAGGTTGAGGACCTAACTTCTAGAGAGTTCAACACTCCTTTTAACCCTCCTCTTACTAGACCTAAGGATTTGTTATTGGTACCCATAGGATTCCAACAACTCGAGTACAGTGCGTACTTGTTTACACCTGGTTACACCATGACCAACCCAGGAGATGAACAGGGAGTTCCTCAAACTTCCACCACTGCTATGGCTACAAGGATTGTTAATCCTTCTTTCATAAACAATGCCACATCGAGTTCGTCACAGACTCTTTTGCTTTGAATCCGTCCTTTAGTTTTAATGCTGGTACTCTAGGCATGCCAAGCTCATTAGCTTCGACATCAGCCTCAGTTTCTACCCCTACTTTTGGACCAAACAATGTCCCTTTGACAAGGATTCCTGCAGTGAATTTCACTTAGCCTCCTATTACACAACAGTTCCAGGGTGTGACTCAAGCTATTGCTTCCACTTCCGTTGTAGGATCGATCCCTTATGCATCTATGCCTGTTATGGGTACAATGACGGAATCGTCTGTTACTACTATGCCTGGATTTAACCCCTATGCAGGTTACAATGTTAATCCATCAAATATACCTACAGGGAGTATCCCTTTCTCTTTGTTTGTTGGAGGAGGGGGTAATATTATTAATCCACAATTCGGTGGGGTTAACACCCATCCGCAATGGACCACTGCCCCGGAAAGTAATCCACTTTCTTTTGGGTGGATCAATTTTAATGAATTCACTTCACAACCAATGGTTGGGGGCAACCCCAACCAACAATACATGAATCAAGTAGTGGGAAACACCCAATACTAGGTTCTAGTCTATCAAATGCCATTGACACGACCGTGTTTACCATTTCTGGAATCTTGGAACTTGCCAGATCTTTCAAAACTCACAAACGACACCATGTGCCATGATCCTGAATGGCCACCTGTTCCCACTACGTTTCCCTCAGACATCCTGAAGTTTGAAGGTAATACTGGTGAGGACCCCGATGACCATGTCACAACTTTTCATCTCTGGTGTTCCTCAAATTTGCTAAATGATGACTCCATTAGGTTGAAGCTCTTTCAAATAACCTTGACAAGTGTCGCTGCCAAATGGTATATTGAACTGCCTACAGCTTGTTATGGCACCTTTTGGGATCTTGCCACTATTTTCTAAACCACTTTCAACTTCCTGTCCAGTACGATGCCGGCACAGACCTTCTGTCGACCTTCTAACAGAACAAAGCCACTCATCTATCTGATCACATTCAAGAGTGGCGAAGGAGAAAGAGGCTCATTAAAGCTGACATCCCTCCAGCATTTTTATTAGAGTGGTATCTCAAATCACTCCTTCCTTATATTTCTAAGAAAGTTGCAACTTCAGGGGTGTCCTCCGAAGAGGAAACAATTTTGAGAACACAACAGCTTGACTTGGTAGATGCTCAGTCTGGGCTCTTATACAAGATTATTCTTGATGCGCTAAGGTCTAACATTGACTTAGGTAAACCTAAACCTGGACGACATGTTGATGGCATTGTGGGTTCAGTAGACTCTGCAGCGTTTGATGCTTTAACAAAGCAGGTTCACGCCTTGTCAGTCAAACAGTCTGCTGTAGAAGCAACTTCTGTTGCATCCCCCCCTTCAACAACAGAATTTGTACAACATATGTAGACAAACCAAAAGGGCCCTTGGCAGCCCAACAACAAAAGAAAGGGCAAGAAAGGGGAGGGAAACCAACAAAATCCCAAGAACACACAAAATGCCAAGGAGGGTAAAAAGGAAAAAAGGAAGGTTAAGTTCCCTTGCAAGCTGTGTCAAGAGTACCACCTTACCCATAAATTCCCTCTAATGGAGGAAGCCCATAAGCTGATCCGTGAAAAGAAACCTACTGTCTTAAAAGACCCTTTCCCTCATGGACAAAGTTCATCTTCTGGCAGCTCCGGTGCTGAGGGCACTACTCATGCCAACTCAACTGATTCATCGTTCATTAATATGGTTAATTCAGATGCTCTTTTGCAAAATCAAGCTAGAAATTATACCCCGAACCCACAACAGAAGGATGTTCCTGATTCATCTACCCCTCTCCACATTGAGAGACTGGTGGATCCGCTACCAAATATTCTGAAAGGTGTATTCAAACGGGTTGTGCACAACCCCAATGTGAGGGTTGCCTCCAACTACAATGTTGTGGAGGATTTATCCCAAACCCCCTGTGCCATGTCCACTTTGGAGGTACTGCAAAGTTTTCCATTACAATGCAGTGCACTCCTCACAGCGATCGAAAGTGTAGATTCATCCAACATGCTTTCCCGTCTTGATATGAAAGACATCAACTTCCGGTTGTTGTACCACGTTGCTCTTTAGATAGAGGTCGTCCATGGTCCCATGACCATTAGACGAGCTATTGTAGATGAGGGTGCATCTACACTCATAATGTCCATTTCTTGTTGAAAATCTTTGGGATCACCTAAGTTAGCCCCCTCAAACACACTGCTTACTGCTTTTGATGGTAGAGCCTTCCATCCACATGGAGTTTTACCATCATTCGACATCGAACTTTCCGGTAAGACAGTAGCTGTAGAGGTTGAAGTTATGGATGCTCCGCTTGACTATAACATGTTAATAGGCAGGAGTTGGACATATGCAATGTGATCCATTCCATTGGTCATTTTCTGAGTTGTAATGTTCCCACATGAAGGCAATATCGTAACAGTCGATCAACTTTCGTTTTCTCGAAGAAACAACCAGACTTCGTCGGATTTGACAATTCCATTGATTGATCAATCTCACCCAGCTTGCCAGAGTTTGGGAGTATGACTTTATGGGTCATTAATGGGAACTTTTGACCTGCATACTCTTTCCCTGTTTGTTGGTTCTGAAGAATGGTCATCTTCTGAGACTTTCACAGTCGGTTTAATGATAGATCCTTGGATTCTCCCTACTGAATCAGAACCAGTTATGCCCCAATCAGTTGCAAAGATGGCCTACTTAGATTTACAGCATACTGCAACAGAACATATCATGACTCTGTTGGTCTCTGCTTAGTTAGATATTGACTATGCACCTGCATGGTCGCCAGACTCTACCAACTCTTTTGATTGTCTAGACACGGTTTTTCCTTCTGACGAAGCCATTTTGGAAGCTATGATAGGCCTGGACCACCCTTGGGAACATTTGCACCCCAGGTCCTATTTACTTCCCGTTCTAAACTTAATAGAGAGAGGCGAGTTTTCTATGAGACTCGGTGAGAGTGTTGATTTGTCCTCTATCCCTTCTACTTCACAAGCTGTTTATGCAAAAGGGAATATGGTGAATATATCGAGAACCATCCCAATCAACATTTCCACCGAACCTGGGGTCACATAAAATATTTTTATTGGAGCGGCCTTTTCTCCTGAAGAGATCATTCTGTATAACACTACTTTTAAAGAATTATGTGACATCATTTCCTAGTCTTACGAGGAGGTTCCAGGAATTGACCCTACTTGAAGAAGTACTACGCTTAAGCATCTGTGTTTTTTCATGTATTATAAGTTGTACATTTTTGTAGAGTTAGTTTTGTTTATGGTTGTAGTTACGTCTTATGCATCTATTGCTTTGTGTTTCAGATGTCAACTGAACACTTTATAGGGTTTGCTGATGGCGCTAGCCGCCACACCCGTCAGTTGGCCGCGACTGCTTGGGTTATTGCACCGAGAGGTGCTCTACAGCTCAGTATGAGGGAGATCTTGTGAGTCGAGTGTTTGCGATATTCTCGGCCATAAATAACATTTGTATGAGGGAGATATTGTGATTCGAGTGTTTGTCGATATTGTTGGCCATAAATAACATTTGTATGAGGGAGATCTTGTGAGTCAAGTGTTTGTCGATATTGTTGGCCATAAATATCACTTTTTTTTAACACAAAATAATAATAATAAAAATATTATGTCCTCCAATAATTAAAATTAAAATAATTAGCATACCTCCCTCCCAACGCCTCTGTGAAATCCCTCCCAGCTCCTCCGCGACCTCCCTTTGCAGACCTCCCCTCCTTGCAGCACCTCCCCTGTCCTCCTCCATGCAAACCCTCCCCTCTCCTCCTCCACGCGAGCCCTCCACGCAGCCCTCCTACGCGAGCTCCTCCCTCCTCGGCAGACCTCCCCCCTCCTACTCCATGCAACCCTCCCAGCTCCTCCATGCACAAGCTCCTCCCCTCTCAAGCTCCACGCAGCTCCTCCCCTCTCCTCCTCCTGCCTTGCGTCCTCCCCTTCGCAAGTTGCCCTCCTAAGAGGAGACTACTGCAAAGACGCACTAATCCCAGCCAAGGAGCGAGCAATTTTTTTTCCACATAGATCACACAGTTTCAACATACCTTTAAAACTAGCTTTGGCAACATACAGTTCGATCCATTTCCAAGCAACCTTTAACCTTCTATACAGGCAAGCGAAACATTCTAACAATTTATGAATGGATCCATTCTCAAGCCACAACGATTTGGAATTGATCTAACACAATTCCAATCTAAGAATTTCTAACATGATACATTCTTAAAAAGGATATTAATAGCATAGACATGATTTATTAATTAAACATCCAACCAAATATTTTGTTGAAACTGCACATTTCAGTAGGGACGGAGAAACTAATATATGATTTTCTTTACAATTTTTTGGCTTGAAAAGGCAGTGCATTGAATGTTCAGTATTGGAGAGAAGATACATTACTTTGGTATCCATCTGGTCTCCAGTATTAGAGCAATATCTCCAGGGGTGAAAGAGCATGCACATTGCTATAAGAGCAATATCTACATTATTACAGCTGCATCTCTTGTGCCAACGCACATGTCAGACTTGAAAGTGAACCGATTTCTCACAAGCAAGACCTTAAGTCCTCGACGGGAAATTCATCAAAAGTTTGAAATTTTGCAAAGGCCCACACAATGCATCTACACTCATTTCCAATGAACAAACTAAGCTATGAATAATTGCAATGAACGTGAAGACTTGACGAATTAAGCTTCCATGTAAATGACAATTTTAACATGACTTGGAATTTTTCTCTTTATTTTAATTTTTTAATTTTTTTAATGTTTAAAAATAAAAATAAAAAACAATGTTTAAATTTTTTTAACATAGTAAAATTAAATTCTATTTTGAAATATTAACAAATTAAATTTATAATATATTTTAAATTATCTTTTAATTTTAATATGTTAAAATTAAACTATTTTTAACATATTAAAATTAAAAGATAATGTAAATTTTTTAATTATAACTTATTAAATCAATATTAGTTAGGCCAAATCAAATCAGGGATATGCACCAGTAGAATTAGGGATCATACTTAAGAGTTAAAATGTTAACATTTAACTCTTAAGTAAAAATAACTATGTTAAAAAAAATTTAAAAAGTAAAAAAAATAACTATTTAACTCTTATTTTACTATGTTAAAAAAAATTAAAAAAACAATGTTTAAATTGTTCTATTTTGAACTACATGAAATTATATTTAAAAAACAATATTTAAATTGTTCTATTTTGAACTACATGGAACTATATTTAAAATTAAATTAACATTTAATTTAAATTTAAATTAACATTTAATTTAAATTTAAATTAACATTTAATTTAAATTTAAATTAACATTTAATTTAAATTTAAATATATATTAATATTTACATATAAGTATATAAGTTCTTTACTATGTATAATAAGAATTAAATGTGGTATAGTGGTAAGGGTGTTGGGATAATCGGCGTGAGGTCTAAAGTTCAATACTCTTAGATCATCTAATTTTTTCTTTTAAAATATAGAATTTCATTATCATGTAAAGTTAGTTTTATACTTGCATAGATTTCAGTGTATGGGGTTTTTTTATTTCATATTTTTCAGTGTAGATGTTATTCTGTGGACGCATTGATTTCAATGTATGGACGCATAGATTTCAGTGTATGGGGTTTTTTATTGCATATTTTTCAATGTAGATGTTATTCTGTGGACGCGTTGATTTCAGTGTAGATTTCTTGGATGCATAAATCTTATTGTGGATTTCATCAATGCATAAATTTCAGTGTATATGTTAATGTTTGAATTTTTTTATATAGAGTCTAAACTAGAAATGGAAGATCTACATGCAGAAGATGCTATGAGACAAACTAGCGAAGAACCAAAAATACAGAACGTCGAATGTCGTAAAACATATCAAGGAAGAAAATCTTATGAAATGTCAACAAAAGAATGAGAAGAAGACTTGAAACGAAAAGCAAAAGAACAAAAAGAATTTCGAAAAAGGTAGTTGGACGAAATGACAGCAGAAGAATGAGAAGAATGAAGAAAATGAAATGCAGATCGACAAAAACAATGTCGAAAAAGAAAGTTAGACGAATTGACAACAGAAGAACCAGAGGAACAGAGAAAACGAAACGTTGATCGACAAAGAGTGTATCAAGAGAGAAAGTTGAAGCAGTTGGAAGAACAAAGAAATCAAGTAGCAGAACAACAAATAAATCAAAATGTACAAAATGACAAAATGACGGCAGAAGAAGGAGAAGAACGAACAAAACAAAACGCGGTTCAACAAAAAGAAAATCGAAAAAAAAGAAGTTAGGCAAATTGACAGTAGATGAAGGAGAAGAACAAATAAAATGAAACATTGATCGACAAAGAGCGTATCGAGAGAGAAAGTTGAAGCAATTGGAAGAACAAAAAAATCAGTTTGCATAACAACAAATAAATCAAAATGTACGAAATGACGACAGAAGAAGGAGAAGAACAAACAAAACAAAATGCAGATCAACAAAAAGAGAATCGAAAAAAAAAGTTAGGCAAATTTTCTCTATTTTCCAGTTTAACAATTTACTCAATCCTAAATACTTATTACTTACATTATGATAATCTTCGTAAATGTATCTGTGTTTTCAACTTAACCTGTTCCTTACAATGTTGATCAAACTCCAGTTTTGTGTCACCGCCCATGATTGAAACCAGCTAGATCCAAATCCTAGGCTCTATCAAGCGCCAAGAGGGATCAAATCTCCCGAGGTGCAAACCTCTTCTCAGGTATTGCACTCAAGGAGGTTTTCAAGGAGAGGTTTGCACCTTGGGATATTTGATCCCTCTCGGCGCTTGATAGAGCCTAGGATTTGGATCTAGGCTGGTTTACTCACCAATTGGCCAACTGGTGTCTTCGAGAGGGGCTCTTTTAGGTCCCACAATGAACAATGTGGCTGAATACAGTTCAGTCATAGAGCTACTCCGAGATGCTCTGTCCCATGGAATTTCACATTTGGAGGTATGGCTCGACTCACAGTTAGTTGTTTTTCAGTTAATGGGTGTTTATCAGGTTAGAGATCCTACTTTGCTACGTCAGTTTCTGCGCGTTAATTTACTTGAGAGACAATTTGATTATATCACATATCAACATATTCCAAGGAACTTGAATGCATTAGCTGATTCATTTGCAAACTACGTTTTAGATTGGCATTTGCATCATTCTCACACATAATAATTCATGCATAAAACACAATAACACACTTGTAAATAACCAATACTGTATATATATATCCATATCAAAAAATAGTATGAGTTTGGGTCATAAGTATGTCATAAGATACAAAATTGGGCTTGATGGCCTAAAAAATATACATAGAATATCCTTCGCCTATGGAGAGGGTGGGGCCTCATCTGCCTCTCGATAGCAAATGACCAGCCTAGCTACTTTTCGCAGTAGCCTAATCTAGGCTAGGGGCACACCAACCACATCCTCCTACATGTCGAGTGACATCCACTCGATCCTATAAGTCAGAATGTCATGAGTCAACCGACTCATCTTGCTCTCTATGTTTTCCAGCGTGGCATCAATTGCACCCACTATCACTGGTCTCACAAAAGTATGGGGGTGTCCCTCAGGACGTATTGGTCCAACATCTACATATGACACTTTGTTTTAGTACCTCAAACTCATCATAAAAATCATATGTATAAAATATAAAAATTAAATCATTTTTTCAAAACCATAAACATACCTATATCTCCCCAGGTTGCTCCTAGAGGAAGTATCAGCTCAGGATCGTGGTGGAATTCTACGCCCACATATGGAAACTGCTCAAGAGCTGGCACTTGCCATTCCCACCAACCCCGGAAATCATCCTCATGGTAACAGAAGTTGCTCTCGCCACCACCCTGGCGAAGGAAGATCTCACCCCAACGAGACAGCATTGGCTCACGAGGGTTGACTGGGGGCAAAGGCATGCCCAAACTGATAGTAGGCACCCTTTCAAAGAAAAAGGTGCAAAGTATGATTTCATACCCGAAATTATTCATCCTCCCGGTCTTACACCCCGAGAGTTGAAGCTTCATGTTCACCAAAAGACTTGAACACCAGTCATATACTTTTCCATGCAAGCATTCAGTACCTATATGCATGTAATGTCTCGAAGCAAGATGTTGTGTAGCACTCCCTCCCATCCAGTTAAGAATACTCATGATGAATTTGAGGGGGAAGCTTGCAATAGTCGAGAAAAGAATCTGACTACCGGACTTCTCAATTCCTGGTAGGCAGTAGGAATTGACATACTCCTGCACGGACAAGGCACCCACATTGTGAGAGGACCCTTTCAAGTTCACAAAGTCTCCCCTCCGAGAGAGACCTATGATAAAATAGATGTCATGTATGGTGAGTTCTAGTATTTCACCTTGGATATCAAACACCAATGCATCGGCATCCCAGTATTGGACAACCCTCTCAAGCAAGCGGATTTGTGCCCGCATGTTGACCATTCTATAAAATTTCAATAATCCACATCTTCGAAGCGCATGGAGAGTCACTGGATCTTGTAATTCTATTCGATCCATGTCCTCATGCTCCCTTTCACGCCATATGAGAACCATCCTACCAAGCAACAAGTCAAAAGTTGGTCATTTCCACTTTTTACCCTACTTTCAGAGTTGTGCGCTATTTTTGCACTACACAGTCACGGTTGAACGCTACTGTGTTTGAACTAAAACAACACACTTGGGTATAATGCACTACTTTTTCTCACACACAGCAGCGCACATACAGAAACGCGTTTCAAAAGATTGCTAGAAAATTATTTTGACCATGAAAATTGACAAACAATGCATGAAATTGCAAGTATGGGAGGAAATAACTTACTTGGTAGAAGTAGAAGATCGATTGGTGGCCCGGTTTGATCGTAGTGAACGGAGGAAGATCAAGGTTTTGCTCCAATTTTCCCTAGAAAATTCAATTGTGATATTTGATTTTTCAATTTGAAACTACTTATATAAAATTAACTTTGATTTTTACCCACTTTTTTCAAAAGTGTATAGTTTCATTTTGTCCCTAAAATGTTCTATTTAATCACTAATACCTACAAATTTTGGTGAGTTAAATTTAACCTATATATTTCAAATTTTCACTAGAAGTTCAATGTGTTAAACCAGATATGACTTGTCTTCTTTATCTGACAGACCAATATAATCACCATATTGTTTTATTATTATGTCATTGAGAAAATTTGTCGATAGTTACTAACTCAATTGTTGAGATCCTATTCTTTGGCAAGTCATGAACTTATGATCCTAGAAGCTGTCTTTTAAGTCGTTTTAAGATCTTGTTTTGACTATTTAAAAACTAAACAAGATTGCCAAGCAGACTTGTTCTCTTCAAGCTCATTAAAGGAATTGAAGGTACATCCTCTTAGGTATAAGTTTAACCATTTTCCGGAATTTTGTGGATTACTTACGAAAAAGGAATACTCTAGTCATTCGTGACTAGAAGAGTTCTTCTCTCATCATTTTAGAATTTTTAGGGGGAGGAGACTAACTATATGAAAAAGGACTTTTGGAGCCTTCTTTAGGGTTTTTAGGCTCTCGAAATATGAAAACACCAAGTGAGCACTCACCTACTCAGGCTCGATGTGAAATCCACGAGAGGATATATAGAGGTTGTTTAAGTTTTTCAGACTCTATAAACAGGAAAACACCGGCGAGCATATACCAACCCGGGATCGATATTAAAATCAATGGGTAGGTGTATGGAGTTATTGTTTAAGTTTTTCAGACTCCTTAAAATTGAAAACATCGGCAAGCAAGAACAGATCTCGGCTCAATATTAAAATCCATAGATCAATATTATAGAGTATTCTTCTATCTCTTCTTCAAACTCTGTAAACAATGAAGAAGGTCCTGAGTCTTCCTCCCATGGGCTCGTTAAAATTTTTACATGGTTGGACTTATTGAGTTTTCTTTCTTGGACTCATTAAAATAACAAGAAGGACATTCTTTTACCAAAAAGAATAAGGGATGATAAGGGTATATAACATATTTTCAGTTTCAAAGGCAGTTAAGTCAGTCATGTCCATGAACACAACACCTATTTGAGTCTATCATTCAGTTGGATTTTTGACCCTAGGGTGAACCTGATCTCTGAGTTTTTACTCCCCCAGTTGGTTATTCTTCCAATCATACGGAGGGTCTGTTAATGTCTCCTACAATGCAGGCTTATATCACTTCCCCTTCATGTTGAAAACTACCTAAGTCAATTTGTGTTGTGCTCACTATTCAAGGATACAGCCTGTGTCGACCATTTTGCAGTTTACCTTGACTTCATGTGTCGGCCATCCTGGTGTCAGTTTGTTTCATCTTATTACTTGTCCTATTCCACATCAACCCATACCTTTTGAGTGTTCCTCGTGTTGGATGATGGAGGATGCATTAAGGCCTCCCTTCCAGCGGACTTCTTCCCATCAAATTCAAATCATCTTGCTCTGGGAATGGAGTTTATAGTTTCGGTTAGTACCTTGGGGATTGCAGTCATCAGTGGCAGTTTCCCTCGCTGTTGAATAATGGGAATACATCAATGTCTCTTATTCGACAGGTTCCTCAAGTGTTCAACTGCAAGTCCACTTATTCACACTTGTTGGATCGTACTAGGTACCTTTGGCCCTATTGTGGCCACAACAGATCCCATGCTTCAGCTAATCATGGGAGCCCCAATTTTAAAATAAACACAAAGGTATTTGGGTAAGTGTTCTTGTGAACATCATATTTTCAACTTGGTTTCTATGGTCTTATGCTTGTACCTTTGATTATAATTCTAGGAATTGTTTAAGTGGTTTTAGTTTGCTGGAACCTTAAATTTTGTAAGCGTTTGTTCTTTACCTCTGCTAACCCGAAACCCAACATTCCGACACCCCAAAACCCCGAACCCAAAAGATGCGGGTTGCAGGAGTTATTTTGTGGTATTTTGGTTGTGGTCAGCCCGAAACCCACAACTCGAAAGGTGCAAGTTGCGGGAACTCTTTGTTAATAATTTTGAGAAACCTTCATCCCGAAACCCAAAACCCATAGTTGCGGCTTTTGATTTTGGATTTTTCGTTTCTCTGTTTAGTTGCGTTGCATGTTTGCGAAAACCGCAACCCGCAATTTTCGGGTTGCAGCTTTCGAAAACCCATTCATGTTTTTTCGTTCGCTTTGCATTCCCAAAACCCGCAATTTTTGGGTTGCCGCTTTTGGGAATCATGAATAGATTTGTAAATAAACCTCTAGGACCTCATCCCGTGTCCTACATCAGTTAATCTCAACCGTCGATTCATTTGATTTGGTGGATGAAATTCCGTCATTCAATCTTACATTTTGATGCCTCGTTCACGTGTTCTTACGACCAGATTGTTCACTATAATTCTTACCTTATGATCGCTTCTGAAGATATGATTGCTTGATTAGATTGGTTTGTAATGACATTTTTCAGATGCAACTTCGAATCATGCATGATTCTGGTAAATTTGTACTTTGTTATTATCCAATTCAGGATAACACATGTTGCGACGTCGTTTCACTTCAATTCAAATAATTGCAGTTCTAAAATTTGTGTGTTTTTAATCATAGCATCTCGTCATATTCAATCATTTCGATTCTCTTTAACCCTTCTTAAGTATGGTCGCAAGTATGAAGCATTTAGTTCGTCGTCTGTATTTGTTAGAAAAGTTTCCTGTTTGTTTTGAAACTTTTCTTTCTCGACGATCTGATTAATAACATGCAGACAGGTCATGAATCCTTTGATGGATGTTATATGCAAGAAGAACTTCACGCTTTGCTATTTCCAGAACCTATGTCACCACCTTTTGACGTAGGTTTTCCTGGTACCAGCAATGATAGCGAAAAGGAAAATTCTCAAATTCTTCCCCTTTGCATACCACTCCCTCAGAAGGATGAAGAGGAAATCGATGAATAGCAGTGTGAGCGAGATGACTCCATTATCCGTGATTTTATAATCAATGAGGAACCTGATATTCCACTAGCTCCTGATAAGCAAGACCCATTGTCTGATATTTCTGTTTTTGAGAATGTTGTGGATCAGCCGGAGGATCCCGTGGTGATCCAACAAGAAGATTTCCTACACCGACTCTTGCCTGTTGTTGACAGCTAGTGGGCCATTGCTCAATTTCACAATTTTGTTATGGGATTTTCCCGAAATTAGAAAGATGATCCATATTTCAAATTCTATCCCAGACTGAAGGGAGTCATTTAAGTCAAAGTTTTTTAGATTATTTTGGTAGAATTAACTGGATCAATATCTCGATCCGATTTTGTAATCCCTACCTATGGGAATTTCCATTTTCTACTCTGTTGTGATTTCTTATTTAAAGAGGAATGCCTCTTTTTCTCAAGGGTTGATAATTTTTGGGTTAGAAATCAGCAGGAGACGAACTAGAGATACTATGTCTTAGCAGAGCTTTGTAATTTTTTTACAAACTTTGTTTATACAGTAAAGTAATCCCTTTCAATCATCTCTTGCTTATTGTTCAAGTTTCTTTCACGGTGCCTGATTTCTTACTTCAAATTGTCATCTACAGTGTGTGATCGTTGTAAGCATTGATTTACATAGAGATCTATTATACTGATTTCTCTTATGGCTGATCTATGTGTGAAAATGTTTAATTGAATTTCTGTTAATTAAGATATTTTCTTAATCGATTTATGCAAATGATCAAGATTCCATTTAATCATTGTTAGTTTTTCAATTAACAAAGTGATTACAGGCTTATCTTGAACAGGTTTACATGCTTATATTGTTGTCATTTAATTTTCATTAATTGATTATGGTTTAAGTAAACAAGTAAATGCATTTTTTACATTTTTGTTGAAGCTATCAAATATATGTGTTCCTCTCACATCAAGATTGGCCTGCACAACAACAAGCTTTTCCTTAGAATAGGTCTAGCCTAGAGTAGATATTTTTGTTTTAAATAGGTTAAGTTAGAACGTTTCTAACTTTTCACACTTTTGTTTTCCTTAAGTGGAGAACTGATCCTTTGATCGAAACATCAACTCATAGAGTGCCAGCAGAGGCCGAATATCCGTGGGAGATTTCCATACCAAATAGGCTGGGGATAGAACTTCCCTTGCATAGGGTCTTTCAAATCCTTTTAGTCTGGGTTTTCACCCTCTGTTGGGAGCCTTGGACCCATTCCAGCACCTTGCAATTACCCTGCACCCCCGAGGCCTCAACAGGCCCCATTATCATTATCGATGGAACCCCTTGCGTTTGTTAACGGTATACACCAATGACTGGTAATCAAACAATACCCCCCATGTTTGACCTCAGCTCATTTATTCACATGGTTAAGGTTTGTACCTTGGGTTGTTCAGATGAAGACCTTGGGATTCTGATAGAATCACCATATTTATGTTATCATCCAAGCTGCGCAAGACTAAGCCTCACTCATTTTGGCTCTTCATGAGACATAGATCTAGTTTGTTGTTATGGCTATGATCTCTCATTTTTACATGGATCCACACTTGTATTTCAGTGGCCATGCTATATATACATCTCCTAGTTATGTATCGGTTATAATGTTGTATAATGTACACCTCTATATGATGTCAAGATTGTAATTGCTCGCTGACCTTGATTGTTGTTTCAGGTACTTTTGTAACTTGGTTCTGCGATTTCTTGCTCCTCCTTTGACTTGGAATTATAATGTATTTCGGCCATCATTTCCCTCTGAACTCACACATTAGGGGGCATCTGTTATAGGTCAAATCTGCACTTCTCCATCTGTGATCACATTGCTCTGTCAATCACACAAAAGGACACCATTGATTGAAGAGCTAGGTTGACCTGGATGAGTTATTGTTGGAACTACACTCTTCAGCTGAAAATATTATTGTTTCTACTGATTTCACAACATGTGCGCTACTATTGGTACAATAAACCAGCGTTCTAAATGCTTCTTTGCTCAAGGACAACCAACGCACACCTTAAAAAATGTTGCAAACGCTTGTTGTAAAGTATAAGAGTTTCCACTATGCTCTACTCTGGTTGTATGAAACCCGCACACATCATAAGATGAAGTCAAAAAATATATTAAGATTACGAATTGGGATTAGTTGAAGTTGGTTCTGTAATTTCCCCAACCTCCCAATTCAACCACCTCTCGATTCCAACTACCTACCTTACCCCATAAATACAAGAAGGATCCATGAGAGAGGGACCTAGAAGGAATGCTTTAACTGCTGTTACGCTAGAATAATTCCGAAGTCATTGTGAAGAGTAGGATCCCAGGACTCGGTTGCAGAAGCATTTGGACAGATCAGGTATATTTGTACTAATCTATGTTTCTTTGACAGTAAAAGGTGGAAATACCCTTCCAGTCCCAAATTAAATTTCTATTGGATTGAATGTTCATTTGGTTTAATATCTAATTGTATTTGATGATAAGTTGTTTCTTATTTCATCAGACTTATTACAGTCAAGATATGTTGAGGAAGGTTTACTTTGTGTTGTAGGTTCATCATAGCGGAGGATCAAGCAAAATCTAGGACCAGCCGTTGATAAAAAGGTACTTCTTTCGATATCTCGATCTCTTTCCATTTGTAGTAACCAAATGCAATACAATGAATGTATTTACCTATCACCCCACCCAAGTTGGTAGTGTCTTCTCCTCACTATAAGGCATTTTTCCTGTAAAACAATCTATGATGGGATTTTTTTTAGCACCTGATCCCCCATCACATGTTGCCACAGTAAACATGATCTCATCCATGATCCCATCTTCCTCCAACTTGGTGAACCCTTGGATTGTTCCTAATCTTATTAATATCGATTCGATTGGAGATCAAATGCCTCACAGCCTAGATGAAGCCACTTATGACGCCATCCAATCAAGATCGTATTCATTTGATGACCACCACGTGGTGGCATCTGAATCAGATTCTCTGCCATCTTAGCGGAAATCATCCTCACCATCGTCATATCCTCTCCTCCATACTTTTCACTCTGATGAAACAATCATAGATATTATGAGCTTCATTGAGCCTCCATGGGAAGACAATCACCATCGATCATCCTTCCTTCCGCCTTTAGCTACGCTAGAGAATGTGTATCACACTATTGTTTCACCGGATGTCATTCCCAACCCTCAACCTCCTATTCTTACCCAGGATATGGTAACCGAATGGAATTTGGAAAATATTATGCCTACCACCACCATTGACATCTCGACGAAACCAGGCGTCATGGAACATATCCACATTGGTGAAACTTGTTCGACTGATGAAATCAACACTTACATAGCCTTGTTAAAACAATTATGCGATGTATTTGCATGGATCGACAAAGAAATTCGTGGGATTCATCATGCTCTTGTTGTGCATGAGATCAAAACATATCCTGACGCCAAACTTGTCTGAAAAAAACTCTACCCAGTGCACCCTCGAAATACTGCAGCTATCAAAGCATAAATTGAAAAGTTGTTGAAAGTAGGTTTTATTTATCCTATCCCTTTGACAGATTGGGTCACTAATGTCATTTTGGTTACAAAAAAATAGGGAACCATCATGGTTTGTGTTGATTACAGGGATTTAAATAAGGCTTGTCCCAAGGACAATTACCCTACCCCGTTTATCGACCAAATTATTGATAATTGTGGCGGAGGTGTCATCTTCTCATTTAAGGATGGATTTTCTAGCTATAATCAAATTGAGATTCACCCAGCCGATCAACACAAAATTGATTTCAACTACACATGGGGTACATTTTCATACCGCAATTTACCTTTTGGCCTTAAAAATTATGGTGCCACATTCCAGCGGACCATGTCGTATTCCTTTCACGATATTAAGGATTTTGGGGAACTGTATCTCGATGATTTTCCTACTCATTCCAATTGTCGTGAGTTTCACATCGCTCATCTAACGGTCGTTTTCCTCATATGTCGATGTTATAACATCCACTTAAATCCCCACAAGTGCATATCCTGTTTGGATTCTGGAAGTCTCCTTGGCTTCATCATTTCCAAAGATGGGATCTACATCAATCCCCTCAATGTAGAGGACATCATATCCCTAGCCCCACCTATGGACATTATGGAACTTCAAAGTTTGTAGGGGAAGGAAAACTACCTGCACTGTTTCATGTGTAATTTTGCGGAAAAGAGACGGGGTTATATGCGATTGTTAAAGAAGGATGTCCTGTTTATTTGGGATGACTATGCTCAAAGTGCCTTTGACAATCTTAAGCACGCCATTACCCATGCACCCGTGTTACAACCACCTGATTACACCAAGGATTATATCATTTATCTTTTTTCCTTTACCTCAACTATTGGTATGGTTTTAGTGCAGGAAGATAGCAACGCACAAGAACATGTGATTAACTACCTTAGTAAGGGTCTCATAGACTCTGAAACCTGTTATTCGCATGTTGAGAAGTTAGCTCTGGAAACTGTCATCATTTTCTAGAAGTTTTTTCATTATATCCTGCTCTGGACTAATACTATCATCGTTGATTCTAACCCTATGTACCACATCTTAACACATCCAGTACTAGGGGGGAATATTCGCGTTGGATCGTGATTCTCCAAGAATTCGATCTCTAGTTTGAAAATGATAAATAAAAAAAGTCATTAGTATTCGTGGAGCTAATTTTTTATCTTCCCCTTATTGATCAATAATCTGGGCCCATTGATTCTCTCCCTGATGAGTCATTGTTCGTGATTATTACTTATGATCCTTGGTACGGAGATATCACCTTGTATCTCCAAACAAAACGCTTTGGACCTCACTTGTCTCACGATGAACACCGTCATGTTTGTCACCATGAAAAATATTACCTAATCATCGTCGATACCTTATATCGCCGTGGCATCAATTCCATCTTACGGCATTGTTTAACTCACGAAGAGGACGAGCATTTATTGAATGATTACCACTCGGCTTAATATAACAGTCATCTCTCTGGGATGGCTACAATCCAGAAGATCTTACATGTTGGATACTATTGGCCTTCCATCTTCAAATATTGTATGGAATCGATCAAGAAGTGTCCTCCTTTCCATATTTTTCATCATAAAAAGTTCACACACCCATCCCCGCTCCATCCAGTTATCGTCGTCGTCCCCTTCGAAAAATGGGGCATTGACTTCATGCATTGTAATCCTACCTCGGCCGGGGGGCATGGTTATATTATTGTCATTGTATACTACTTCACCAAATGGACCGAGGATATGCGTACGTACAAATAATATGGTGAAACTGTTGTACTCAATATGGTCAATCATATGAGCCATCGTCATAGACCATGGATCACATTTCCAAAATCGGATGGTAACTGAATTAAGCACCAAGTTAGTATTTTGTCATGAAAACTCAACCCCCTACTATCCTCAATCGAACAGACAAGTAGAGGCTATTAACAAGGTATTGAAAACCATGATTAAACGTATGGTAGGCACTCACAAGTCAAATTGGCACGTGATGTTTCTTTCAGACTTGTGGGAATATAGGACTTTTGTCAAAACCGCCACTGGTTTCACACCTTTTCAATTGGTGTATGGACTAGAGTTAGTATTTCCTATTGAGTGCGAAATTCTGTCTTTGAAAGTAGTCGTTGAACTTTTACCAAACACTACCGTTAAGGAATAAAGATTCCTATACTTAGTTAGAATCAACGAGACTCGTCATGATGCAGCTCTAGAAAATGAAGCGCATAAGAAACACATCAAATCCCAGTATGACAAATCTGTAAACCCTTTATCTTCAATGAGGGTGATTTGGTCTTGAATTACGACCAAAAAAATGATAAACTGGGGGTAGGTAAACTTGAGTCCATGTGGCATGGACCATACATTTTAAAATGTGTCTTCAAAAAAGGATCTTATGAGTTGGTAGATTATGACAAAATATCCCTAGGGAAGCCTCAAAATGGGCTCTACCTAAAGCGACACTATGCTTAGGTTATCTTGCATCAATACTCTATATATATTGTACATGATGTGTGTTTTTGATGGTGTGACATGTTCATTTTAGTGTGTTACTATAGGGTCTTATCTCGATTATTGCTTATACCATGTTCTGCCTAGATGTGCAGATGGAAACCTGCTATGGATTCACGGATGGCACTAGCCAGCACACCCGAACTTCGCCTCAATAGCTTGGGTACTCTATTTTCTTGTCGGTTGACTAATAAACTGAGGAGGAACTTGCCTACGTCCTGCAACTAATAACATCGTTGAGTACCACACGGTGATTGGATTATTAACTGATGCATCTTCCCTTGGTGTGGACCACATTGTTATCTATATGGGTTCCCAAATTGTGGTCTCCCATCTAAACTGAGTCTACGCCATCTGTGACCCTACACTACTTCGCTTGTTTCGGTGAGTATGTCTCTTAGAAAGGTCTTTTGAGTTTATTCAATACCAACATATCTCAAGATGTATGAACATGGTTTCCGATTCATTGTCTAACTTTATACCAGATTGGTACATTGCACATATGTAAACATTTTATTAAGAATGTATAACTGGAACGACATATAAATTATCCATTAATATATAATAAAACATACATATTACCCCCATTCATCATAAGGGCACGTTGTATAAACCACTAGATAATATTTTATATTAATTCTGGCAAAATGTTTTACAAAAAGGCACTAGTACAAAAAATCTAAATCCCATAGCTTTCAGTCTATTGCATCTACAAAATATTAAGCTCGTGGATTTCAGTACATCACTTCATATACATTATATCACTACTGCTGCTCATGGGAGCATATGATGGCCCTAGCCACCCAAAGGAGTAATCGACCAAAACGACCCGAAACTCCAACTGTCCAATGTTGATAGTTTCATGGTAGGTCGTCTATAGAGATATATTGAATGTCTATGGTCAGTTGTTGTAAGTTCTCCTAGATCTCATCGAGCTCCTCCATAGCCTCTCGATGAACCGCTACCATATGATGGACTACCACTCGCCTCTCAATGGGTGAGGATCCTGCCAGTATCGAAGGGCCAACATCTGTATAAGCAAGGTATACGGTATCAGTACTACAAAAAGATGAAAAAATAATAAAATACATAAAATTAAGAGAGTATGTTTCTTACCTACCTCTCCCCACTACTCTTCCTCTAGAAGAGCTAATTCTGGGTCTCCTCAGAATTCCTCTCCCGCGTATGCGTAGTTCTGTACCATGAGGAGCTGGCTATGCAGCCACTTGAAGAAAGTAGGTCCATAGGTGATCATGGGCCCACCACCACGATGACGGTCCATCACATCAGTCAATCACTGCATACGTGGGCCATGTGGATCAAGATCACTGATATTTACCTGGGGACGGAGAAGGGGGACCCTCTCCAAGAATAAAGAGACCACGATGGACCCATAACCAAACTACTTGAGTTCCCCTCTCCTATATTTGGTCAAATGTTCCTTCAAGTTTGCAAGGAGCCCTTCACACCAGTTGAACACTGTAGAAGCCATGCACTCAATGGAATACAACATATGAGCCCTGGTGGCTTGGTGCGAAGCCCTACTCCCTGCCACTCGCTCAATAGTGAACAACACATTCCTCAAAGGACGGCCTTGTACGTTCTTGATGGGAATATTCCCACCCAACATCTGTGTACCAAGAGTGCAAAACTGTGCGATTAAGTCCTTGGTAGTCCGGTCACCACCCCTAGGTCCAAATAGTGATACTGGTGCTCCATGCCTTGATAACCTCGTCAGAAAAATATATATCCTCAATGTCCAAAGCAAGGATATGTGCTCAAACTCGAAAATGTTGTTGATCCGGGACCCACATTCGGATCAAATAATCCAATAATTGAAATTGAGCTCTCATCCATTATACATGGAAGAACTTGAGCCACCCACATGCCCTTTGTTGGAACATTTAAAAAACCCACTATGTCATTCTAGACTTAGGATAAAATTAATTAATCATTTATGATTAATTTCCTGAGTTTTGACTAGGTAGAATAGGCCAGTTTTGTCTTTTAGTGGACCACATGCTATCCTCATTTACAAAAATGAATTTGGATAGATTATGGATAAGATTTCCTTGGATTCTGTCTGATAATATTCCATTCCTGAATTAGAAAGACACTATCCAGTTTTACTTAGCTTTGTCCTATTTTTTCTCCTTTCTAGTGGAAAAGATAAAGCTAGTTTACTTGGAATCTTTTTCCACTTGACCAATTCGACCTCCACATCATATCTAACCTTCTAAATCCATCATTACAATCCATTTAACTCACTCATGAGCTGCCATACCATACTTTCCCAATTCGTGAGCCTCTAGCACAGTTTTGGAAACTGATTTTGCCACCTAGGGGGTTTTTTGTCTTTTCTAAGCCTTTTCTTTTTGCTCTTTCCATATTGCTTCAAAGCAATTCAATTTTCTCCATGGAGGATGTATTATACATTGTTATGATATCAATGAATAAGATACAGAGTGGTTTCCACAATTTATCTTCTATATTCTTCTTCTCTCATTGTCTGAAATATTCTATGGTGAAATTGTCTTATGAATCTAGTTCCTAGTAATTGAAAATATCACATGGTATCAGAGCTAGCTTGATTCAAAACAATTTCCAAGAGTGTTTTTTGCAGGTATTGCCATCACCAAGAGTGCATCAGTATGGATCAAAATCAAGCCAAAGTTGTGACTCTCACTCCCTTCAATTTCTTTGACTAGAAGGCGCATATGATCATACAGCTTTGGAGCAAAGGATTGTATAGAGTCACTATGGGGCTTGAAACTGAGCCAGTAGCTGTTGCATTAAGATCCAAATGGTTCAATAAGCTTGATGAAGCTTATGGGTTACATTGTCTCTCTATATCTCTAGATCTTCTATTCCATATCGATTCTCTATCAACTACAAATGAAGTGTGGACAAAGCTAGAGTCTCTCTTTGGAAAACAGGACAAGCTCAGAGGGTCATTTGTTGGAGATTGAGTTGATCTCTCTTAGTCCAAGTAATTTCAATTCTATAGAGGATTTCATCTCAAAATTCAAGAACCTAGTGCTTCAAATGAAGCAATGTGGTATAGAGAAGAAGGATGAGCAATTAATCCTTACCATTCTGTCAAACTGAGCTCTGAATACTCATTATTTGTGTCTACTTTTCATTCTACAAGACTTGCAGTTCCCAAGTGGAAGATTGAAACCTTGGATGCATTCATTGATTCGATCACTCAAGAAAAAGACAAGCTGGTCAAAATGAGGGATCAATCACCCTCCAAAGACTTTGCACTTGTTGCTCATGGAGCAAAGAGTTTCAAGAATGACAAATTCAAACAGAAGATATTTTTAGATGAAGAGGATTTTGATGGAGATTCCAAATCCAAGAAGATGAAGAAGGAGAAGCCCAAGTGTTCTTATTGCTGCAAAGGAGTTCTCATCCTAAGAAATCTTGCTTCAAGAATAAATTGGACATCATGGCCAAGATGCTTGAAGAGCATAACATAGATGTTCCTGACTTTGCAAAGAAAGAACAAGGAAAGCTTGTTGTAGAACAAGAACTCTGTCTCCAAGCCTCTCCCAAAGGTAAAAATGTTTATGCTTTGAGCGCTAGAGTGAAATATAATTCTGATGTCTCTGATATTAATTCAAATTCTGATATATCAGAATCAGAAGCCTCCACCTCTTCCTTGGAACAATCTTCAGTCAGTTCATCCAAGTCTACTCTCAAAACTAGTCATTTTTTACTAGCTTCCGACTTGTCTTCTGAAAGGTCTTTCCACCATCATTCAAATATTTTTTATTCTAATTTAGAATATGATTTATAGTATGATATGAAGGTAATTACATATCCCACATCATATTCCCAACCTTTGGATGTACAAAAGACCCTACAAACCCCAATTTCTCCAGTTAAGGAACTACACAATTCTATGTTTTCCTACACTATGTCACTTGCCTCTGCTGCACTTTTGTATTTCATATCTTTCATTGGTTGGAAAGCCATGTTTTTTGATTTCTTTGGACTGATATTCCACACATCTAGACCCAACACCATCATCCATGGTTCAAAAGTCAAGTCCTCACACTATCTAGGCTCGCTCAGCTGTCAGGGTGATCTAGTTTCTCACGCTTTTCCGACTGAAACTCTGCTCGATCATGGAGACTCCACATCTTTACTACTTTCTACTCCATATGAATAACATTCTGATCTTTTAAAGCTGCATGATCTCATTTTAAATATCAGAAATATTCTACATCAATTTGAGAAGAAAGTACAAGAACTCGTACACCACATTCCAACTACAGAAGAAATTGATCCTGTTGAGCTCATTGTTTCTCCTTGGGAAGGAGTATGCATAGATATTCTTTCCATCATTGATTATGTTTTCAGATTTTATTATGAGTATGTTACAGCAGGAGGAAAAATTCATTTGATGCTCCTCCATCATCAGAAGATGAACTTCATAGAGCTTCAACACATGGTTCTTTCCTACACAACATCGATGCACTGATGCATGATCATGACATCCACAATCTCTTCATCAAGTCAGTTACTCAAAAGCATCCCATGCAGCTCATTCAAATAAGCAACATGACAGTATGAAGACATCAATCATGTCCATTTTTGAGGGAGGGTTTTGTTCCCATGAGGTTTTCCCTGTTTCCTCGATTTACATGGACTACTTATTTTTGTATTGGAGTGACCATGAGCCTTAATTCTTGGGCCCTATATTTCTAATATTTTTTTGATTCCCATCACATAAAGTTAGGCTTAAGGGGGGGGTGTTGGAACATTTAAAAAACCCACTATGTCATTCTAGACTTAGGATAAAATTAATTAATCATTTATGATTAATTTCCTGAGTTTTGACTAGGTAGAATAGGCCAGTTTTGTCTTTTAGTGGACCACATGCTATCCTCATTCACAAAAAAGAATTTGGATAGATTTTGGATAATATTTTCTTGGATTCTGTCTGATTTTATTCCATTCCTGAATTAGAAAGACACTATCCAATTTTAGTTAGCTTTGTCCTATTTTTTCAGCTTTCTAGTGGAAAAGATAAAGCTAGTTTACTTGGAATCTTTTTCCACTTGACCAATTCGACCTCCACATCATATCTAACCTTTTAAATCCATCATTACATTCCATTTACCTCACTCATGAGCTTCCATACCATACTTTCCAAATTCGTGAGCCTCTAGCACAGTTTTGGAAACTGCTTTTGCCACCTAGGGGGTTTTTCGTCTTTTCTAAGCCTTTTCTTTTTGCTCTTTCCATATTGCTTCAAAGCAATTAAATTTTCTCCATGGAGTATGTATTATATATTGTTATCATATCAATGAATAAGATACAGATTGGTTTCCACAACTTATCTTCTCTATTCTTCTTCTCTCATTATCTGAAATATTCCATGGTGAAATTGTCTTATGAATCTAGTTCCTAGTAATTTGAAATCTCACACTCTTAAAGCGTTTATATAATGAGGATCATTTTTCGCTTGAACATCCTCTAATTCATTCTCCTGTTCCTTCCATTGCACTATTTTAGTTTCTAAACCCTGCATAAACATCAAATTGAGAGGTATTAGATCCATTTCATACCAATAAAAATCAATTTTTTGTTCCCATTTCAAAGTTTTGGGGCCACTCTGCACCGACGCACCCCATCTTTAAAGACAGGGTGTCAGCGACGCACTTATCCCATATGGGATGTGCATCACCGCTAAATGACGCACTTCCCGAAAGGGAAGAGTTTGTCACCCAGGGCGTGCACTTCCCCCTATGGAATTACCACTAAAAACCACCAAAACGTGCATAAAAACCAAAATTTCAACCATGAAATTGAAGGGAAACGAGAGAAGGATCACTTGGAACTGACGGAATGCAAAATAGTTGACCGATGCTCCCTCAATCTTCACCACAAATTCGAGCTTGAAAGGGTTTTTTTATCACTTTCAACTTGGTAAAAAAAATGGTAAATATTTTTTACTTTTTTCCCTTTTTGATATCAAAATGGAAGATTCATATTTTAATTTTTATTATTCCATGTGGTTTTTGCTAAGTTGATCTTATTTTTGTGTTTTAAATCCTAGTAATGGATCTAAACTTTGTTCTGAATCTTGGAGGTTGAGGTTAGTGTCGTTTGACTATGACAGAGGCCATTGTTGGCTTTTCATACTCATTATCAAGTGTGAAAAGACTTTAGAGAAAGTTTTGATACCATTATCGTGCTCATTAAAACTAAGTATAAAACATGTCGAGCTTAGTATTTGTTTTTTCTCATGCTTGTTAAACATGAGAATAAGTCACTGAGTTAGCTTTTATCTCTTTTTTGGGCTCGTAAAACTAATACGAAAAAAGAACCCCCCTGGAGTCTCCTTTAAGCTCTTTTCAGACTCCCTAAATAGGAAAAGATCACCAAGCGAACTTGATTCTTTCACGCTTATCAAAGTATTAGAAAGGTCATCTTTTCTGTGATAGTTTACCCTTTTTTTGGACTGGTAGTACTATTTATGAAAAAGGAATACTCTAGTTAATCATGACTAGAAGAGTTCTCTCTCGTTGTTTTATCCTTTTTCGGGTGAAGAGACTAAAATCTACGAAAAAGTACACCTTGGAGTCTTCATTAGTTTTTCGGACTCTCTAAACATTAAATGATGCTGATTTTTCCTTCGGTGGACTCGTTAAAACTCAACATTGAAGGTCCCTTATAAGGATGAACCCCTCCTATCTCAGGTTCGTAAAACATGTGATATTGGACTCGTCCTAAGGACGAGCTATATCAATCATTTGTTACCCTCCTCGAGCTCATTAATAAACAAATAGGTACTCGTCAATCATGACAGGTAATAAGGAAAGAGTGTGTATCTACCCATATTAGTGGCATCTTATAGTCACCCTTGAACATGCCACTTGTTTTCATCTCATTCAAACAACTTGGATAATATGCTTGTCTTCGAGTCGTTCCACTGAGTCTTTATAATCCTTTGGGTCATCCGAAGAATGTGAGTCAATCATTTGTTGTATTAGGTCTTGGTATCCATCTCGTCATGTCAATGTTTCCAAGTCATATCATTCCATGTTCAAGGGAAGTCTATTCTCGAGTCAACCACTGCAGTCATTTTACCTTCCTTTGTGTCGGTCACCTCTGAGTCAATCTCAAAAGTTTCTCTACATTCCGATCTTCTCCAAAACATATTTGATCTTGTTTCATGTTGATGATGGGGGAAACATCATGGCCCTCCTTCGATGGGTTTATCCTTGTCGACTTCAACACATCATCCAAGGATTGAACCTAGAAACCAATCGAGTACCTTGGGCCTCCATGCCTTAATGGAAGGTTACCTCACTTTCAACAGTAAGTTTATATCATTGACTTCTGATTGAAATATTCCACTGAATGTTCAACCCCAACTCATTAATTCACATTCAGTGGTATGTATTGTGATACCTTGGGGATCATTGACATCAATAATTATTTCCCTTGTGCTTGTTAACAGTTCACATTATTGACCAGTAATCAAGTGTCTTCTAGCATGCTCGACTTCAACACATTGTAATCAGATGGTTAGATTCGTATCATTGTGGGTTCAGGTTGAAGACCATGGGATAACTTATGCATCTTTCCCTGGCTGCGATGGAGACTTTTTGAGTCATATCACACGGATACACTCTTGTATTGGTCATGACTATGTAATTATATGATCATGGATCTACGCTTGTGTCTAGTAGCCATGACTATGTCCAATTAGTCAGTACTAACATGGATCTGCAATGTATTGGTCGGCAACCGTGTTTTGAGTCATTTGGGACATGTATCTCGGAGTCTATTGTACTACAGAAGTCCTTGTTCATCATTTCAACCAATGATCTTTTCCTTAAACTTCCATATGTCAAAGCACTTCACCTATCCTATTCCTATAGCTTCATGCTTTGGGGGGCATTCTATTACACCAAAATCTTGTCATCGGGACTTATGTGTCCTTCACTTGCCCTAATTCCTAAAGCATTGATCCCAAATTGATTGAGAGAAGGGAGTTGTTATGGTTTTTCCTTAAGTTGTCATGTCGATGCACCCTGCACATTGAAAAAGTGCATCAGACCTCTGACAACACGCTTTGCATATTGACATATCGCGTCATTGACACCTTTTCCCTTTGTACAAAGTGCATCACCCTTGAAAGACGCAGGTTGTATTTTTACAAACTTCCTCACTATAAATTGAAAAGGAAAAAGAGAAGCTTCGAGCGTCTTCTAGAAGGAATCTATTCATGGAGGCTTATCCCAAGATATCAGCAAAGGTGGACTTCGATCCCCTGCCTTCTTGGGATGATCTCTTAGCCTTCTCCATCAAATTCCCAACCCCTTCTATCCATTATGGCCTAAATATTCAAGCCTCTTCTTCATGGTGAAGGAAGGAAGGACTAGAGCATATAAATGCTAGTGAAATTCTGCTAGAGTGAGAACCATTTCTATTAAAGGAAAGATTGGATCAATGAGGAAAAGGTCATTGGGAAGAAATTGCAATGTCAAGGCTTGGTTGTAATCTCCTCTTCTATTATTTCTTTATTAATACAGTAACTATACATTATTTCCATAAATATTTGTTGTTGATTATAGATCTTTAGAATTAGTTTCCTTGAATTCTAGTTTAGATTAATTTATATTGCCAATTACTATCACTTGTATGTTTCCACTTGTTTGTTGTTTCTTTTGTTGCAGCTAAAGATCAAGGGATACGTAAGACAAGGAGACATCACCTCATTTGCAAAGGTGAGTAATCCATATGCACTCTTTTTAATTTGTTTAATCTAGGAAAAGTTTGTATGTTTTGTCATGATTTGTTCTAGATCTATCACATTTAGACTAGGGGGATTGGTTAGTGTTCGCACTGACGGATTGTCTGCAAACAAAAATAGACCCCAATCCCTTAAATGAGCCCAAAAATAGCTTAAAACAGTCCAAACAATTTGGTGCTCGCTACTCTCATGGACAGAAACGGACTAACGACTGATTCCGTGAAGGTTTTGGAGGGACTGTTAGGAGCATTGCTGACAAATGCACCCCCCGCCCACCTCGCCCACACACATATGAAAAGAATATAACACATACCCATCAATTGTAATATCCAACTATATTTGTTTCAAATGTCTCTCTACCAAATTGCCTACCTTGCATAACAAACTCGTAGAAATACCATGCAAGGACACCATCCCCAAGGGACCATCAATGTCACATATCTTGCCTTAAACAATTTCAAAATATTTTCTACAATACTGACCTTCCTAACATCCTAACCCATCATAACTAAGGTGATCTAGGGTTGCTTCTTTTAAATATTTTCGAGCACAGAAATAAAATTCTAAAGAAAACCAATTGATTCCTTACCTGTTTTAAGGTTCGATGGGCCAAATTTCATCTTTGTGGGTGTTAATAACCATCATCATCAACAACAACAATAACACACTTAATAAACTCATTTTGAACAATATGTCGGTTATGGAAATTGATCCACTCACCAGTTGGCATTGTTTTCGAATTCCAACATCGACTTTGACACAACTTCGACAAGTTCCGAATTCAACATGACTTCGACAAGTTCATCAACCTTAAATAGTTTCGTGACATCGGCATGCAGCGTCGACCTGCGACTTGCGACTATCGAACAACGAAATATTGTCTCTTTGTTTTACAGTCGACTGTAACGGTTGAACTTCTGAAACCATTCTAACTTCTTTTGTAACTGAACGTAACGGACAAGCACCCAAGCGTCTCATCATTCTATATAAGCATGTAAAATATTGTAACATAAATCTTATCTTATCTTATCTTTGACTCATCTAGTAATAGAGAAGATCAGTTCACATTCCTGCATATTGTCTGTGTGTATTTGTGTGTGTAGTGTACTCCTGCTTTGCTTATTCTATTTCTTAAGCTTCTGCCACAACAGAGCCGACTCATTCAGTCGAACTGTTGTCCCCCTCGTTCACTTGGGCGCGTGTGGATCATTGGTATCAAAGCAATCAGTTTTGTTCGTGCTTAAGTTTTTCGTAGGAACTTCCAGCGAAGTTACCTGACCGATGTCAGTTCAAACAGGCTCTCAATCTTAGCAATCCAAGAAGACACTACCTCTAGAAATGGCAAAAGAAACAGATGATAGACATATAGATGACGAGACAGCACAACTTATTGAGCAAGCACTGGCTTGACAACGGACTGAAATGTTCTCCCAGTTCAATGAAATTCTCACACGATTTTCTTCGACATCCGAAGAATTTTCAATGAGAACTAGCGTCGACAATATCAGCCCCTTCAAAGTGCAAATGAATTTGGACATATCGAATCTTGAAGGAAAGATTGACGCGGAATTCGTCGACAATTGGGTACAACAATTGGAATCCTATTACTCTGTGAATCAACTCTCAGAAGCTGAAAAGATCACCATTGCATCCTTAAAGATGTCAACACCTATGCACTGTTGGTGGTAGAACCTCTCTACAAAGATGGAGAAAAGTAGAGACCCCATCGACACATGGGAAAAAAATTTCGAATACATCCAAAAACAATTTTACCCACCCAAATACCTCGAACACCAATATAAGAAGTGGCAGCAACTAAGGAAATGGAAAGACCAATCAGTAAAAAGTTACACCGACGAATTCTATCGACTCATGGCTAGACTTGGCATCTAAGAAGAAGAGAAATTACTTGTTCTGAAGTATGTTAGCGGATTGTCCTAGCACATTCAACAGGAAATGGAATTTATAATTGTCACTACGCTTGCGGATGCTTTCCACTATGCCAACAAATTGAAAACCAAGCAGAAAGGAAAATTATGCTTCGCGACAAAGCTGACATCAAGACGACCACCTGACAAGAAGGAACCAACCGACTTCGACAAGTCAAAATATTCTCAGCTGACACCGCCAAAGCCAGATCACGGGAAAAATATTTTTTAGAAAAGGGAACGTATCAAACAACCGCCTACCAGAAAATGGTGTGATTACCACCACTCATCTTGGCATGATACGTCTGAATGCAAAGCTCGGAAGACATTTTTGGAAAAAGTGTCAACATCCAACGCATTCGACAAGATGGTGGAATAATTTTATCCTGATGCAACAACCCTTTTGACATCGACATCGACCACTCCAGCAGCCTCGACTATCGTTGATGAGGAGGAGCAAGAGTGCCTATCCCATACACGGATATGGGTCCAGAGAAACTCATTACATCTGATTGTGGATATCAATTAATGGTAGCCAGAATAATTTTGTTTCTGAAGATCTGGTGAGAAACTAGGTCTTGTTACCACTGTGCATCCTCAACCTTACAACATCGGTTGGATGAAGGATGGACAAGAACTACTGATCACCCGACAATGCAAACTTGCCTACTTCATAAATCCTTTTGAAGATGAAATACTATGCGATGTGGCACCACTCTCTGTAGCCGATGCATTGTTTGGGAAACCTTACATGTGGGATCGCCATGGAATTTATCAGTCACGGCCTCAGAAGGTGATTGTCAAAATATGAAATCGATGGTATGGCATAGCAGAGTGACAACCTACACCAACGGTCTCAATTATATCTGCTAAACATACAAAGAAGCTCATCAATCATGCTCAGACGTTTGCATTAATCATGATCAAACTGCAACATTCTAGGAAGACTGCAGCAACAAGTCGACTCACCGACCAATGCAGCTCCCGATAGAAGTAATTGATCGACAATGTTCTTGACGATTATCAGAGTTTATTCCAAGAGCCGAATGGAGTACCTTGACATTTCCAGGTAAAGCACTCCATTGAACTTGATCATGGTTCTTCTTTTCCTAATGCATATGTTTACAGAAGATTCATTCTCGAAAATGAAGAGATTCACAAACAAATCCAAGAATTGATCAACAAAGGTCATATCCGACCCAACTCCTCTCCTTGTGGAACTCCAGTCATCCTCGGTCCAAAGAAAGATAGGACTTGGCGCATGTGCATCGACTACCGGGAACTCAACAAAATTTCGGTAAATAATCACTACCCTCTGTCGCGGATAGAAAAGCTCATCAATTGTATGAAATGTACCAAATTCTTTACTAAGCTTGAACTCAAGTCGGGATATCATCAGATTCCAATCGAGCCCAAAGATGTGTGGAAAACTTCTTTCAAAAGCAAGGAAGGATTGTTTGATTGGTTAGTCATGCCTTTCGGCTTAACCAATGCACCTACAACCTTCATGCGATACATGGAAAATACTCTTCAGCCTTTCATCAAAAAATGTTTCATTGTCTACCTCGACGACATATTGATTTTCAGGTGAACATGGGAAGAACATGTCAGACAGCTTCGACAAGTCCTTGACACTCTTCAACACTATCGACTCTAGTTCAATATGTATAAGTGCACCTTTTTTATGACCATCATAAAATATTTGGGGTGTGTAATTGACTCTGAAGGCATTCACGTCAATCCAAAAAAAGTACAAATCCTCAAATATTGTCCCATTCCTCAAAGCATTCAAGAACTAAGAAGTTTTCTTGGTTTGGAAAATTTCTATCGACGATTCATACTTAGCTTCAGTCACATAGCCTGGCCCTTGAATCAGTTGACGAAGGGAAATGGAAAAAATGTCTTCAAATTGACATCGACACAACAAGAAGCTTTTGAACAGCTCAAGCACAAGCTCTGTACTGCACCAGTACTTGTGTTACCTGATTTGCATTAGCCCTTTGAGATTGAGATGGACACGTCGGACTATGCCTTAGGCGTATTTATCACCCAATCTGTTCACCCAGTCGCTTTTCATTCCGAAACTTTTAACAACACAATTAGAAGATATTCGACGTACCTGTAATACCCCAAATTTTGGACTTTTAACCCATTATATATTTTGCTAAGTATTATTTCATTTTACTTAGGTGACATTAGAAATTTGAGAAGTTATTTTTTTATGACCATGTGGACCAGCACATTAATGAGATGGGAGTCACAGTCCCCTATGGTTTGGAGGATAAATTCCAATTAAAATAATAATGAGAAACTATTATTGGAGACAATTGTGAACCCTAAAAAAAACTTTAGGGAGAATAATGAAATCAAATAAATAAGAAAATAAGAGAATTCACACCAAAGAGAATAAAAAGAGAAAAGAGGAACTCATTCAGAAATGAACATAATCATGAACATTATCACACCAAAGAGAAATGGGAGTTGGGAATAAAATTAACCAGGGCTAAATGAAGACAAGGAATGGGGGCAGTTTTGGAGCACAAAACTGAACCAGAACAAGAGAAATCATAAAATCTAGGTATAGCTTGGAACACTGGTTGTGTTCAGGTAGGATAACTACCCCAAGCTTGCAAGAGAACTGCAATTAATCTGAATAGGTTGTGACTGACTAATTCTCTTAAATGGCCGAGACTTAAAATTCCCTGGAGCATCCTAGAGATCAGGAGCACTGAGTTGGATGTTGGGTTGTCTGCTGCAGCACAACTTTTATAAATAACTTGGGGAACAAGTTAAGGGAAGCTAAAATATAAACTTTGAATCAGGGGGACTGTGAACTCAACTCGGGGGTGACCTAGAAGCAAGGAGAACTTGTTGTTGAAAGGTTGGGAGGTTTATGGCTAGGTTCCACTGGTCATAAGAATACAGATAAGTTTATATGTTGTGTTTACATGATAATTTTTATGAAACAGTTGTTAGGGTTTATATATGTATACTTTTGTTTTCTTTTGAAAGGTTTGTTTTACCAGATCTGAACAGAAATATATATTATTATGAGTATGGACCTTATCTAGATTTGTATACCTTTGTAATATTGCACAAAATTGTGATCTAATTGAGATACCTTCAACAGTGCCAGTTATGTCTGATGTAAGAATGAACTCATTCTTGGTGCAGTAGTTAGACAAAGTTATAAAGTAAACAATGATATATAATCTTGAGATAGGTTTTATAAAATGGGCATTGTTTATCTTATATTAAACAGATACTTCGGATGTATTGGAATAGAATAATTTTTATTCAACAAATCCCACGATTGATTGAGAATTTGTTTCACATGTTTATGGCAGACATGTAAACCGTGAGGTACATGTCATGCCTTTGTATTTTATAAAACTATTATTCTATCTTTGTATAGATAAACAAAAAACACTGTGATGATAAATAATTTATATCTACAGTTGAATGGAATTTCCAATAAACGATAGAGTTACATTTTTTTTGCTATCTACTCTGTTTACGCATGCCATTTAATTTCTATCATGGAAAATTGATTTATTTTAAATCCAAAATTGTATACGATTATCATTCGGGATGAACAGTTCTTAGTCGTTTTTATCCCTTTTAATTATGATGCCATTATTGTCAGCATGGGAGGTTGATCCCTAGGTTCGAGTTTCGACCAGTGACATCAAATCCCAAGTAATACGACTATACTGTGTCGCTCGTGTTTATCTTTTTAAGTGGTTGTGCCTTAACTGTAGGCATGGAATCCCGAGCACTTTGGTCGAAGCTTCAACCTCTATGTTTAGTGAAACTAAACACTACACGGTGGACAAAACAAGCATTAACATGATTCATTCATAGTCAAACACTGTATGAATTACTGTTACAAGATAGGGTCGTGTTACCTATCGGTTCACGATTTCACAGTATTGCATCTTTATAAATAATTTGTAATTGAAATTTGAATGCAAATCTATATCATAATAACTCTGTTCTTATACTTTAAAAAAAACTAAAGACGAAAGTCAACCACGAATTAAACAACTCTGTTTATGACACCCGGCTAGGGTTTTACATGCTATTTACATATTTGAATACATTATTTACAAAACAAAAATAGCAAAGTCCAGAGCTGTCACATTCATTTCAAAACTGGAGTTCCCTTCATGGGAGAATCTTAAGTCGAGACAGAGTTTTAAGAAACGACGACACACGGTGTGGTCGAACCAACCCTTTTCAGATTAATAAAGTATTGTTCATAGCACACGTTCAACATAATAATAGTTACATTCACCTACAGGTCGTGCTGAGCCCTCAAAATATTTAAACACAGTCGTATACAAAAAGAGAATCGGGACGAGGGCCATTTCTATTTCGTGATGCAGATAGGAGATGGGCCGAATGTCTTAAGTAACCCATCCCTAACCATCTGGGTAGTTTCACCCGAGGGACATGGAGATGAAGGGTTACCTAGACACCCATGAAGACTTTTTTTCCTTCCTAAGTCGTGGAGCCATTTGTGGTTTTCCCAACATGCCCTCAGCGGTCGTTGCACCTACATTATGAATTTGTAAACAAGAATTCAGTTGTGAACAATAAGAAGTCAATGTTAAAAATTGATGGTAAAAGCATGGGTTTTTATAACCGCTTACCTTTGGGATAGAGTCGACGCGAGCACCAAATCATGGTTACATATAACCTGCACAAGAACCACGACAAGTTAGCCCGACAACTTTAATTTACAACTAAACGAATAAGGTAAAATGAAGTAACATTGCATAAAACAACTATCTCTTACATGTTTCTACATGGACATACTAGAACGATGTTGCTTTCTACCTCACACCGTGTCCATAATTAGTTGGGAGCACCTTCTACCTAGTTCGGGTGTGAACCCTCTTCTCAAAGCAGAGGTTCTCTACGGTGAACCAGTCGCAACATCAATGACCAACCTGAAACGAAGCAAGGGTTTTGTTTAACACATTGATATCGGTTCGAGGGAGAGGTTACCTCTGAGACCAGTTGCACCATTCCATTAACTACTTGGTACGATATGGAAATGGGCACCAACAACCAAACTCAAATCAACAGTGCAAGCGTGCTCACTTTTCCCAACTGGATGACCCAGATATTGATCAACGGCCGAAGCTGCCTTCTATTTTATTAACCAGCAGGAGGTGGGAAATGCATTGGTTTTCAGAGTTGGCAGCCTCGTGTGATAGCTAGCTTGGGCTGGCTGGAACACGCATGGGAGTTTTCATTTGTTGACTAGTGAACACCGTGTCTCCAAGAGTGGAGTCACTTGCCAAGAGGGCACCCAACGGGTTTAAAACATTGGTTCATGCATTGGAAGTCTGCATGGCAGATTCGTAGGTCAAGCACAGTCACACAACGTTAATATGTTATGTGCACATTAACTTCAGTGCATAGTTACAACCACATACAATATATATTTTATTGGCCTATGACTACCATGGCGTTTATCAAACAATTAAGTTAGTTGACTTTTTCGTGGTAGTGTATTATGGTTTCACTTAAGACCTAAGTTCGACTCTATGTCAACCTTATAAGCGCATAACCCATATACATATTACATTACAATATATATATATATATATATATATATATATATACATTACATTACTTTCCATTTAATATTGTTTGTTATGTGCTTGATTCCCATATGGTGAAAATGAGAGCGCATAGGCTATACTATATAATCCTAGGTCCTTACAAGGGTAAATCGTAGAGTATAGTTTATTATTAATACGTAGTTTATATGTTAGTAATGTAGTTAGAACATATAACTATGTTAAACTAGTTTTGTATTCGTATGAAACTTTAAAGGTTTATATTTCATAGTAATAACATTTTAAGAGTTATATTATAGTTTTGTGCATTGAATTGTTATTGTTGCACATAATTTTATATGGTCGCAAATCTTTTCGCATATAGTTGCTATGCATTTTATTTGGCATATGAATTGTCTATGTATACTAACATGTTATTGTACAGGTTACGCCAGGATGTTTATAGGAGATGTCAAGTGTTGAACCTTGTGTGAAAATTAATATTAGTAATTAATGAAGTATAGTGCACACACCATCAGAATAACACCTAAGTAGACTATTTTGACAACTAGATTACATGTTCCCGGACTTGGTTTAGTTATTAGAATCTTTGATTAAAAAAAATGGCATAGAAGAGACGTGACAAATTGGTATCAGAGTTATGGTCACTAAACTAGGACCTTTAGGCTCGTTTACATTAAAATGTTGTGTATAAGAATTTTATTTCTGTAACATACTATTTCTTAGTTATTGAGCAGATACTTTGTTGTTTCTATTGTCTAACAATCAGCCGTTGACCGCACATAGATAGAAGTGTGGCTGAAAATAGTAAGGAAGGTTGGTTGTGGAAACATCTAGTCAGCGAGGATAAGTGACTAGTAAGAAGGAAAGGAATCCGGAATCTCCACAAGGAGCGACAACATCTAGTGAAATGTTGGAAAAGGTCAAAATTCTTAAGGATGAGATGATCAGCACTAAGGAAGACAATATCAAAAACTTTGAAGAATAGCGAGAAATAAATGCAATTCTGCTGCAAAAGCTGACTGAAAAGGAAAACAGTCACATTCCCACACAAGAAGAACAACATGTAGACAAATTGTGACGAAAAGAAATTCCAAATTTAAGACTACACCTCCAATAAATTATGTGAGTTATAATATGGAGTTCAGTGACAAAGAGTCACTTGGTTAACATTCCGAAGATTTTTTTCCTATAAAGAAAAAGAAAACTGGAAAAATAAATCAACTACACTCATAACTGAGAAAGATCAAGCCTCCTAATTTCAACGGGGAAATTAAAACCGGAGAAGAATTTGAGCTGTGGCTTCAGGACATGGAGAAATATTTATGCATGTTTGACTATTCTAGTCTCATAAAGGCAAGGATTGTTGTTTTCAATCTGCAAGGGAAAGTTTCGGCATGGTGGGATGACCTTAAGCTGACAAAAGCTATCAACGAGAAAAAGGTGAAGTGGAAAGCTTTTGCGACATTCTTCAAATAGAAATATCTGTCCAAAAGATACTATGACTGAAAAGTAAAATATTTTTATGACCTGAAGCTAGGACAGCAGACTATGGAGGAATTAATCAGCAAATTTCTAGAATTACTCAAGTATGTTCCTTATATTCGAGATGAAAAAGCCAGAATTCAACGTTTCCTGAATTGTTTACCATTTGGTTTCAAAGACCGGATAGAGTTTGATGATCCGAAGACATTGGAAGATAATTTTAGAATGTAATGTCCCCATTCAAATAATTGTATAGCAGACAATCCCCATCAATCCTACCAAGTTCCCTAGGTTGAATGGGTACATTGGGAATTGTAATAAGGGAGAAAAGGAATAACTTTTATACGTTAGAATAGTCCAAGTATTTAATAAATAAGTTGAATAAATGAATCCAAGAGGAATTATAGGTGGCAAATGGTTTTGAGGACATTTGGAGGATGTGGGACCCACACTAGCTTGATTTCTCACTACCACATGGAAAATCTCACTTTCCATTCTGAATCCATGGGAAGGAAAACATTATTGGAGTAGGTAAGGCATACACATGGCATGGTGCATTATAGGTCGAAATGGGATGGAATGGTAACCTCCATGGAAGAGGAAGAGTCAAATTGGAGGCTAGTGGACACTTGGGCTAGATTCCCTAGTCTTATGAGAACAATGATGAATCATCTATGACATTTATGAAAAAATTCAGATCTATCCCCCAAAAATAGGCTCAAGGAAGGTTCTCATGGATTTGGAGAAGCCCAAAATACTCCTACTCGAATTTGGTAGAGGATGGAAGGTTGGAAACTAGGAGACAAGTGGCAAATGTGGAATATTTCCTAAGTGGAAATATCTAGAAGCTAATGAGAGGATTTCGACCCTTAGAAGGCTAATGTTGGTTATAAAATGTAGAAATGAATTATGAGAATGGCTTTTGATCATTTGAGAAAAAATGCATTTGTGAAGAGAGAGCTAGTGGATGACTAGTTTCTTGCCTTAGCCAATTTCGAGGGTGAAAGATTCCCATCCAAGTTGGTGTTTGGAGAGGCCACTAAGGTCTTTCATGGAGCTTTAATGGATTTTTATTTGTAGTTATCAGCTATAGGGAAGCTCATGGTTTTCTTTAGTGCAGCACCATCTCTCAACCATTTTCAGTTTTGAAGCAATATTCATGCTCCTTGAGGGAGGGCGTTTTTGGTGAGCTCTTGTATTCATTGGGAGATATTCCTATGATGTATTTCTGATTTTAATAATAAAATATCCTCTGTTCTTCATATTCATAAATTCTCAGGTCGAAATACCCACTGATTTTATCCAAAAATGTTGATTAATGAGCAAACAATGTCCATTTCCCCACTACATTGATGTATATCATTATAATGCTGATGATTTCGAATGAATGGATGATTCTCTGATACATTTGTGATTAATATACTTCCATGGATGTATTTTACAAGTTTCATGTACTGTACTTGAGCATTTTAAGTATTTTTACTCAGTTTAGTTGCATTGGGAGAAGAAATAGTGCCATTTCCCCAAGGGTTGAATGGGTGATTTTTGCAACTGAATGGGAGAGGGTTGGAATAGATATAATGGTTCAAATGAGACCTTTATAAAATCCTTAATAAATTCCCTACCTTTTTTCATAAATTCGAGGGATTTTGGAAGCATTTGGGAGGCCATTTTCAGTTTTACCCAGGGGGGATTTGATGCACAAATTACTAGTTAAAATCTCATACATTGACCTGAATATAAATCAAGTTTGCAGAATTATTTTGAGGGTTATAAATAATCCTTGAAACTAATATTCAAGTCTAAATATCATTCATATACCCTTACAGAATATTTGGGAGCATTTGGGTTAATTTGGAGGCCAAAACAACAAAACTAGTCAAAGGTCGAAATTGGGGAAAAATTGGAAAATTGGGCATTTTCATAAATTTTTGAAGAAGTGTCATTACAAGTGGTATCATATAATGGTATTGGAACCTAATGGTATTAAAAAGAATCCAAAAAAATAAACCACCACCCTTTGAACCAGTAATTGAAAAAGTTTTTGTTGAAGAAGTAGTAGAAGAAAAAGAGTTTTTTTCTAAAACCATGGGTAGAGAGGAGGATGAAAAATTAAGACATCAGGAGGAACTTAATGCAACCTTAGAACCATGTTTCTCTAAAATTTCCACCAATATAGAAAGAATGGGTAACAAATTTATGCAAGGATTGGAATTGTTGGTTAGCCAACTTGGAAGCAAAGGGGTGATAGGAGATAACAATGGTTCACACTCAGGGGAAAAGATAAAAAGGAGTGAGTGTATTTTTTCAAGAACAGGAACACATAATAGACCTAATGAATTTCAAAGCAAACAAAGGCATACTACACCTAAATTTATCATACCCAAAGAAGAGCCTGACATTCAGGTGGACAGTATTAAACCAGCAACTAATTGGAATGGGTTGAGTGAAGAGTGTAAACGAGGTTTACCATTCAGTGACTTTATTGATGCAATACATAAAATGAAAAGGAGGGAAGACAATAGGAGTCCATTCCAAAACAAAGAATTAAATAGTGATATTGGGAAAATGTCACTTCCTACTTTTGATGGTTCTTCTCAAAATTCTGTTAACGCTTGGGTGCAAAAATTGGATGTGTATTTTCAGCTGAATCCTATGTTGGAAGAGGATGCATTAAAAATGGCCATTTTGCAATTGGAAGGAGATTCCAATGAATGGTGGTTTCATGGGATGAAAACCTTGGGTCATTATCAGGTTAAAACATATGGAGAATTTGTTGACAAGGTACTAGAAATATTTGAACAAAAAGATCCAAAATTGCATTTCAAATAACTAGCTCAATTGAAGCAAACTAGGACCCCTACTGAATATATGTTGAACTTTCAAAAATTATCAGTCAAGGTGGCTAATGTATCTATTGAAAGTTTGGTATTTATGTTCACTGAAGTTTTGGTTGAACCCTTAAAAGGTTTGGTCAAATCCCACAAGCCAACTACATTAAAAGATGCAATGAGCTTGACTAGGGATCTCCAAAATGTGCTTCCTAGAACGAGATTTCCTCCCAAGCCTAACTTCAAATTTGAAAAGAAACCTTGGAAAAGGGATGCATATGATAAGAAACCTTGGAAAAAATATTCATTTGAAAGGAATAAAAGGTAAGGACTAAACAGGGATGAACTTCAAAAAAATAAATTGTGCTTCACATGCTTTCAACCATGGACACCGGGGCACAAATGTACTAAAGGAAAGGCTCAATACATAGAAGTATTTTCTAATAATGAGGGGTATGATGGGGGAATGGATGAATATGGACATATTTCAGATCAAGAGGAGGCATATGAGATATCAGGAGAAGAGGAAAGACAAGAAGAAAATCAGCCTTCACCAGACAAGGCAAGAATGGCAGTACTTTCAGCAGTACCTCACTATCATACTATCCGATGCAAGGGTGTGGTACTAGGGAAAAGAAATTCAGTTTTGGTAGATGGAGGAGACACCCATAAATTCATTGATGTAGATATGGTGGAGAAAAGAAATATACCTATTGAACCATTTGATGGCTTCACAGTTGTCATTCCCGGTCACAACACAATGCAATGCAAAACATGGGTGCAAAGCTACAAGTCACTGTAGGTAACTATACTTTTGTTGATATTTTTTATGTGGTTGATGTTGCTGATACTAATGTGGTTTTGGGATTTTAATGGATGTATTCAATAGGAGAGAATACAGTACATTATCAAATTCTGGAAATGAAATTCCAAGATTCCAAAGGAGTACTAAGAGTGGTGAGAGGACAGCACACTTAGCCCAATCAAGTAGTAACTTGCAATAGTATGAGATCTATATTGAGGCATGGGGACATAGAATGGGCTATTGAATGTCATATTACATATCCCAATCCAAATATAAAAATTGTTGAACACCCAAAGGAGATAGAGAGACTCTTGCAAAAATATGAAAAAGTTTTTAGAGACCTTCCACATGGTAGACCACCAGATAGGGGGGTTGAGCACAGCATTGTTTTGGAGGGAACTTCACCCATTTAGATACCACCTTATAGACATCCTAAAAATTTCAGAGATGAGATTGAGAAATATATCCAAGAACTCCTAGAGTTGGGACTCATTAGACCAAGCTCTAGCCCTTATGCTTCTTCAGTAGTGCTAGTGAAGAAGAAAGACGAAACATTGAGAATGTGCATAGATTTTAGAGCCTTGAACAAAAAGACTATCAAGAATAGGTATCCTATTCCTAGGATTGATGATCTCGTGGATGAGCTACATGGGGCCAAATACTTCTCCAAAATTGACCATAGATCAGGGTATCATCAAATTCGAATGAAAGATGGAGATGTGCAAAAGACTGCTTTTCGATGTCATTATGGCCACTTTGAATTTCTTGTCATGCCTTTTGGGTTAACTAATGCTCCACCCACATTTCAAGCATGCATGAATAGGATCTTTTTCAAGAAACTAAGAAGGTTTGTTTTGGTTTTCTTTGATGACATTCTCATTTACAGTAAAACATGGGAAGAGCATTTGCAGCAATTAGAGATTGTGTTGAGAATTTTGCAAGAAGAGTCCTTATTTGCTAAGTTATCAAAATGTGAATTTGGGATGAAAGAAATACTGTATCTTGGGCACATTATTGGGAAAGAAGGGGTGAAGGTACACATGGAAAAAATCAGGGCTATCTTAGAATGGCCATCACCAAAAAATATTACCGAATTGAGAGGCTTTATCGGCATATGCACCTACTATAGAAAATTTGTGAAAGGATTCTCCAAGTTGACTTCTCCGCTCACTTATTTGACTAAGAAGGATTATTTCAAGTGGGATGAAGAGGCTGAAAAGGCCTTCAAAAAAATGAAAGAGGTAATGAGTAGTTGTCCCATACTTGCACTTCTTGATTTTACTAAACCTTTTGTTGTGGAATGTGATGCTTCAGGTGGAGGAATAGGGGCTGTCCTAAAGCAAGGCCAACACCCCATATCCTTTGAGAGCAGAAAGTTGTAGCCTCATGAAAAAATTTGCTCCATCTATGATAAAGAAATGCTGGCCATTATGCATGCATTGGCCAAATTCAGACAATACTTAGTGGGCAGCAAGTTTGTGGTGAAAACTACAACAATAGTCTAAGACACTTTCTCACCCAAAAAGATCTAAATGAAAGGCAACAAAAGTGGGTAAGCAAGATTCAAGCTTATGATTTTGATATTGAATATGTCAAAGGAAATAATAATATAGTAGCAGATGCTTTGTCAAGAAGACCTTTGTTTTCTCTCATGGACATTGCCAAGGATTGGAAAAACATGCTACTAGTTGAATATGCTAAAGACAAATTTGATTGTGATGTGTTGGATGGAATCAAAGGAGATGATAACTACAGGATTTTGAATGGGATGATATATTATAAGGGAATAATTTATTTAGTTCAAAACTCAAATCTCAAGTACTGAATTTTGCAAGAAGCACATGATTCTCCACTAGCGGGCCATCCGGGGATCTTCAAAACTTATAGACAGTCGAGGCAAAGGTTTTCTTGGAAGGGGTTGAAGGAAGATGTTTAGAAATATGTGAATGAATGTAAGGTATGTCAACAAAAAAAATCAGAACTTACATGTCCAACTAGCCTATTACAACCCTTTCCCATTCTGGAGCAAAAATGGGATAGTATCTCCATTGCCTAAATCTTTGGGTAAGGATTGCATCTATGTGGTAGTGGATAGGTTGAAACAATTTTCTCATTTATTTGTTGTTACATCATCTTTTAGTGCTGCACAAGTGGCTGATATTGTTGTCAAAGAAATCTTCAGATTGCATGGGCTCCCCAAGAGCATTGTCAGTGATAGAGATAGTAGATTCATGGGTGCTTTTTGGCAAGAAATTTTTAGATTAGTGGGCACTCAATTGACTCCAAGTACCAGCTATCATCCACAAACTGATGGACAAATAGAGGGTGAATCAATGGTTGGAAGGGTACCTAAGAAACTATGTGGGAGAGCAGCAAAAAGCATGGGAAAAATGGCTACACTTGGGTGAGTTTTGCTACAACACTACTTATCATATGTCAATAGGGATGTCTCCTTTCAAATCATTATATGGTTATGATGCACTTACATTTGCTGAAATTATATTTGGTGATAGTAGAGCCCCAAAGGATAAATATTGGGTGGAAGAGAGCCAAGAAATTTTAAAGCTCTTGAAATACAATTTGGAGGTTGCTCAAAATCAACAAAAACAATATGCCGATTGACATAGAGAAGAAAGAACCTTTCAGGTCAATGATTTGGTATATTTAAGGTTGCAGCCCTATAAACAAACATCTCTCAAAAAGAATGGAGCAGAAAAATTAAAACCAAGGTACTATGGGCCATACAAGGTAGTGCGGAAAGTTGGAGAAGGAACATATGAACTAGAAATTCCGGAATGGAGTAAAATCCATAATATATTTCATGTTTCTTGTCTCAAGAAATCCCTTGGTCAGTAAATCATCACTTAATAAATACTTCCTCCTTTGGATGATGAAGGTCATCTCACACTTGTTCCGGAAAAGATTTTGAAGACACGGGAAAGGTCCAGGTTAAGGAGTAGAGACATCAAAGAATATTTAGTGCAATGGAAGTACTTACCAAATGAAGATGCCACATGGGAATAGGAGAAGATTTTGAAGAATCCTAATTTGAAATTGCTTGAGGACAAGCAATCTTGGGTGGGGAGGACTGTAATGTTCCCATTCAAATAATTGTATAGCAAACAATCCCCATCAATCCTACCAAGTTCCCTAGGTTGAATGGGTACATTGGGAATTGTAATAAGGGAGCAAAAGAATAATGTTTATACATTAGAATAGTCCAAGTATTTAATAAATAAGTTGAATAAATGAATCCAAGAGGAATTATAGGTGGAAAATGGTTTTGAGGACATTTAGGATGTGGGACCCACACTAGCTTGGTTTCTCACTACCACATGGCAAATCTCACATGCCATTTCGAATCGATGGGAAGGAAAACATTATTGGGTGATTATGTAAGGCATACACATGGCATGGATCATCTTAACTCGAAATGGGATGGAATGGTAACCTCCATGGAAGAGGAAGAGTCAAATTGGAGGCTAGTGGACACTTGGGCTAGATTCCCTAGTCTTATGACAACAATGATGAAGCATCTATGACATCTATGAAAAAATTCAGATATGAATTCTGACATCTGACCATTATGACATGTCAACCCCAAAAATAGGCTCAAGTAACGAGCTCATGGATTTGGAGAAGCCCAATATACTCCTACTCAAATTTGGGGGAAGATGGAAGGTTGGAAACTAGGAGACAAGTGGCAAATGTGGAATATTTCCTAAGTGGAAATCTCCAGAAGCTAATGAGAGGATTTCGAACCTTAGAAGGATAATTTTGGTTATAAAATGTAGAAATCAAGTATGAGAATGGCTTTTTATCATTTGAGAAAAATTGCATTTGTGAAGAGAGAGCTAGTGGATGACTAGTTTCTTGCCTTAGCCAATTTCGAGGGTGAAAGATTCCCATCCAAGTTGGTGTTTGGAGAGTCCACTCAGGTCTTTCATGGAGATTTAATGGAGTTTTATTTTTAGGTATCAGATACAGGGCAGGTCGTGGTTTTTTTTAGTGTAGCACCATCTCTCAACCATTTCGATTTTTGAAGGCATATTCATACTCCTTGAGGGAGGGTGTTTTTGGTGAGCTCTTGTATTCATTGGGAGAGATTCATATGATGTATTTATGATTGTAATAGCTTCATATCCTCTGTTATTCATATTCAGAAAGTCCCAGGTCGAAATACCCACTGATTGTATGCAAAAATGTTGATTAATGAGCAAACAATGTCCATTTCCCCACTACATTGATGTACATCATTATAATGCTGATGATTTCGAATGAATGGATGATTATATGATACATTTGTGATTAATAGACTTCCATGGATGTATTTTACAAGTTTCATTTACTGTACTTGAGCATTTGAAGTATTGTTACTCAGTTTAATTGCATTGGGAGAAGAAATAGTGTCATTTCCCCAAGGGTTGAATGGGTGATTTTTGCAGCTGAATGGGAAAGGGTTGGAATAGATATAATAATAAAATAATGGTTCACATGAGACCTTGATAACATCCTTAATACATTACCTACCTCTATTCATAAATTCGAGGGATTTTGGAAGCATTTGGGAGGCCATTTTCAGTGTTACCCAGGGGGGATTTGATGCACAAATTACTAGTTAAAATCCCATACATTGACCAGAATATAAATCAAGTTTGCAGAAGTATTTTGAGGGTTATAAATCATCCCTGAACCTAATATTCAAGTCTAAATATCATTCATATACCCTTGCAGAATATTTGGGAGCATTTGGGTTAATTTGGAGGCCAAAACAACAAAACTAGTCAAAGGTCGAAATTGGGGAAAAATTAGAAAATTGGGCATTTTCATAAATTTTTGAAAAAGGGTCATTACACAGAAAGGCTAGATTGTGTTTTGAACAGAGTCAGAATAAGGCTGAAGTATCTAAGAGGTGGAATGAAAATAAGAAAACAAAATCTGATAGTAGGCAGAAAGGACATAAGCCCAATCATTTCAGAAACCAAGTTATGCGTGCACCTTTCAGCAACAAGTTCAATGGCAGTAAGTCACAATAAAAATTTGTCCACAAAATAATAAGATGAACATTGAAGGCACAAGAAAACTGGAACACACACCATCTAAACCACCACTCAGATGTTGGGGCTGTGGAGAAAATCATAGATGGTATGAATGTCCTCATCGGAAGGAGAAAAGAAAATCAGTGCATAATCTTCAAGGGGCTTCTACAGTTCAAGATATAGAAAGGAGTCCAAGAATCTATGCTGCATTAAAAAACTATCGAGAAGAACATCAAGCCTCTATAATCGAGGTTGAAGGTATGATTTCTGGGACACCTGTGTCTATCTTGATTGATTCTGGCGCATGTAAAAGTTATATAGACCCAAAATTTTGTGAGTCATGCAAACTAAGAAAAAACAAATACATGCAGCCTTGGCTGGTTCAAATGGCCACAGGAGCAAAAAGAAAAGTTTCTGAAGTAGTAAATCAGTGTCCTTTAAGTTAAATGAATCTTACACTAGTACAGATTTAAATGTTTTGCCATTGGGATCTTACGATTTACATATCGGTATGTATTGGCTGGAAAAACATAGGGCTATCCTAGATTGATATCAAAAATCTGTTACTTTTATGAATGATGTTGGACAATTTGAAAAGATTCAAGGGATAGTAAGGACAATGAAGTTAAGGGAAATTTTTGCACTTCAACTAAAAAGAAATGCACAAAAAGGGTGTAAACTATATGTTGTTCACTTAGCAGAAAATCAGAAAAGTAAAATTTCAAATTTAACAAAACACCCTATGTTGGCTGATTTTGAAGATGTGTTTCCTGAAGAAATTCCTGAGTTTCCCCCCAGGAGGGAACTAGATTTTACAATAGACCTATCCCTAGGATCAGTACCTATTTCTAAGGCACTTTATCGGATGAGTACTCCTGAATTGATAGAGTTGAAAGTACAATTGCAGGAGCTTTTAGAAAAAGGTTATGTCCGTCCAAGTGTGTCCCCGTGGGGAGAACCTGTGATCTTTGTACGGAAGAAGGATGCCACATTCTGACTGTGTATTGATTATAGACAGCTGAATAAAGTAACTCTCAAAAATTGGTATCCTTGCCAAGGATTGATGATATGTTCGCTCAGGTTGGGGTTGTTATTGTCTTTTCAAAAATAGATTTAAGCTCGGGTTATCATCATATCAGAATTAAAGAAGAAGATGTGCATAAGACAGATTTCCGCACTCGGTATGGACATTATGAATTTGTGGTGATGCCATTTGGTTTGACGAATGCACCAGCCACATTTATGTGCCTTATGAATAATGTTTTCAGTAAGTACCTGGATAAGTTTTTTGTAGTGTTTATTGATGACATACTCATTTACTCAAAGAATGAAAGTGAGCATGAGGAACATTTAAGGTTAGTGCTGCAAGTCCTAAGGGAAAATCAGTTATATGCAAAGTTAACTAAGTGTGACTTTTACAAAGACCAAATACAATATTTGGGTCACATAATATCATCCCAAGGCATTGCGGTGGATCCCAATAAGATCAAGGCCATAATGAGCTGGCCTACGCCCCAAAATGTAAACGATGTCTACTCTTTCATGGGATTAGCCGGATACTTTTGGAAATTCATTGAAAGATTTTCCGAAGTGGCTCATCCTATCACATCCCTTCAGAGAAAGGAAGTCAAGTTTATTTGGATAGCCAAATGTGAATCTAGTTTTGCGAAGCTAAAACAATTGCTTACTTCAGCTTCTGTTCTAAGGGTGGATGATCCTTATGGTGACTTTGTAGTATGCACAAATGCGTGCAAGGAAGGATTGGGAGGTGTGTTAATGCAAGATGGTGATGTAATCGGTTATGAATCTAGGAAATTAAAGACGCATGAATTAAACTATGTGATGCATGATTTAGAACTGGATGCCATAATTCATGCTTTGAAGATGTGGCAACATTACCTGCTTAGGAAAAGGTTTGTTCTTAAAACTTACCACATTGGGCTGAAATACATTTTTTAATAGCCAAATCTGAATGGAAGGCAAGCAAGATGGCTAGCTTTCCTAAGAGAATTTGATTTTGAAATTCAGCATATTAAAGGGAAAGAAAAAAAAAATAGCCGACGCTCTTAGTAGGCGAATGCACATGCTAACAATGGCTTCAATTAACAATTTTCAATCTGATTTGGTCTTGAAAATCTGGACAGCGCCTAAAAAAGACCCAAAATATCTGAATTTAAGGCAAAAATGCCATGCAGAAAATTCAGAATAGCAAGCAACAGATTACAGTATATCCAAAGATGGGTTGCTGCTATTTAAAAACAGATTATATATACCGGATCATGCAGAATTAAAACATTTGATTCTTGATGAATTTCACAAGAGGCCATATTCTAGTCATCTAGGTTATAAGAAAATGATAACAGCTGTTAAAAAACAACACAACTGGCCCATATTGAAGTCTGAAATTCCTGAGTATATAGCAAAGTGTATGGATTGTCAAAGGGTGAAAGTGGAACATCAACACCGGGCTGGTTTGATACAACCTATACCTATACCAGAATGGAAATGGGAGACTATTTCCATGGATTTCGTCACTGGGTTACCTAAAAATAACAAGCAACATGATGTTGTTATGGTTGTGGTGGATAAGTTAACTAAGGAAACTCATTTCATACTAGTTAAATCCACATTCAAAGCAACAAATACTGCAGAAATATTCATGAAAGAAGTCTTTCGACTTCATGGAATTCCGAAAGTGATTGTATCCGATAGGGATGCAAAGTTCACTTCACATTTTTGGAAAGAGTTATTTACAGGTTTGGAAACCAAATTGAACATCATACCATCCTCAAACAGATGGACAAACTGAGAGGGTGAGTCAAATCCTGGAAGACATGCTCCGCTTGTATGTCATGGATAACCCAAAATAGTGGGAAAATTACCTACACTTGGATGAATTTGCTTACAATAATGGGTATCAAACTTTTGTGGGAATGAGTCCATTCAAATTTTTGTATGGCAGAAAATGTAAACCCCTATGACTTGGGATGATCTGGTGAACCAAATTGTGTTAGGTCCTGAATTGTTAGAAGAACTAGAAAACATTGTGCAAAATGTTTAAAAAAACTTTCAAACTGCTCGGGACAGACAGAAAAGCTATGCAGATCAGCATAGAGAACATAAAGAATTTGAAATTGGGGATCATGTATTCCTAAGAGTGAAAGCAAAGAAAATATCTTTGTGTTTGGGCAAGGTTGCCAAGTTGGCACAAATATACCGTGGTCCTTTCCAAATACTTGCTATAGTAGGACCTGTTGCTTATCAGTTAGCTCTACCAGCAAAATTTAAAGTACATGATGTGTTCCATGTTTCATTTCTAAATAAATATGTATATGATCCTAAGCATATTGTAAATTGGCATGTGATTCAGGTGGAATCAGAAGGAGACTTCCAGACATATCCTGTATGCATATTGGATTGGAAATAGGTGGTACTTCAGAATCGAACCATCGTCTAGGTAAAAGTGAAATGGGAGCACTATAAGCCTGAGGAGGCTACCTGGGAAATGGAAAATGAAATGCGAGCAGCATACCCTTTTTTGTTCGAAGAAGTACATGACACAAACTGATTTTGGTTATTATGTTTATTTTTTTGTTTTGAAACTGTTTAACACCAAGGATGGTGAAAACTTAAGGGGAGGGGAAATGTAATACCCCAAATTTTGGACTTTTAACCCCTTATATATTTAGCTAAGTATTATTTCATTTTACTTAAGTGACATTAGAAATTTGAAAAGTTAATTTCTGCTGACCATGTGGACCAACACATTAATGAGATGGGAGTCACAGTCCCCTATGGTTTGGAGGATAAATGCCAGTTAAAAAAATAATGAGAAATTATTATTGGAGACAATTGTGAACCATAAAGAAAAGTTTAGGGGGAATAATGAATTTAAAGAAATAAGATAATAAGATAATTCACACCAAAGATAATAAAAAGAAAAGGAGGAGCCCATTCAGAAATGAACATAATCACGAACATTATCACGCCAAAGAGAAATGGGATCTGGGAATAAAAACAACCAGAGCTAAATGAAGACAAGGAATGGGGGCAGTTTTGGAGCACAAAATTGAACCGGAACAAGAGAAATCATGGCAGCTAGGTACAGCTTGGAACAATGGTTGTGTTCAGATAGGAGAACTACCCCAAGCTTGCAGGAGCACTGCAATTACTTTGAATAGAATGTGACTGACTGATTCTCTTAAATGGCAGAGACTTAAAATCCCCTAGAGCATCTTGGAGCTCAGGAGCACTGAGTTGGCTGTTGGGTTGTCTATTGCAGCAGAAATTTTATAAATAACTTGGGGAACAAGTTAAGGAAGCTAAAATATAAACTCTGAACCAGGGGGACTATGAACTCAGCTCGGGGTGACCTAGAAGCAAGGAGAACTTACTGGTCAAAGGCTGGGAGTTTTTTGGCTAGGTTCCACTGGTCATAAGAATACAGATAAGTTTATATGTTGTGTTTATATGTTGTGTTTACATGATAATTTTTATGAAACGGTTGTTAGGGTTTATATATGTATACTTTTGTTTTCTTTTGAAAGGTTTGTTTTAACATATCATAACAGAAATATATATTATTCTGAGTATGGATCTTACCTATATTTTTATACCTCTATAATATTGCACAGAATTGTCATCTAATTGAGTTACCTTTAGCAGTGGCAGTTTATGTATGATGTAAGAATGAACTCATTCTTGGTGTAGTAGTTAGACAAAGTTATAAAGTAAATAATGATATATAATCCTGATACATGTTTTATAAAATGGCCATTGTTTATGTTATATTAAACAGATACTTCGGATGTATTGGAATAGAATAATTTTTATTCAACAGATCCCACTATTGACTAAGAATGTGTTTCACATGTTTATGGAAGACATGTAAACCGTGAGGTTTACATGTCATGCCTTTGTATTTTATAAAACTATTATTCTATCTTTGTATAGATAAACAAAAATCACTATGATGATAATTAATTTGAATCTACAGTTGAATGGAATTTCCAATAATCGACAGAGTTACATTTTTGTTGCTATCTACTCTGTTTATGCATGCCATTTAATTTCCAACATGGAAACTTGATTTATTTTCTATCCAAAACTGTATACGATTATCATTCGGGATGAACATGTTCTTAGTCATTTTTTATCCCTTTTAATTATGATGCCATTATTGTCGGCATGGGAGGTTGATCCCTAGGGTCGAGTTTCGACCAGTGACATCGAATCCCAAGTAATACGACTATACTGTGTTGTCCGTGTTTATCTTTTTAAGTGGTTGTTCCTTAACCTTAGGCATGGAAGCCCGAGCACTTTGGTCGAAGCTTCGACCTCTGTGTTTAGTGAAACTAAACACTACACAGTGGACAAAACAAGCATTAACACGATTCATTCATAGTTAAACACTGTATGAATTACTATTACAAGCTAGGGTCGTGTTACCTATCGGTTCACGATTTCATAGTATTACAACTTTATAAACAATTTGTAATTGAAATTTGAATGCAAATATATTTCATAATAACTTTGTTCTTACACTTAAAAGGAAACTAAATACATAAGTCAACCACGAATTAAACAACTCTGTTTATGACGCCCAGCTAAGATTTTACACGCTATTTATAGATTTGCATACATTATTTTCAAAACAAAAATAGCAAAGTCTAGAGCTGTCGTGTTCATTTCAAAAATGGAGTTCCCTTCATGGGAGAAGCTTAAATCGAGACAGATTTTAAAGAACCGGCGACACATAGTGTGGTCGAACCAACCTTTTTCATATTAATAAAGTATTGTTCATAGTACACGTTCAACATAATAATAGTTACATTCACCTACAGGCCGTGTTGAGCCCTCAAAATATTTAAACACAGTCGTATACAATAAGAGAATCAGGCTGAGGGCCATTTCTGTTTCATGATGTAGATAGGAGATGAACTGAATGTCTTAAGTAACCCATCCCTAACTGTCCGGGTAGTTTCATCCTAGGGACAGGGAGATGACGGGTTACCTGGCCACCCATGAAGATTGTTCTTACTTCCTAAGTCGTGGAGCCAGCTGTGGTTTCCCCAGCACGCCCTCAACGGTCGTTGCACCTGCATTATGAATTTGTAAACAAGAAGTCAGTTGTGAACAGTAAGAAGTCAATGTAATAACTTGATGGTAAAAGAATGGGTTGTTATAACCGCTTACCTTTGGGATAGGCTGACATGAGGAACAAATCGTGGTTAAATATTACCTACACAGGAACCATGACAAGTTAGCCCGACATCCTTAATTTACAGCTAAACAAATAAGCTAAAACGAAGTAACATTGTGTAAAAAACTATCTCTTACCTATTTCTACATGGACATAATAGCACGTTGTTGATTTCTACCTCACACCATGTCCAGAATCAGTTGGGAGCACATTCTCCCTGGTTCGTGTGTGAACCCTTTACTCAGAGCAGAGGTGCTCTACGGTGAACCAGTCGCAACATCAATGAGAAACCTGGAATGAAACAAGGGTTTTGTTTAACACATTGATATTGGTTCAAGGGAGAGGTTACTGTTATCACATATATAGTAGCCGGGTTACCATACATTATTTTTCTGATTCCAGTACACTATTCAGCCAGTGCCCTTACATTGAGATGCTGAGATGAGCATCTATATTGGATCACTATCAGATTTTGGATAGCAGTATATATTCCCCATGCCATGACTGAGTCTCAGGACACTCGGAGAGATAACCGATGTAGCCATTATATTATTTGTACAGAGCAGTCATTAGTGCCCAAAGTTATCATTTATTTGTGTTCCCAACCCTGATGGAGCTTTGATTAGGGTAAACGGAGAACCTTGTTATAATGAGCATGTAGAATCATTTGATGAAGGGTTAAAGAACACATATGGGGATGAATTGTTGAATAATGCCAAAACTAGCCTTGTTGAAGAGGAGGATGAATTATATGAAGTTGATCAAAATATGTGTATGGTCATGGAAGATTCTGATTCCTCTTGGGAAGAAGAGCAAGCAGCTGAAATTGCAAGAACAATCAATTTGGAGTTACTTAGAAATGAATTTGCTGAGGAAATAGATGAATTGAGAAGACACGAAAATCAACCTCAATGTCATGAACAAAACAATGAAATCATTCAAGAACCTATTATTGAGAATCAAGCACCTGAGGAAGTTGATGATGGCATAAGAGATATAGGAAGAGATGAGCAGTTGCCTAATGATCAAAGTTTGGAACAAATTCCCCATTTGGAAAATTTTCATGAGCAAACAAATGTTGAAGAAAATATTGAGAATCCAATACATGAAGATGAATTTGATGATATTAGGAGGGGAGAAAGAATTCCTTTTACTGTTAGGGAATGGTTTTCCTTGACCGATCATAATAGAGAAAGAGAAAGCCAAGGGCTTGCACCTATTTACCCATGGGAAAACAATATTGCAACTAGGGTTGAAACAAATGAAGAGTCTGAAGCCTCCCATTGTTCTGATATAGAAGATTCTCTATCTCATTTATCTCTAGAAGATGGTAATTGGATTCAAGTTCATGATAACTCTTTAAGTTGGGAAGAGGATGCCTTAATTAATGATGCACCTGAAGGAGAACATAATCTAAGCAACCTTGCTATTTTTCAAACTCCTTCAGAACCTCAAAGCCACGTTTTATCAGCATATCCTCATGTCCCTAATTTTCTCCTACCATCTGAGTCATCTAGTCATCATACTCATGATCTTTCTCATATTCCTAGTTCCTCTACATTTTATACTGAGTTAGTTTATACTAGATTGGAAAACATGGCCATTCCAGTCCCTTCAGGGGAAGTCTCTAGTCGTAATACTGTCATATCTCATGAGCCACCTCCCTTGGAAGAAAATTTATATTTTTGGACTGTAGGTGAAGTTGTTAAAAGATTTGTGTCTTCTCATGAGGAAGAGTCAAATGAAGTAGTCCAAGAAATAAGAAGAGAAGTTAGGGAGGTCCTTGTTGGCAGAATTGCTTTTTCCCTAGATGGTGGTCCACCCAGAGTTCATGCAATTCCTTCTAGGAGGAGCTCAAGGATTGTCACACCTCAACCGCAAAACCCTACTGAAATCCATCCCATTCCTATTCGTAACATTGGAGTTATTCCCAAATCGGTCAATAGAAATAGTTTTCCTACAGAAATTCAAGTCATCATCCCCAACCATTTGTTGCATATAAGATCGGGACAAGCTGATGACTTATGGGTTGGACCTTTTACAGTAGAGCAATGCATTGATGGCATGTGATTTCTAACCACTGGTAGTGGACGATGTATTTTATATCCTGTCAATCAGAGGGACTTAAGGGATCACATCCCTGATCCCACATAGTTGGAATCTCTCCGCTTGCATTGCTTGGTAGATTAGAGTAGGTAGGAAACCAAATAAGCCTACTTGGGCAGTAGTTAGTGTTTTCAGCCATTGAGTCTGGCACTTTTTGTTTTTCTTTTTCTAAGCTCCCTTGTAAGCTCCTAGTTTTATTTTCAGTTGGATTTTATATTTTTCCCATACATGCTGCATGAGGTATTTTGATGTTTGTGAATGCAGAAATAGGTGCAAAATAAAAAGCTGGAAGCAAAATGGTAGAGTGCTAGATCGAGGATTCGAGTAGCAGAGTTCGAGGACCAGAGATTCTAAGGTTCTCAAGTGCTCATTTCAGCAGAGCACTTGTCCCAGCCAGAGCAAGATGTTATCACATATATAGTAGCCGGGCTACCATACATTATTTTTCTGATTCCAGTACACTATTCAGCTAGTGCCCTTACATTGAGATGCTAAGATGAGCATCTATATTGGATCACTGTCATATTTTGGACAACAGTATATATTCCCCATGCCATGACTGAGTCTCAGGACACTCAGAGAGATGACCGATGTAGCCATTATACCATTTGTACAGAGCAGTCAGTAGTGCCTAGAGTTACGACAGTAGTTTCAGAGGACAGGTGATGGTACAATTGATGAGCATTCAAGTATATGACTTAGCAGGTATATCATTGTGTTATGGTTATATTGATTTTATATTTATTCTTATAGCATGTCTTAGCACCTAGTGTCATGATCTAGCAATCATATAGATATGTGGACCTGGTTGATCTTATTATATATATTATATTGTCCCTACTCAGACTTAGAAGTTCACTAGTCATACTCATTGGTTTTACCCTCCTTAGGGAGAATAGAGGTGATCATTCCACCATACCTTGGCTTGCTAGTGTTGGCTCCATTATTCATTGTCTTCATCCATCTATTGCCTACCTTTTAGTTTATCACCCTGACTTACTAATTGACTAGTGGCATGGAGGACTTTTCCCCACTGTAGCCTATGTATTGGATGAGCTTCCCTGTTTATTGTGTCTCAGCTCTGAGTTGGTGACAAAAATTACTTATCGTGAGTTGGATTTCCTTGTGAATTCCCCCTAGTCACTAAAGTTGTGTTGGCTAAACCTGAAACTTTTAGTGCTACCATGAATACAAAATCTGGAAAAATGAAATGCTATATCTTGTATGAAAATCCCATTCATGCAATGTGTTTCTAAACACACATGAATGAAAGGCAGGCCAAATGAAAATGGCCATGAAAATAAAATGTCATATCTTTTGGAAATGTAAATACCTAGGTAAACAAGTTGTCTGTGACACACCTAGAAGTGCTCAGGTAAACAACTGCCTTAAAAACACACCTGCAGCAGAAAGCCTAAATAAATGTAAATCTATGCAATGTGTTTATAAATACACATAGATCAAGGCTATGGAAACTTCAAGCCCAAAAAGAAATGGAACTTAAAAGCTATATCTAAATTATTGCTGGCCTCATGTGTATTATGGATCGTGCGCATTTGTTAAAGGTGAATAAACCTTCTTTGAATAACTCATCCATTTGTGAGACACCGCCATTCCCTATGTTGTTGCTCATTCAGTATATACTATGGTGTGTATTCCCTATCCCTTTGCCAACGTGTCACAAAGTTAAGTCAGTCAAGTCATCCATTAGCCTAGCCAGTTATTTTAGCCTTCACCCTTCACTAGCAAATTGATCATAGCTATGAAGTGAGTATGGTCTTGAAAGTCTAGTCTGAGTAATAATAATAATTAATGACATTATATATTTGGATTTAGATCGCCAGTAATGATTAATTTGTGTTATAATTGCTATTTGAATAAGTTGTAGAGCATGCATTAACCTTTGACACTTTGCAGCAGCTTCTGATGATGGCCCTCACCTTGACAGCGCAGGCACTCCAGTAGGCAGTTTGGGGCAGTTTCACGCTTCCCGAGGCATTTCAGGATTGGTAGAAATGGCTATTGAGGAATTCGATTTGGGATACTAAGGCAATGTTTTGGCATGGGATGATCAGTGATGATGGATTGATGTCTTCCACACCTCCTCCAGCAGTTTCAGCTTCATTGGGACCCGCATCCATCACTTATGGCACTTTCTGATGAGTTCTGAGGTCTTTTGAGGCCTACGATTTGTCCATAGAGGCACGATTTGGTATATTGATGACTATTTTATTATTATTGTGCTATGGGGATTGACCAAGGGTGGCTCAAATTACCCCTTGGACCTACCATAAGCTTCTTATTATATTTTGTCATCATGATATGGTGGGATTCCCCTCTTCTAGGGCGATTTTGTCCACCTATGTTATATTTTATGAGTGATCCATGTATTTTATTGTTGAGCTCATCTCAACCATTGATTAGACATTTGTATCTTTTAATCTTAGCCACTCATTCAAAAATTGGTTAGGATTTTGATGCCTCTCCTACCTATTTAAAGGAGAGAGCTTCTCATTGTAAGGGGTCTTTGGCTCTTGGATTATTGGTATAGAAAAATTTTCTTGTGGAAATTCTTGGGGTCTCCTTTGCATATGGTGTTCTTAGATGGTGATTGGAAAGTCTATTGCAACCTAGCATTTGGAATTTGTGGTAAGATCTATCTTTTTTGGAAATCATTGTCTTGTCTACAGGAGGGCGACTTCAACAAGGGCGACTTTGCAAGACTTCTTCAAATCGACTTTCTTGGCATTTGCTTGTATCAAGGGGTTATCATTAGTATCATTATGATCTATGCTATCTTTCTGTTACTTCTCTTGTGGCATTAGTCTTATCTCTTGATTGCATCAAATCTGATATTGTTGACGTTTGTTGTGCAGGAGAGAGGGCGCATTGGCTTCTTGGACTAAATCGACATCATAGAAAACTACCTCAAAGCTTCTCAAATTGATCAGGTTTGCATAGATCATCATCATCAAGGCATCTACAAGGTTACCCAGGTAAGATCCACAGGTTTATTTCTCTTATCTTGATCCAATCCATTGACATAGCTCATAAATTGATAAAACCCTTATTATTTCAAACCCTCATTGTTAAATTTTCTCAGAACTACTAATATCTAGTGGGTTGTTGGGTATAATATTGAAAACCCACCTCTATAGTATCCACGGCATCCCGGATCTATAGTTTGGTGAGGATTGGCCTCCATTTGACCCCCTTCCCAAGCCAACTTAACCTCTCCAAGTGAGGTCGCACTCCTTGGGGAAGGTGAGTTACCCTAGATCTATTTGATGGGTAGTTGAGATTCCACTTGTTTCATGATCTACACATCCAATAACCTACCCCCAGATTGTCACTTTTCTAATTTCTACCTTGTGGGCCCTATTCCACATTTTAAGGGATTTACTCCCCATTTTGGACCACTTGGTATCTTCAAACTCAGATCTAGCAAGATCTAGCCATTGGATTGCCTTGAAATTGTAGATCCACACTCTCACTTGACTAACCTACTTGGATCTAAAGTTTGGATGCCATTGGAATTGTGTTGATTCATTTATCCCACTTTTTAGCCTCCTTGGGTAAAGTCGCACCACCTTGGAGATTGGAGTTGGTCCACTTCTAGGACATGGGTACTTGAGATTTTGGTGGATTTGGAACAGGCATAATTCAAAACCTAGGTCTAGTATGTCACTTCATCAAATCTTTCCTTGGGGATAGCATTCCTTGTTCTAAGGGATTGTGGTCCACTTAGGTCAAACCTTGAATCTCTAGATCTAGACCTATTCATCCATCAAGGCTTTAATTTCCCACTTGTCTTATGCAATAGGAGTCATCAACCACAAGTTAACTTCACTTTGACTCCATTATCCCAATTCCCAAGGCACTGGTCTCTCTCCAAGTCAATTCGACTTTCCTAGATTGTTGGATTAACTTGTGGTTTGACCCTTGTGTGGTTATCTAAACCCGTTGGTGTCATCATACTTCATGATAAAGCTTGTCACTTGTACTAGTTAGCCTCAATTCAACCCTTAAACTACCTTGCATTGGACACGGTTCCCAAGGCAGTGGATTTTCTCATAATTGACTGGTACATTAATCCTGGATCTTATCTTTAAACATTATAAGTCACTCCCACATCAACAATGAACCAAAGCTATACTCATTGAACCCCTCACTTGTCTTGTGACTTCATCCTAAGGTCTAGGATAAACCATACACCTTACTTCACTTAGAATTAACTTGATTTGGTGTCTTGGTTTTGATCTCTCCTGTCGAGAGTAGATCGGGTCTCCCCATTTGTTGTCTGGGCTAGATAACATAACGTGAAGGTTGCCTCGACTGGCGTGACAACCATATATTGGAGGTCGAGGTGATCGTGGTTGCACCTTTTGAGTTTCCCTTCCCTATTGCCATCCACTAATGGATACATCCATAGGGGTAACTACAGTTTAGGTGATAACAGTTACCTCTGAGACTGGTTTCACCTTTACATTAACTGCTTTGTACGATCAGGAAATGTGCGCCAACAAACAAATTCAAATCAACGGTGCAAGCGTGCTCGCTTTTCCCAACTGGATGACCCGGATCTTGATCAACGGTCGAAGTTGCCTTCGATTTTATTAACCAGTGGGAGGTGGTAAATGCAGTGGATTTCGGAGTTGGAAGCCTCGTGTGATAGCTAGTGTGGGATAGTTGGAACATGCACAAGATTTTTCATTTTCTAAGTAGCTAACACCATGTCGCCGAGAGTGGAGTCACCTGCCAGGAAGGAAACCAACGGGTTTAAAACATTGGTTCATGAGTTGGAAGTCTTTGTGGCAGAGTCGTAGGTCAAGCACAGTCACACAATGTTAATATCTTATGTGCACATTAACTTCAGTGCATAGTTACAATCACATACAATATATATTTTATTGGCCTATGACTATTGTTGGTCACTCTATATGATAATCAATTCTAATTAACAGATAGAATGCTCAATAAAAATTGTCAACCCAGGTAGGTCTTTTTATTTCAAAGGAAATTAGCAAAATCTATGCATAAACACTAAAGTAGTTGATTGAATGAAATGAAGATCAATTATCCTACCTAAATGTTTGGTCAAAATCAACTCATTGATAAGGCTAATCTAAATTATTCATCTAAGAACTTCATAGGACTTCTACCTTCCTTCAATATCAATCCATCAATTACTGATCTAAGAATAAATAAACTAGACTTACTCTTGCAAGAAGTTAAATCCTAAAAATATCATACTACAAGTAAATCAATCATGACCTGTCTAATTCAACAAATTCTAAGAATGTAAATAACAATAATTGAACTAGAACTAAGCTTGAACCATAATCTGACTAAATTGGTAAATTCTAAGAAATATAAATAACATAAATGAATTAGAGCTGAGCTTGACTGTAACAGCGAATTAACACACTTGCATCAAAGGAAAACTATTCTACACAGTTGACTGTCACACCACACTATTGCAGCACACTGTTGTAGCACACCAAAGGAAATGAAATCATAAATACTATTGTTGCAGTACACTAAAAATATTCCTACTGTAATTCCACACCAAATTAACAAAATCAAAACTAAAGCATCTATCTAACTCGACGATCTTTGTGAGAAGGTGGGCCCTGGCCTTCTAACAGAGATGCCATGAAACTAACACAAATTAAAACACAAGAATATGAAAAACTTTGCTCCTTGTATTAAAATAGTAGATCCATCGTTATAGCACTCTGTTATAGCTCGTATAATCAAATGCCAATTAGCCAAGCCCAGGCTCAGAACGCCTTCTTACATTTATACCCAGATGACATAATTTTGTTTCAAAGATGTCAAACAGCCATGAAGATCTACGATCTTCGGGCTGTCGAATTGAAACAGAAATATTTACAACCATAAATGAAATTGAATGAAGGTTTTGCGTTTAGGCCTACGTTGTTACTCCCTGCTGTTAATAGACCAAATAGATTCCAACTGATTGGAAGAGAAGATGCTTGGACTTTGTATCATGACCCAGTCACAGCTGGCCTCATGGAAGGATTCTTGAGTTGTTGCAGCGATATATGGGACTGAATTAAGGAAGGGACAGTTGGCGCCACATATTCCTTTCCTCCATAGGTTCAACGAGTTGCTACATCTATGGTCTTTCAAGGCTCTAAACTATCTTTATCATATCAATACATGTTAGCACAAATTAAAAGATAAAGTACATAACCATAAACAATATTAGGCATTAATAAGATAAAGCAATAATAGATTATACCTGTTGAGATCCATGCTTGACTTGGAAAGATAGATGTTTGGGTTATGGAAAAGTGAGGAAAAATAGGGAAAAAGGTGTTGATAAGTATAGTTTAAAAGGGGCTATTTTGGGGCCCAACATCTCCCCCCAGCTATCCATTTGCATGTCCTCGTGCAATACAGCCAACTAGTCCGAATTTGATTCTTGGCCTCATCTGTGGAGAAGAGAAAAATTGAAAGAGAGCTCAGGTTTCTCACCCAAGTCCAAAAATCCATTACAGGCAACCCAATGTTCCCAGCACTGTTTTTCCTCTATCTTGGTCAATGTATAATTGTCCCTGTATGGACTCGCTAGCATCCATATGAGTGGAAACTTAAATTTTATCCCAACCAACAGGGTCCACATATCTCCATACATTGGACATATCCCTCCACCCTAGGAAGATCCTGCTTGAAGTTCTTGAGACAGTAGGGTTTCCTTTCCTTCGGAGATGAAGAAGAGGCTTGCCATCTGTTCTTACTACCTTCCAGGGAATGAACCTTCTGCTTGGAAATCAATTTAACACAAGTGGAGATAACCTTCTCCTGTAAATTTATCAGATGTTGAGTCTTCATAGGGGATGAAAGGATCCTTTCATGCATTGCAATAAGAACCCGAGGAGATTGAGTTTCACTTCTGATCCATATATTGGAGCTAGCCTCATTCTTAGAAATGGTCTGAAAGGCATTCTCCCACTGCATATGATTAGTAACAAAAGAGGTGAAATCCCTCAACTGAACATCACCCAAATAAGGAACAGGGTTAGAGCAAGAATCCATGAAGCATGCTATCTCATGTAAATATAATTCACACAATAAATTCTTCTCAATGAAACTGCTCTACAAGAAGGTCTCCAGAAACTGAGGGGAGGTTATCAATGTTAAATTTTTAGAATTTACTTCAATCTGATCTAGGATCTTAACTGAGAGAACAACATGTACAGTAAATCTATAGCATATCAATCATGGACACAATAATGCAAGCACACAATAGACACAAAGTTTACTTGGGGAAAACCATACAGGTGAAAAACCCCAATAACTTCCTCAGAGATAGATAGAGCAATGATACAACCAGAATACAAGAGATATTCTTCTCCTAGCAGCAGAGCCTCCTCCTCATAAGTGTGCCACTTTCCGAATGAGAGAAGTGTGTGAATGAATGAATCAAATAGAGATCTCCCGATCTCTATTTATACTTGTTCTGTCCTGCCCAATAAACTAATGGGACCTACATGTCTAGCTTAACCCATGGTTAACTTAATCCGAGCCGACCCCACACTTGGTGGTCTAATAAACCTTTGACCCACATGGCCGACCCCCAATAGGGTGGTCTAATAACCCTTCGACCCACATGACTTATACAGGGATGACCCCAACAAGGTGGTCTAATAACCCATCAAGTATAAGTTACGACACTTACAATATAAATGACAACACTTCCGTATAAAGGAATAATAACATCTCTATAGGAATACAACCACTTCCGTATAGAGGAATAATACCATCTATATAGGAGTATAATATACATATATGAAATACATTCCGAAGTTACATATACATCAACACTCCCTCTTAACTAGGAAGGTATTTATCTACACAAGTCTGCTAGCACAAGTCTTCTTCTCTGGATCATCATCAGCGAATCATCATCCTCGAATTATCATCATTGTCACTACTACTGCTATCTCAATCAATCTCTGAATCTACTCATCATAGGAATTTCTACAGGGCTAGTCCTTTTTCATACTGGATGTAGGCCCACCACCTGCAGGTATTCATCATTTGTGCGAATAGTGTGATAGAGGTGGTTTCTCAGGACTAATTTTATGTGCGGATGCAATACCTGACAAGAGCATCCCAGGAACATTTATGTGCCTAAGCACAACTGGCAAGATCTCCTCAGGACTGATTACATGCATCTCCTTAACAATACCTATAAAGAGCATCCCAAGAACATTTATGTGCCGCAGCACAACCGACAAGATCTCTAAAGAGCATCCCAAGACTTATTACGAGCACACAGCTCAACCTCTCAGATCTCCAGGACTGATTACATGTGAATAGAAAATATCTTTAAAGAGCATCCCAGGAACATTTATGTGTCGTAGCACGACTGGAAATATCTCTAAAGAGCATCCCAGGACTTATTACGAGCACACAGCTCAACCTATCGGATCTCCAGGACTGATTACATGTCTCCGTAGTAATACCTCATCCCAGGACTAATTACGAGCACACAACTCAACCTATAGGATCTCTGAGGACTGATTACATACTACATAGAAATACCTCATCCCAGGACTAATTACGAGCACACAGCTCAACCTATCGGATCTCCAAGGACTGATTACATGTCTCCGTAGTAATACCTCATCCCAGGACTGATTACGAGCACACAGCTCAACCTATAGGATCTCTGAGGACTGATTACATACTACATAGCAATACCTCATCCCAGGACTGATTACAAGCAAATAGATCAACCTATCGGATATCTTAGGACTAATTACATGTTATTTGCACAACCTCCCACGTATCATCTCTGACCTCCAAGTATCAACCTGATACTCATGATCCATCGGATCATCATCGCACGAAGCATCATCCTGATGCTCATGATCATACTGATCATCATCACTATACCGTCCTAGTACATATCATCTGGAGCAACATCCTGAAGCTCGTAATCATGATCATCCTGATCATACAATGCATCCACCTGATGCATACCAAGTATCTACCTGATACATATCATCATACATGATCCACCTGATCATACAATGTATCCACCTGATACATACATAGATACATGATCCACACAATGCATCTAACTGATATATATCAACATACATGATCTACCTGATCATACACAGTATCCACCCGATACATACATAGATACATGGTCCAAGCATCTAACATGATGCATATACAGAATACATACAAATGATCCAACTGATCATATCCAGCATCCAACATGATGTGTACATACATATACATATAAATGATCCAACTGATCATATCCAGCATCCAACATGATGCGTACATACATATAAATGATCCAACTGATCATATCCTGCATCCAACATGATGCATATACAGAGCAGTAACTGGAGTATCGTCCTGATGCTCATCATCCAGCACTTACATCCACAGCCACATGAAGGATCCCCCTTCCACCATGCTAGGAATGGCTACAGCAAATGTCTCCATCACTTCTTCCTCGAAGTGTCATCGATCCGAAGAACACCAAGCCTCTCTCTGAAGTACTCGAACTTCACTCTGGCTAGTGGCTTCGTTAACACATCTGCAATCTGCTCATCCGTCGCAACATGCAGGAGCTTCACTGCTCCCCTCTGCACCATATCCCTGATATAGTGATATTTGATCTCTATGTGTTTTGACCTATCGTGGAACATCGGGTTCTTAGATAGCTTCACACAACTCTTGTTGTCACAAAATATGCCAGTAGCCTCCAATGGTAGATCAAATAACTCAAACAGTAGCTTCCTCGGCCATACTTCCTCACAACTAGCCGAACAGGCTGCAACATACTCTGCCTCGGTTGTAATCAGTGCTACGCAGGACTGCTTCTTGCTAAACCAAGAGATCACACCTGATCCCATACTGAAGCAACACCCAGAAGTGCTCTTCCTATTTGTAGCATTGCCTGCCCAATCTGAATCAACATAACCCTATAGGTTAAACTTTTGATTCGCATCATACTTGAGCCCATAGTCAACTGTACCCTTCAGGTACCTCAAAATATACTTTACAAAAACCAGGTGAACACTCCTCGGATCCGTGGGGAACTGGCTCAATGTGTTCACCGCAAAGCAAATATCTGGTCTCGTATTCGTCAGGTACATCAAAGACCCAATCATCTGACGATACAACGTAGCATCAACCGGCTTAGATGAAGCATCACATAGAAGCTTCAGGTTCGATGCCATAGGTGTGGCCATGGCATTGCAGTCCATCATCCCAAACCTCTTCAGGATCTCTACTGCATACTTCCCTTGTCCAAGGAAGATTCCATCTATACTCTACCACACCTCCACGCCAAAAAAAAATAGTGCATCATCCCCAAGTTCTTCATCTCGAACTCGGCAGCAAGCTTCTGCTGTGCATCGGCAATCAATCTATCCTCACCTGTTACAAATAGGTCATCCACACACAATAGTAGTATCACTGGATTTCCTTCCTCAACCTTGTAGTAAAGGTTGGAATCCACTTTACTCTTGGTAAAGCCCAAACTGGATAGAAAGTTGTCTATCCTACCATACCAAGTTCTGCACATATATGACTCCCTGTCATGTGTCTCATAACCAATTGGCTTCTCCACATACACTTCTTCTTCAACTACACCATTCAAGAAGGCTGTCTTGAAATCCATCTGGTGTATCTTCCACTTCATCACTGCAGCCAGAGCATGTACAGATCTAATGGAAGTGTATCTAGATACAGGAGCAAAAGTCTCTATGCTACCACCTGCAGCATGCTTGATCTTGTAGATCCTCTTGGAAGTCACTACAGACTACCCTTTGGGACTGCATCCCAAACATCTTCATGATCGACTGGTACTCCTCGATCATGGCATTCTTCCCAGATCCTGGGAACTTCAATATCTTCAATATTTTCAATAGATAACTTTGTTGCTGAACAAATGTTGTAGTCCTTCTTTTGCAGGTGATGGTATACGATCTTTCCTACACAACAAGTTAAATTGCATGATTAGAAAACATCTCATAGTTTTCAGAACAAATTCTTACACATAAAGAAATATGTCATACAGTCATGCAATTATCTTAGCCAATGCTTCAATACAACATTTATCCATATTCCGTAACTTTCTAGATGCCTTCCAATCTCTACCAGAACATTGTTAAGAGTGTCCACAACTCCTAACATGTCAGCAAAGAGTTTTCATTCTAGATAAGTAGAAATGGAATATTGTATAGTGCCATAGGCCACTTACCCATGTATATTAGTAGTATACTGTTCATCAATGCAACTATTCTAATATGCATAATACACAACCTAATTCTAGGAACATAAGCATATACATCATTGAATAACATTATGTAAGAAATGGCAATCCAAATACTTATCTTTGTTTAGTTGCTGGGTGGACTCCCTCTGAATCTTTGCAACTCCATTCTGATGTGGATTGTGAGAAGTGGTCAACTCCCTCTGAATATCTGCATCCTTGCAGAAACTACTGAAGTGTGCTCCTTTGCTTTCTTGCAGGAACAATTGGAGTGTGCTCCCTCTTGATCTTTGCTTCCTGGATTACCTGTCATTGAACTTATATCCATCCTTAATCACTATGCATGCTTATTAGTATCATCATTGTGTTATCCTTGAGGTCTCATACATAATCACACATTTATTAGTATAATCTTAAACATGTATAGTCATGATCATTCACAAATAATAAACATTAGTATTCAAGGTTTCAGGGAAGTCTTCTTTTACTCATGCATATTCTTATTTGATCATAGGACTCTTCTGATTAGTTAAATCATCAGTGCATAAACCCATGATTACTCCAACCTATACCTTCATGATTCTTCTGGTTAGTCATATCATCAATTATGGTAAGAAACATAATATGCATACAACCATGACTATTCAACCCTATGACTTCATGAATAATCATTATCAACAACACAACAGTATAAGATCCTAACACAAGGTAGGATTCTAGCATGATATAGGAAAAACATACCTGGATTAGCATGCTAGCTAGTTATGTCTAACATACCCACATAATGTCTTCTGGTTCTCTTCAGTGACTTGTGCTAGTAACGTGCATGTCTCATAAGTTAACCATTGTAGAACCAAGTTATACATACCTCGTAAGTAGATCTTCTATGTGATCCATGAAAATGGATGAATCTTTGTCTTCGTAAGATTGCTTGTAATCATATCATAAAATTAACCATGAATAGAATTTGAAACATACCTGTAAGCCATACCTATCAAGATTGCTTGTAATCTTCTTATGGAAGGCCTTCACCTCATCTCCCTCTGAGACAGGAACTTCTTCACTTATGTAGGTGATCAATCCATCTTCTTCTAGGATTAACCCAATCCACTTGATTTGCAAGAACTGGACCTGGAGTTGGATTAGGGTTTGTCAGAGAAACCCCAAAAATTCAAACTTTGAATTTCAAACTTTCGAAAGGATAGAAATATGCACCTTGATGAGTTGATCAAGCTAGTATATTCAGAATTTGAAAACTGCAAAGTTTCACTCCTCAATTTTGCCTTTGAAACTTCCATATTCACTAGACATGACCCCAAACTAGGGTTTGATGATTCCCACTCTTCTTCCCAATCAAAAGGTTTGATCCAAATCTCTAAGATTCTATTTTTCTGAGGAGCTTCCAGCCATGGTCACAGATTTCAAAAATTCCCATTTTTGTAGAAGCCCTAATTTTCCACTTTTCCAATCAAAGTCCCGAACTAGGGTCTGATCAAGCCCAGTCTTCTGCCCAACCAAAAATTATGATCTTGGTCTCTAAATTTCTATTTTGATGAGTAGCATTCAGCCATAGTCTCCGATTACAAAAATTCCAACTTTCTCCGAAACCCTAAATTCCGGAAGCCATGAATGAAGGTGCTCAAAAATAATTTTGTTTTGACATAAATATGTACCTGATTGTTTCTGGTGTAACTCCATACTTTTCGATCCACAGGGTCGGAAAATGTTTTCTTTGGTATCCTGACCTGTGATATTACCATCCCGACAAGTCTGGCCTCAATTGGATTCTCTGAGAGAGAGTTATGCCAAGTGTCGCAACGTGACCTGTTTATGGGATAAAACAGGAGAGAGAACTTGTACGGCGTTCCACATGTCACTGGTTCCACTTCGGACTCTGAAATTTTTTCCTGCGATAGTACAGTCTGTGTAATACCTATCACATTTTATGAAATTTCATTTGAAGCTTCCTAGCCCAAGTTATGACCTTTTTTCCAAGTTCACCTGTTTATGACTGAGATCTGGAAGAGGCAGAAACCCTATATTGTACAAATCATAAATCACAATGTACAATGAATTAGAGGTTTTCCTTTGGACACAAGGTACATGGGGATCTTAGCTTCAACCTGTAACAATTTCAGATCTGAAAACGTCTCCAAAATGGATTTATAGCGAAAGTTCTACGATGACTGGTTTTTGGTATATCATGCCCTAGCATCATAAGTGCAACAAGTGGCATACATGCCATATCATGCCTTCTTTCAGGCTAGCTCTGATACCATGTTAAATTTTCATAATTTAATTCAATCTGATCTAGGATCTTAACTGAGAGAACAACTTGTACAGCAAATCTACAGCATATCAATCATGGACACAATAATGCAAGCACACAATAGACACAGAATTTACTTGGGGAAAACCATAAAGGTGAAAAACCCCAATAACTTCCTCAAAGATAGATAGAGCAATGATACAACTAGAATACAAGAGATAGTCTTCTCCTAGCAGCAGAGCCTCCTCCTCATAAGTGCCCCACTTTCCGAATGAGAGAAGTGTGTGAATGAATGAATCAAATAGAGATCTCCCGATCTCTATTTATACTTGTTCTGTCCTGCCCAATAAACTAATGGGGCCTACATGTCTAGCTTAACCCATGGTTAACTTAATACGAGCCGACCCCACACTTGGTGGTCTAATAACCCTTTGATCCACATGGCCGACCCCCAATAGGGTGGTCTAATAACCCTTCGACCCACATGACTTATACAAGGCCGACCCCAACAAGGTGGTCTAATAACCCATCAAGTATAAGTTACGACACTTACAATATAAATGACGACACTTCCGTATAGAGGAATAATAACATCTCTATAGGAATACAACCACTTCCGTATAGAGGAATAATACCATCTATATAGGAGTATAATATACATATATGAAATGCATTCCGAAGTTACATATACATCAACAATCAACTAATAGGGTCTCCCTTCCTTCAAGGCTTTCAATTTAAATAGGGTCATTTGTTCATAAAGGAACACCGGATAGGAAGGATATGGGGGTCTAAAGCTCAACAATTCCTGAGAGAGAGTGTACATTTGATATATTTCCTTCTGCATGGATTTAAATTTTCTCAACTCCTCTAATTCTTTTTGAACACTTTCCCATTGGTTTTTCTGAAAGATCAACTCTTATGCCCATTGTTCCCTCAATATTCTGATAGTATTTCTGTACTCATAAATGGGAACCATCCTTTCCTTACACCGGTTAGCATGATACTTCCATTTCTTCACTTCGAGCTTCAACAATGAAAGCTCCTTCACCAAGCCTTGAATTCTTCTATCATCTGCATCCTTCTCATCATCAGAGTCTAAATCAATAACCTCTTGAAATATTTGCATTTTTACCTTATCACCAGATGTCTCAACCTTCTCATTTTGCATTGACAATGTAGTAGCTTCTTCTTCCAATAGTGTTGTAGTAGCCTCTATTTGTGTAGCAGCATCAGCAACCAACTTTGGGAATGTTGGTTCTTGCGTAGCAACATCCCTCTTCTGTATTCCATTCCCAGCAACTTCAGTCTATGTTGCTGTCTCAATGAACAATTTTGGGAATGTTGGTTCTTGTGTAGCAACATCCCTTTTCTGTGTTTCAACCCCAACAACTTCAGTTTGAATCGTAGCTTTAGCAAACAATTTTAAGAATGTTGGTTCTTGTGTAACAACATTCTTCTCTTGTATCCCAGTCTCAGCGTCTTCTGTTTGAGTCACAACTTTAGCAAACAATTTTAAGAATGTTGTTTCTTGTTTAAGAACAGTCTTCTCTTGTATCCCAGTCTCAGCCTCTTTTGTTTGAGTCGTAGCTTCAACAAATAGTTTTGAGGATGCTAGTTCTTATGTAACAGCATCCAATTTCCATGATTCACTCAAAGTGCCTTCTGTTTGAGTTGTTGCTTCAATGACAGATTCTTGGAATGCTGGTTCTTGTGTAACAGCTTCCTGTTTTAAAATTTTAATGTCTTTAGACCATTGAGGTTGCTCTTGAATCACTTCAATGTCTCCTTAAAAATGAGACTGACCTGGGAGTAGTTCAGTATCCCCATATGGTTGGGATTGTATTTCTGCATTTTCTTGTAGCTCCAGATAAGGAATTATGTCCACTTATGGCTCATTCTCTTCCATTAGCTCCACTGTAGGTATTTCTTCTCTTCCTTGCCTTGATTTTGTGAATTTCCATGTTTATGTTTCCACCACTTTGACTTTACACCCTACAAGTTTGAGTATATCTCCACATGTTGAACATATTGGTTCTTCATGTCCTCCAACCTTCAAAACAGGAGGTGAATTCTCCAACTAATCTGCAGCCTTAACCAAAGTGTTCAAGCTCTTCTCTGCCTGCTTTTTGCATAATTCTTTCCACTTCTGCAATTCATCCCGAAGCGTTTGTACTTCCTCCTTTAACAGCTCATTCTCAAAAAGTAAATTTTCAATTTGGGGCTCACTTGCAGCAGGTTCTTGTGTATACTCAGAACCTACCCTCACAAGTGGTGTACTTCTTTAAAGAGACTGCAACCTGATCCCAAGGCCTTAGCAGTGTCTCCAATGCGGTTCCTCTACCTCTCGGCTGAACGCTTTCTCCTGCTGCTAGAAAATCCTCAGCTACGGTCAAATTCTGTCACTTCTGACCAAACCATCTCCTCCCACTCCTGGGAAATCCTATAACTTCCGCCACAATTGCTTCTGCAATGTCTATGATAACAACAATTAGGGTAGGGACATGTCTACACTATTCCAACTATTTTATTAAGAGGTGGTGAGCCTCTATGTCAGCATATTAAAATGATTATCACAAGATTTTGAAGATATACATTCTTTCATTAAAAATTCATTAAGATCGAAAGCCATTTTAAACATCTAAATCATGCAAGATAAGCAACATTCATACATTCAAATGGAACAAACTTGAATCATTTCATATTAAAACCATGAAGAGATACATTCCTACCATGGATCTTGGTGTGAATCCCTCCTCCATTTCCATAAGCTTTCCTTTCTCCACCCTTGCTTTTGAAGAAATTGAGCTTCTCCTCCTTCAGAATCTCTCTAGCATGCCTTTGCTTTTCCTTTGTGTACTTTACAGTGCCTCCCATGCTTTTATTATAGAGAATTGGGAAATGAGCCTTAAGCTTTTCTTCTAAATGTGGGATTACTCCTTTCCTTCATTTTAGATTATTTTAACCTAAAAACCCACTTTTCCATAGTTTTTAGGTTTTTTGCACAAGTTAGCATATTTTAAGCACAATTAATGCACTTTAATGCATTTCTCTTCACCTTTTGATTAGTGTAGCTTAGTTTCGGACCTTTGGTGACCGGTTCATTTACTGAACTTGGTCTCTTAAGTTCCGAATTTCTTCACCTAATCCTTCCATTTATGGGAGAAGTGATTAGATCAGAGAGGACTTGTCTCTGAATGTACTTGTGTCAGTCTTCATGTTGTGGGCGCATAGTAAAAATGTGCTTCTTCTGTCACATGACTAGGGGTGTTAATTTGATTGTTAACATATGCCCACTAATGTGTGAGGTCCGAAGCAAAGCTAAGGGCTAAAATACATTACTGAAATTTATACTCTGTATACTGATACTCTTTATCGTTCAAAGCAAGGATGAGGAAAGGACAACTCACGGGCGTAGGATTAAGGATCACACCTGCAAAACATAGCAATTTCTCAAATATGTAATATCTTCCTGATGCGGGCATACCCATGCTCAATAGTAAACAAGCATGGCCACGAACAATACACAGTGGATGCATGTAAAAAGTAAATTTTTCAGAAGTGTAAACATGCACTTTGATGAGTGCGAGAACAAAGTCTTTATTGAACTTCTGACATGGCAGTCTAATCTTTTGCAGCTTGGGCAGTGCATTGATGAGTGATACAATTGTTTTTCCCAAGGTCTTCATTACAGACTAACGATAGTACGAGTTTATATCATACGAATAGGTGATCTGATGTCGAGCATAATAAAACACCATCTGATTACCGGTCATTGATGTATACCGTTAACAGATGTGAAGAGACCCACCGATAATGATGATGGACTCTAAGGTACTGAGTACAAACTAGCAAGTGTGAATAGATGTTCTGAAGTCGAACACTTGTAGAATCAAACAATCAGGGGTCATTGATGTATACCCACTTTCATTTGCGAGGAAACCTACCACTAATGACTGCAAGATACGAGGTACTCTTGGGTTTCTAGATCCATGTCCTAGATGATGATTTGATGTCGATAGGAATAGATCCATTGGAAGGAGGGAATTAATGCATCCCACATCAACCAATACGAAACGAAGATCAATAGTCTCATATAATTTGGTAGAAATGCAATATCCAACACTGTATACTAACACAAGGAAGTCCGACATGATTGGTCAGGAATATTTGAGGAATGGCTGACTCGGTTTGGACTTCCCTTGAACACATAACACGACGTAGAATGGATACTTGGAAACATAAGACTTTGAGTAACCAACCTTAATGAAATCCGCTAATGCCAGATGCATTAATGAAAGCTCCATTGGTGACGGGAAGGATAACCCATCGGTGGATATCTGTTCAAAATATTGGTACAGTTTCCTAAGGAAAATGTCGACGGTGTACTGACAGAGGATACAAAATGATGTGTCATGTTCAAGGGAGACAAGGACTGACTGTTGCCGTTTTCTTCAGAGTTTAGAATATGAAGTGATTCAAGTCTCTCCCTTTTTGGATTTTTGTGTTTTCCAATTTTTTTTAACCTTTTTCATTTATTAGCTTGAAAAATAATAAAGCATGCTATGATACATTAGAGGAAACGAGTGTCTCAAGGGCATGCGGCTAAATGTCAAGGGCATGGGTCAAGCCAAGGCAAAGATCCATATTGCAAACAAGGGTTGAGCTAGTTATGTACACTCTTAAGATGTTTCCTCCATGGGTATGGGTCAAATATACATAAACAATGGTTTATAGTAATCTTGTAACAGAAAGTGACTGCAAAGGCAAATAAGCAACGAAGCAGTTTACACGAATGTTCAAGTGGATATTTTAACACAAGCTTATGTAAAATGAAAAAAAATTGGGATCCCATCAGGATATGGTCAGAAATGTATGAAAGAGAGATATGTGGTCTCAAACTCCAAGTCATGATGGGACTAATAGGGCTCTCGGGCCTATAAGAATAACTCAGCATGGACACCAAAATGGCAATGGGGTGCTGACTAGGGTGTCCCATGTTTGGTAGGCTCTTCTTTTGGAATGGTGGAAAATACAGATATGAAGGGCTAACCCACCAATTTCCAACAGTTTCGACCCTATGGAAAGTTTGGGTTGCAAAAGGTTCAAATGCATCTTCACAAAGGGATAGCCTAAACCTATATGCAAGATTCCAAATATACCAGATCAGATCGATGAACATGCAGATCATGCTCTTATACTTGAGTGGATTTAATCTGATTATGTTTCCAGTGGCCCCACAAAAGATTTCCTTAGGTGGGTGCAACCAAATGCTTACAACTTCAGGGGTATCTTCATTTGATGGTAAAATGTAATCCAAGAAGTCATGTGAGCTAGGAGATCTCACAGCCCAAATGGGCCACGTAACTGAATCATATTCCTCTATCAAGGGAATATTTTGATCTGAATCTGTCAAAGCTATTTGAGTAGCTTCGCTTAAAACTTCTATGATAGATAGGGGTGATCCAAATGCTTGCCAACAATTAAATGACATTACACAAGCTGAGGTCCCTTCATCGACTATGGTTAGACAGATGTTCTTACCATGAAGTAGTTGCTTTAATCTGAAAAGCAACTTTGGGAAGGATCCTACATATTGAATGGTATATGTCTAATGTGATCAAAGTCTCATTGGATGGATCAATAGCACAAATGGTAGACAATAGTTCCTTTCTTTGCGCAGAATGATATTGCAATACCTCCAAGGCTAACATGGCACACGGTACTTGAGCTAGGTCCTCAAGAACATTATTGTTCTGAGCAACTCGGGTGTTAGGATTATGCATTGTTCTACATAGAACACCTTTGGGGGGGTATGGTACTAAGTCTATGGCTAGTTTCTCAATGTAGATATAACCACTTGGTTGTGATTCTGATTGATCTTATGTACTAGGAGAGACATCATAAGAATCGAGTCTTGTTTGAATGTTCATCTTAGGATCACACATGAAGACATTGGCATTAGGATCATTGCCCCCTTGCGCGGTGGTTGGTTGGTTGCCCCCTGGTGGGGGTACCGGTGTCAAAATAGTGGGTTGTTGTTTCCCACCGCATTGAAGCATAGTTGGTGCATCTTTGTTCCCAGAGTTAGTATTTTACTTACTCTTGTATTTATTCTTCTTTTCCCTAAGGTCTTTGGACTCAACTATAAGGATTTCCGAATTCTAGGAAGGATTAACACTTTGCTTACCCTTATACTTCTTCTTCTTTCCTCTCAGGTCTATGGATGAGACTGTGAGGATTTCAGAAGTGTTGGAAGGATTAGCAGGTTCCTGCATTACCTGGCGAGATGTGGGTTGCAAATTATGAATAGAAACTTGTCCCAAATGTGAGGTAATCTGTTCAAGATGGTTGACGGAATCCGTCATACCATTGACATGATGTCCATGTGGCATCCTAGCTAGTCAAATGTAGGTCTTGTAGGTTGGTTCCAAAAATATTGGTTACTTCCTAGAACATGACCACTCCATTGCGGAATGGTGTTACTGGTTGGATTTCCCCCTTATGGGGTTAGGCCAAAAAAGGATTGGTTACTTTCTAGAACCTAGCCACTCCATTGATGTGGTCCTTGGGCTTGAAAATCATTCCAAGAGGGGCTACCTCCTTACGGAGGTTGCATCCAAAAGGATTGGTTATTGCTCGAATGTTTCCCAGTCCATTGTGAACTAGGTTGCATGTATGGATTGCCCCCTTGCGGAGGTAGGTTCCAATAAGGTTGGTTATTTGGTGGAACATTACCACTCCCTGGCTGGTTGGGATTCATGGGTGGATTTACCCCTTGTAGGGATATGTTCCATGGAGATTGATTACTTGGTGGAACATTACCACTCCATTTTTGGTTGGGATTCATGGGTGGATTGCCCCCTTGCAAAGGTAGGCCCCAAAAATATTGGTTACTTTCTGGAATCTGACCAAACCATTGATTGTTTCCTTGGATTAGATAAGTGTTCCAAGGTTGATTTCATCCTTGTGAAGGTCGGCCCCACTAAGATTGGATACTCCCTAAAACCTCCCCACTCCATTGCGGAATGGGGTTGATAGGTGGATTGTCGCTAGGCATTGAGATAGGATAAGTCAAGGGATAACCCTCTGGGGCATTTCCACTAATCTGAGGAGCATAAACCCAATTGGCATAAGTGTTCCATGGTTCATTGCTTCCACCAAGAATATTACCATTCCATGGTGAAGGGTTGCCCCTAGAAGTAGAATTTGGATAGGTGTTAGGCATATCAAGAGGATTCTGGTTTACTCCTTATGTGTGTTGACCTTGATTAGCCGAACCATATGGAAAACCAATGTTTGGTAATGCACACCCTTCAGTAAGGATTCCTGCAGACGAAGTGAATGTACTTCCGGGATTGGAACTCGAAACTGTACTAATTGGAACCGAGTTGCTGGTTGAACTTGTGATACTAACAGGTATACTAACTGTTGGGATTGATGTAAAGGCCAAATTGGAATTATTTATACCTCCAACAACTGTTTGATGTTGCGACGATGTAGTCCCTTGTGCTCTTGATGAAGCCATAAGGTCACTTGTGGAATTTTGCATGTCATTCAAACTTTCAAAAATAGGTTTGATATCACCCAGTGACTCATGGATAGTAAGTACAACTGGTTCTAAAAGACTTATCAAAGGTGGAATTACATGAGCATGTGTGTGATTTGTCAATGTTTCAATTTCAACTAGAGTAAGATCATCAACTATGTCTGTATTCAGTTCATGATGTGAAGATGAATTTTCAAGGTTGATTTGATGTTGTTCTTCTCGAGTAATATTAATTGAGTTTACAATCAGTTATGTTTCCAAGTCATTAGGATGTGGTTTTTGCATCTGTCTCTGCAATGTAGCAGGGCCTTCAATTTCTGGTGATGCACCTCGCTGCCGCCATGACAGGCGGATCGGGAGAGTAGACACTTCTCAGAAGTTGATAAAAGGATTTGTTTAAAATTATATTCTTAATCAAATAATCCTAAGACAGTCTAGACTCAAAAAACAAAAAGTTTCCACACAGTAAAATTTCCCTAGAGATTTCAAGCAAGCAAACTTACTCTTCCAAAGAACCGAAGCTCAGTGAAAAGCTGGATTGTAGGGCCTTCCAAAACTAGTAGCTGCTGAGGGATTTCATGTCCTAATACAATTGCTAAAAGCGAAGGTGTGAGAAACAGTTACAATAAACTTTAATAGCCAAGGGTGCAAGTGTTGGTTCCCAACCAATCACCCTCCCAAGGAGTAAAAGTTACAAAGTTTGTCTCAAGTATTGCAATGTGTCCGACTCACAATAGCCTATGTGATATCCTAGGAATAGCCACTAAAGTTACCACTTCACAATCGACGGTCAAGCGAAGCAGTTGTAAGTCGAGGACAACTCTCATAACCAGAAACTCTAGAAACAGTGATGTCACCCCGAGGACTTGTCACTGATCATAGAATCCCCTCGATAAGCTCATGTCCCACTAAATAAGAAAAAGGGGGGAACCACCCTTTACTTATCTAGATTGACCTCGTGCTTGATGCATGTTTCAGAAGCTCTTTCCCGACAAGCGTTTGTTGCTACTAATGGATTTACTCTCTTTAATCAATGCTAGTTTCAAAGTTTTGCAGCCCAGTAATGTTAACCCTCCAAACCTAACCTAGGGCACTAACCTAAACTTGTTGGTGATATGAAAATCAAAATTTTGTCAATTTTAGATAAAGCGCCAATTTTAAGGGTAGTTTGCATAGTCTCAGGAGTGGAAATGAAATTGGTGGTGTTTTGACTCGAAAACAGGAAGATGAACCAAACAATGCAAAATGCTCACTACTCTACCTTTCAATTCGATGAATATGCTAAATTAAGGAAGAGTTAGAGGTTCATGAGTTTCTTTCAGACATGCAAAATTTCTAGTAGATTTCATATGTTCATGCACATGTTTTTTTGAAATATGGATAATAATTGATGTGTAAAGACCAATGTAACCCAAACATATATCTCAAGTAAACATGAATCTAATTCTATTACACAGGGGATACCTGTTTCTCATTCACAAGATCGCCATAAGGCCCAAGTGAAGAGGATATGCAAAGCCCTTTGGAATGCATATGAATTAAATTCTAAACTGTTACAAGTGAGATCCACTTTCTCATTCACAAGATCACCATAAGACCCAAGTGAAGAGGATATGGTGGCTCAAAAAATTGTATGCGAAAATTAAATCTACTCTATTACAAGTGAGGTCCACTTTCTCATTCACAAGGTCGCCATAAGGTGCGAGTGAAGATAATACGGTGGCTCGATATAATATGCTTTGAAAAAATCAATTCCTAAACTATTACAAGCGAGATACACTTTCTCATTCACAAGATCACCATAAGGTGCGAGTGAAGAGGATACGAATCCTCATACACAATATATATCAAGAAAAATGGATTCTAAAGGTGCAACTCTCTCTAATTGTGCATGCAAATTATAAAGAAAATTCCAACTGCGAAACAAAATGTAACTAAATGAAAGTTTATTTTTGTTTTTTGGAAAGAAATTATCTTCAACTTATCTCACAATGTGATATTCAAGGTTTGTTTTTCAATGCAAATGTGGGTGGATGGCGCCGTCAAAGGCATAGCTCAATTTAATCAAACTTTTTAAAACTTTTCAAAAGAAAAATGAACTAATTCCTTTTGAATCAATATCAAAAGATTGTAATCAAACTATGTAAAAAAATTTGCAAAATTTTTTCTTTTTAATCCAAAACTAAAGATTTGAATCAAAACTTTAAACTATGTAAAAAAAAATTGCAATTTTTTTTTTCTTTTTAATCCAAAACTCAAGATCTGAAATATAAAGAAAACTTTTTAAAGTTTGTTTAAAGGCATATAATTCTACACATATCCCCACTTAATCCAAACTTTTCAAACTTTAATACAAATTATGCAAACTTATAATTCTTTTTTGATCCAAATATAAAGATTTGAATCTAAATATGCACAAATTTTCCAAAACTTTGGAAATAAGTGATTGGAACAATTTCGAAAAGGTATCTCAAGTTAATTCATTGAACATTCAAGCTTAGTATGTTTTCAAAAGTACCAAAACACATTTACCAAAATGCATTGACCAGCAGTTAGCAATACAACTCAAGACTACACGCAAACATCAAGACTACATGCAAAGATCAACAATACTACACGCAGTCAACAATTATACGTGCAGACATCAAGACTAAACGTAGACACACAGACATCAAGACTGTCCACCCAGAGCTGGCATTCACGCTGATCTTTAAAGGTTTATGACCAATATTAATGTTGGTATCTGCTAAGATTTGAGGTTTGAAATGATTTAAATGTTAACGCAGGTATTAACCCTTCAATGCAGAGATTTAATGATTTAAACACACAGATGTGCAATTCTTTAACGCATATGTGCAATTCTTTAACGTGGTTTTGAACATGCAGATGTGGAATTCTTTAACGTGGGGTTTGATAAAGAATGCAGAGGTATTGAGAGCTGGGATTCGAGGCTTTAACGCAGAGTTTCAAGATCTTCCAGATCTTTGCAGGGTTTAAAGAATAGACAGAGCTCTAAGAACTTCAATGCAAAGTTTAAAGGATATACAGAGCTCTACAAACTTCAACGCATAGTTTAAACAACCACGCAGATCTTCAACGTGTCAAGATCTTTAACGCTGAGTTATAAAAAACTAGATCTTAAAATAAACCAAGAAACTCAAAATTCCAGACACACACTAAAACAACAAAAAAAAATCAAGAAACTCAGATCTAACTTCAAACTGAGATAGCTTGATGAATTAAAGGTGTAGTTAGGTTGATCTCAAGCTTCTTAAGCTGGATCTTAGGGTCTTTTAAAGATCTTTAAGCCACAAAGGAGTAAATCTAAAGAAACAACACCACAAAACTTGAAGAAAAATCAAGAAACTTCAAGAAATTTCAACAAAATGTATGGTCGTCAATCTGATAACAATGAAGAGGATTAAGGATAGACTGTTAACAATCAAATTAACACCCCTAGTCATGTGACAGAAGAAGCACATTTTACTGAAATTATGCAAACTTATGCAATTAGTGTAGGGACTTGTCTACACAAAGGAAGAGCAAAGGCATGCTAGAGAGATTCTGAAGGAGGAGAAGTTCAATTTCTTCAAAAGCAAGGATGGAGAAAGGAAATATTATGGCAATGGAGGAGGGATTCACACCAAGATCCATGGTAGGAATGTATCTCTTCATTGTTTTAATATTAAATGATTCAATTTTGCCCCATTTGAATGTTTGAATGTTGCTTATCTTGCATGATTTAGATGTTTAAAATGGCTTTAGATCTTAATGATTTTTTGATGAATGAATGTAGATCTTTAGAAGCTTTTGATAACCATTTTAATATGCTGACATAGAGGCTCACCACCTCTTAGTAAAATAGTTGAAATAGTGTAGACAAGTCCCTACACTAATTGCATAAGTTTGCATAATTTCAGTAAAAATGTGCTTCTTCTGTCACATGACTAGGGGTGTTAATTTGATTGTTAACAGTCTATCCTTAATCCTCTAACTTCAGAGTGAGTGTTGGTCAAGTTTTGAGCAAATTGGAGTGTCGTCTCCACATGGAAACCGTTTAATCTTTGAAAATAATCCGTCAACCCGGCTTCTGCAAAGATGGCAAAGAACTCCCTATTTTCACGTAGTGACGCTATGTTTACAGGTTCGTATCCACCGGGATACCCATATTGCTTATCTTTAGCGAGTTCTACTAGAGAATGAAAGAGTTAGAGTTTCAGACGTTGGAGTTACTGCATGCATAAATAGTCGATGGATAGCCTAAGTTGATTTGGGTATTTTTGGAAAGTTGGCATGGTTATTTTGGGGAATTGGCACGGTTATTTTTGGAATGAAATCAGTGGCAGAATATCGCACGAATCAGGTAAAATGACGGTCATAAAGTAAGTACGAGTAACAAATTGAACATGTTTTCTATTTCGGTTGATTGGCTAAGGATTGTTGACAGGGACTAACGACAAGGTATAATCATTATTGCTTGTTGCATCAATTCATGCCTAATCATGTTTATGGTTAAAACTCGTACCTTTAAATATAATGCTTGAGCCGTCACTTTTCCATAGTGGCGCCATCTCACGATTGCTTCGCTGGTGAAGACATAAATGCGCACATGCTTCCATGAGTTGGTCGTCGTCAACTGGGAAGATAAAGTACATCCATGCTAGCATAAATCATAAGAGTACATGGTGAACAAATAAGCTTCTAATGTTTCTCATGGAGACTGGAGCAAGCTTGTAGAGATTTGGCAGAGATAGAATGATATTTTAACTAAAGAGTTAGCGAAATCATAGCCACGAATTGGAAAGATCTGGCGGAGTCGAAGCTAAGAACTAGGAAAAATTGGCAAGATTTGGCAGTGTTGCAGCTGCAAAAATAGGAAAATTTGGCAAGATTTGGCAGTGTTGCAACTGCGAAAATAGGAAAATTGACGAGAATTAGCGGAGTTGCAGCTGCAAAAATAGGGAAAATCGGCAAAAATTAGTGGAGTTGCAGCTCCGAAAATGGGGAAAATAGGTCGGATTTAGCATATTTGCAGATACGAAAATGGGTAAAATGGGTCGGATTTAATAGAGTTGTAGCTGCAGAAATAGGGAAAATAGGCCGAATTTAGCAGAGTTGTAGCTACGAGAATAGGGAAACTCGGTAGAATCTAACAGAGTTGTCCAAAAATTGGAAGAACAACTGGAATTTCTGCAATCGATTGGCCCAAATCGCGACTGCTTCTGTTCAAGTGAACCTTCACGCATATACCTGTACACAATTCTAAAAAAAATGAACCCATCAAATATTTTAAAAAAATAATGAAAAAAAGAAAACAATGATTTATTTATATACAATTTTCTGTGCGGACTTGCAGTAGTTCTTTTTAAGATTTATCAGGGACAAGGAAAAATCCCTACTCCTGCATTAGTTGATAATCTGGACCAGCTGCAACATGCGAAATGAATGCATTCTTTGAAATTGGTTTATGATACAGTCGCAGCCGATGACCATTGGTGAATAATGGTGTCTGGCTTTCATCAATAGTGGTCAAGCGAACTGTGCCATTGTCAAATACTTTGTCGATTTGGTAAGTTCCTAGCCATCTTGTACCCAACTTGCCTTTAAAATCCCTCTTGAACCGTGAATCATATAGTAAATCTCAGTCTCATTCATAGAATACTTTCTTCTTTATGAACCTATCATGCCATTTGGAGTGCTGTTGTTGAATTAACGTTGTCTGATGCACAGCAGCTGTGCACTTCTCATCAAGTTCATTTAATTGATTCAATCGGTTCCTCTGAGCCTCTGTCAAGTCCAGGTTTGCTGCTATGGTTGTCTTTAGAGTTTTAATTTCAAATTCAATGGGAAAGACAACACTCTTACCGTACACCAATTCGTATGGAAAGAAACCTCTATTGTTGTGCCATGTGGTACGGTATGCCCATAATGTCTCTGGAAGTATTTCAGCCCAATCCTTGCGGTGACTCTTCACCGTTTTTGTCAGAATAGCCTCAATTACTTTATTTGTGCTTTCCACTTGACCATTGGCCTGTGGATGATATGGTGAGGTTATCTTATGTTGAATGTGATATTTCTGCAATAGGGCTTCCAATTTATGGGAAACAAACTGCGGTCCTCCATTTGTAACTATCTCTTTGGGTACTCCAAAGAGGGTGAATATCTCTTCATATGAGAAATCCATTACAGCTTGATCATTAGCCTTGACCAAAGCTACGGCCTCCACCCACTTGGTCATATAATCTGTGCAAACCAGGATATAAAATTTCTGCTTCAAGGGAGGGTTGATAGGCCCTACGAAATCCAGAGCCCATCTATCAAAGGGTTCAACCACCAGCTGTGGCTGAAGAGGCATTTCATCTAGTCTATTTGGCTAGCCCATTCTTTGGCAGTTGTCACAAGCCTGAACATATTTCTTCGCATCCTTGAACACTATTGGCCAGAAATACCCCATCCTTAATGCCTTATGACTAGTTCTCTTATCAACAAAATGTCTCCCACAGGGCTCATCATGGCAAGCTTTCAAGATACTGTAAATTTCATCCTCCTTCACACACCTTCTAATTTCCAAATCTAGACCGGTGTAAAGAGATGTCTGTCTATCCAGAATATCTAACACTCTGTTGTATGATTTTTCTTTTTTCTCTCTTTGATAAATGTTTTGGAATCTTGCCTGCAGCCAAATAGTTAGCAACATTTTCATACCATGGGGAATGAGCTGAGACTGCGAACAAATGTTCATCAGGAAAAAATTTGGTGCATCATCAACATTGTTAGTAAGTCAAGAAATAAAATCAACAACAACATTTTCTTTTCCTGGTCTGTCTACAATAGTAATGTCAAATTCTTGTAACAATAACAACCATCTAGTTACTCTAGCATTAGTGATAGGTTTATTCATTAAGTACTTAATGGTTGAGTGATGAGTGTGCACGAAATTAGAATACCCAGTAATGTAGTGTCTAAACTTATTGATGGCATAAACAATAGAAAGGAATTCTTTTTCTGTAACTATGTAGTTTAGTTCAGCATGGGCCAGTTTCTTACTGATATAATAAATAGCATATGCACTATGGCCCTCCTGTTGTCCCAACACTGCTCCAATAGCAGTATCTGAAGCATCAGAGTAAATATGAAAAGGCGAAGCCCAGTTAGGTCCTCGTAGGATAGGCAATGTGGACAACCTTTTCTTGAGCTCTCCAAACGTTGTTTGACATGCATCTATTCAAACAAACTATACATCCTTCATCAATAAAGTAAATAAAGGACAAGCTAGCCTAGAAAAGTTTTCTATAAATCTTCTATAATAACCAGCATGCCCGAGGAATCTACGTACCTCTTTCTGTGTTCCAGGAGTGGGAATATTTTCAATTACCTTAATTTTCACTGGATCTACCTGGATACCTGTAGAAGAGATAAAATTCCCTATAACTATACCCTCATCCATCATCATGTGGCACTTTCAGTGCTCAGAGACAGGTGGGTTTGTTCACAGCATTCTAAAACTCTTTCCATATTCTTAAATGATTTATCAAAACTACTTCCATATGGAGTGAAATCATCCATAAAGATTTCCATGCAATCGTTAGACATCTCGGAAAATATCCCAATCACAGCTCTCTGAAATGTGGTCGATGCATTACATAACTCAAAAGGAAGAACCATGTATGAGAAGGTGCCCCAAGGACAAGTGAAGGTGGTTTTATCTTGGTCTTTGGGGGCAATCTGGATTTCATTATAACCGTTGAATCCATCCAGAAAGGAAAATAATTTCTTCCCAGACAAGGTGTCTAGAACCTAATCAATAAATGGTAAGGGAAAGTGGTCTTTCTGCGTTGCTTTATTTAGTTCTTTGTAATCTACACAGACTCTCCATTTTCCATTCTTTTTAGTTACGATCACGAGTGGGGAAACCCACTCGCTAGCTGAAATTGGGTAGATAAATCCTGCCTCCAAGAGCTTTTGGATTTCTTCTTTCACAATATCCCTTAAATTCGGGTTCATCCGGCGTTGAGGTTGGCACACTAGCCGAGAGTCACTTTTGATATAAATATGGTGGGTACACAAATTGGAGGGGATACCCCTCATATCTGTATATTCCCACGCGAAATCTCCCTTATGTTTTTTTAGTAATGTGAGTAGACGTTCCAGTTCATCGGGCACAAGATTCATATTAATGTTCATAGTTTTTCCAGGCTCCATTTCTACTGGAGTACTTTTTGAGTTTTTAATAACCTGGATTATTTCAACATCACTAACTAGAGTCTCTTCAATCAGATATTCTTGTTCTTTTTCACTTAAGGTGTTGTTTAGAATTTGATATGCATGTCTAGTGACAGATGTGGGCTCACTAATGAAACTACTGATGGCATCATCTTCAGTTTCAGTTTTGAAAGTCAGGGCCTTCTCGATTGTTAACAACGGCTGAATACCTTCCTCTTCCTCCAAATCCATCCATATTGGTGTTTCAGCATCAGAACTTGGTATGGCTGGAGGATAAAGGGTCAAGTTTTTAATATCAGTCCCATCCTAAATTGTCATGGAACCTAATCTACAGCTGATACATGCATCTATTGTAGCTAACCATGGTCGTCCTAGGATTAACGGGTGTCCCCCCAACTGCGACTTAGGTTGTAAAACCAAGAAGTCTGCAGGGTATTCCCACGAATCGACAATGACCACCAAGTCATCTAAAATTCCTTCAAGTTTGATCATGGACCTATCAGCCAGCTCTAATAAAGTAGGGGTAGGCCTGATATTAGTGAGTCCCAGCTTTCTTACAGTCTCGATGGTCATGAAATTTATGGTTGCACCTAAATCTACGAAGACGTTGGGTATCTAAGTATGCCCAATGTATACTATGACAGTGGGATTTCCTCAGTCATCATACTTAGCTAGTGGAGCCCTACCCATTATCAATTCAAAAAGTTTCCCCACTACATGGACTGTAGGAGGGTCCCTAGGCTTCCTTCCTAGATTTTTAACACACATATCCCTAATGGTCTTAGCGTATATAGGTACATCATGAAGGGCTTGTAATAGTGGAATTGACATAAAGATTCTTCAATTCTCCTAAGAGATTGAACCAAGGATGTTCCACTGTCTTCTGTAAAGCCAATCATTCAGGATACGGTGGTTACCTTTTCAGTTGTGTAGGCAATGTGTGTTTCTTCCTGTGTTCCAGCTGGTGTTTCAATAGGAGTTTCAGCATCCTCAATGATGGGGATTGTTGTGTTAACTGAATTCTCGAATTGCTGATTCATTCTCGCTTCAATCATAGAGGATGGAACATCCTCAATGACAATAGGTTCTACTACCCTCCCTGATCGTAGGTGTCTGTCATTGCAGGGAATTGGGGAAATGGAATAAGCTGCATGTTGGTAGTTTCGAACTGATGTACTGCCTTATTATTCGAGTTGGGGTTAGGTTGAGCAGGTAGCCTTGGTTGTAGTGGTACGTTCATTGGTGCTTGTAGTTGCGGCTGTTGATACTGTTGGTGAGGATATTGTTGATGAGGTGTTTGGTTGTGAGGAAACTGATTTCCTGGATAGGAATTTCTCCAACCATGAGACCAAGGAGCTTGCTGGTTTGATTGTTGTGCCATCCAAGGATTAGGATTTTGCATTGAAGTTTGAGGTGGATGCCATTGGTTATTAGAATAGGAATAATGTAAAGGAAACTGATTTTTCATATTATCATATTATTCCAAAAAGGTGATGGATTTGGGTTCATACCTTGATTCTGAGGCTACCAAGGCTTCTTCTGAGCAATGAAATAAGCTTGTTCCACATCCAAAGTAGATTCTTGAAGGACTTCTTTGAATTTGGGTAGTGAAGGACATTCTTTGGTATCATGATCCAATTCGCATATCCGACATACCTCCACCTTTTCAAGCAGGCATTCCTTTAGTGGGTGCTTCTTCCTGCATTTAGCAAAGAATACACCAAGTGCCAGGTCTTCTTCTGCTTGCCTTTGTTTTTCTCTCAAGACATCCAACTCTGAGGAGATGGAGCTCATCATATCTATTTTAAAATTCTCAATAAGGTTTCCTATTTCTACCCGAGTGGCCCCTCCACTGGCTGACTTCTGTGTCCTAGTGAGGACATCTAGATCTCGTTCTCTGTCTCGATTGTTGCTTCTAGAGGATCCCCTCGAATATATTCGACATAAATCAACAATATTTTCAAAGGTTTCTTTTGAGATATCCCCCTTCCCCAACAAATTCAGCATATCTAGGCAATTTTCTCTGATCCCATGCAGTAAGATAATCTTGAGTACATCTTTCCCAATATCGGCATGACCGGACCTCTATAAATTATATAACAATCTCTCAACAAAATCTTCCAAGCTGTCCTCTTCTTTTTGGACCATTTTAAATAGTTCTTCCCTCTTATCGTTGGTTCTACAGTAGTCTTGGTATTTGGAAATGAAGGTTTGTTTCATCTATTCCCAGGTAGTAATGGTTTCATGACCCAAACTCATGAACCATCGCAGGACGTTTCCTTTTAGGGTGGTTGGAAATAATTTAAATTTCTACGCACTAGAGGTATTGTCGTAGCTAGGATAGAGGATATCAAATTTGAAAAGGAACTCGCCTGGGTCTTCAATGGACTTGCCATGGAAATTCGGCAGAACTGAGGGTGAGATATTCTTCATAGGAGCAGCCCTAGGTACTTTTCGAATCAAAAATTTGAGCATGAAAACCGTGTCTCCATACTGGTTTTCCCCTATTTCCTCCTCGTGGCCATTAGGATGTTCATGATTTTCTTCACGTTCTCCATTATCCATGTTTTCCCAATTCCTTAGTTCTTCTCTCCGTATTTCTTCCTCTACCATTTCTTCTTCCTCTCTCCTACTTTCTTCCTCTCGCCTTATTTATTCCTCTGCTTCTTGGCGATGTTCCAACCACTCTTCTTTAGTTACTCTGCGCCCATTGATTCAATAGATCTCCTCTCGACCCACTGCACCTACAGCACTTCCTTTGCCTTCAGGAGGTTTCTTCTTAGGAATGGGAGTTGAAGGTCCCGTTGTGTTCTCCACGTTTGATGTAGATGTTTCAAGATTAGGGGGAACGAAGTTTCCTCTTCCTAAAGATCCTCGCGGTAGTCTGGTAGAGGAATCAGCTCTGGCAATTATTTCATCAATGAATTTATGTCTTCCCAAACCTTGGGTACCGCTACGACCTCTACCACCTGCAGGGTTTGTATTTTGGGGGGGTTCCCAAGTTTTTCTTCTCGTATTCATGCAAGCTTCAAATATTCATAGCTAATTAAATCAATAAATCAACTACCGTCTATGTCTATCAATTACCATCCAACGGCACCAAAATGTTGGTCACTCTATATGCTAATCAATTCTAATTAAAAGACAGAATGCTCAATATAAATTGTCAACCCAGGTAGGTCTTGTTATTTCAAAGGCAATTAGCAAAATCTATGCATAAACACTCAAGTAGCTGATTGAATGAAATGAAGATCAATTGTCCTACCTAATTGCTTGGTCAAACTCAACTCATTGTAAAGGCTAATCTAAATTATCCATCTAAGAACTTCAAAGTACTTCCACCTTCCTACAATATCAATCCAGTAGTTACTGATCTAAGAATAAATAAACTAGACTTACTTTTGCAAGAATTTAAATCCTAAAGATATCAGACTACAAGTAAATCAATCATGACCTGTCTAATTCAACAAATTCTAAGAATGTAAATAACAGTAATTGAACCAGAACTAAGCTTGAACCATAATCTGACTAAATTGGTAAATTCTAATAAAGATAAATAACAGAAATGAATTAGAGCTGAGCTTGACTGTAACAACAAATTAACACACTTGCATCAAAGGAAAACTGTTCTACACAGTCGACTATCACACCACATTGTTGTAGCACACCAAAGGAAAATGCAATCATAAACACTATTGTTGCAACACACTGGAAATATGCCTACTGTAGATCCACACCAAATTAACAAAAGCAAAACTAAAGCATCTATCTAACTCGGTGATCTCTGTGAGAAGGCGGTCCCTAGCCTTCTAACAGACATGCCGTGAAACTAACAAAAATTAAAACACAACAATATGAAAAACTCTGCTCCTTGTATTAAAATGGTAGATCCATAGTTACAGCACTTTGTTACAGCTCGTATAATCAATTCCAATTAACCAACCCCAGGCTCAGAACGCCTTCTTACATTTATACCCAGATGACATAATTTTGTTCCACAAATGTCGGGCAGCTATGAAGATCTATGATCTTCAGGCTGTCGAATTGAAACAAAAAGAGTTACAGCCATAAATGAAATTGAATGAAGTTGTTGCGTTCAGGCTGACGCTGTTACTCCATGCTGTTAACAAACCGAATAGATTCCAACTAATTGGAAGAGAAGATGCTTGGACGTTGTATCGTGACCCAGTCGCAGCTGGCCTCATGGAAGGATGCTTGAGCTGTTTCAATGATATATGGGACCGAATTCAGGAAGGGACAGCTGGCGCCACATATTCCTTCCCTCCATAGGTTCAACGAACTGCTACATATGTGGTGTTTCAAGGCTCTAAACTATCTTTATCAAATCAATACATCTTAGCACAAATTAAAAGATAAATTTCATAACCATAAACAATATTATGCATTAATAAGATCCATGCTTGACTTGGAAATATACCTGCTTGGGTTATGGAAAAGTGAGGAAAAACAGGGAAAAAGGTGTTGATAAGTATAGGCAAAAAGGGTCTATTTTGGGGCCCAAAAACTACCACGGAATTTATCAAACGATTAAGTTAGTTGACTTATTCGTGGTAGTGTATTATGGTTTCGCTTAAGACCTAGGTTCGACTCTATGCCAACCTTATAAGCGCATAACCCATATATATATATATATATATATATATATTACATTAATTTCTGTTTAATATTGTTTTTTATGTGCTTGATTCCCATATTGTGAAAATGAGAGCGCATAGGCTATACTATATAAGCCTATGTCCTTACAAGGGTAAATCCTATAGTATAGTATATTATTAATACATAGTTTATATGTTAGTAATGTAGTTAAAACATATAACTATGTTAAACTATTTTTGTATTCGTATGAAACTTTAAAGGTTTATATTTCATAGTAATAACATTTTAAGATTTATATTATAGTTTTGTGCCTTGAAATGTTATTGTTGCACATAATTTTATATGGTCACAAATATTTTAGCATATAATTTCTATGCATTTTATTTGGCATATGAATCGTCTATGTATACTAACATGTTGATGTACAAGTTACACCAGGATGATTATAGGAGATGTCAAGTGTTGACCCTTGTGTGAAAATTAATTTAAGTAATTAATGAAGTATAATGCACACACCATTAAAATAACACCTAAGTAGGCTATTTTGACAACTAGATTGCATGTTCCCGAATTTGGTTTAGTTATTAGAATCTTTGATTTTTTTTAAAAATGGTGTAGAAGAGACGTGACAATACGAAAAAGAACTGTACGCCATTGTGCAAGATCTCAAGCAATGGAAGCATTACATCCTTGGAAAGGAAACGGTCATCCTCACTAACCATAAGCATCTACAGTTCGCTCTGACCGAGTCAAAACTACAAACAAATCAACAACTCAAATGGATTAATTACCTACAACAATTCTAGTTGGTGATTAAGAATTAGAAAGGTAAATATAACGCCGCCTCTGATTGTCTAAGTCGACCACCCATTACTCTCATTTTCATAGTGATGAGTATGCAAGGATATGACACAACCACTTGGCCTCAATTGTATCAGGACGAAAATGAATTTTCAACAGTCTATCAACACTATAGACCAACAAGTCGTCGACCTCTGACTATTTCCTGAAAGACAATGTTGTCACCAGATTTGTCTCACAAAATTTTAGACTTCGACAACGTGCAGGTAAAGAAGGATTCAGATTTTTGTTGCCAAAAAAGTCCACTAACCTCCAAGTTCTTACCTCCATTCATTATCAAGTTTTGTCACAGTCTTCATTCACCTCCTATATGATAAGTCTTAAGTGTTGATGTGAATCCAAAAATCTCTGATGATAACTGAGTCTCATATTTACCAAGTTTTCATCTCCCTTATGCTCATAGGCATGGAATAAACCTTTTATTAGTTTAAAAGGTTTTGAATTTTATATTATATGTTAAAAGGGTTAAAGTTAAACATAGTATTTTATTACCCTTTTAATATGAATTATAAAATATACATGTGTAAACCTCACCTGGAAGAAGTTTTGGTTTTCCAAACAAAAAAAGGGGCTTTGTATGGAGGCCACATTTCAAGTTAAATCCAAGACTTAGTTCGAATTCTTAGTCTTCTTATTTGATTTTGTCTTTTTGGGACTTTGGCATTTAGCTCAAATATTTAATTCTTCAGCCAAACCATTATCCAAGCTCACATACATATTAACATAAACCAAGCTCAAATCCTCATGATAATGCAAAGTCTGCCAACTGAAAGACTCATGCGCAGTCTCATCCATAGTCTATCTTGCACTAAGCGTCAAGGAGGTTTGAAAGTAGATGGTATGTGGGATATTTACGTTTTCCCAAAGAGTAAAACCATACATCCAGCGCCATGAAGGAACAATGTTTTAAAGCATCCGAAAGCCATGTGTTGAATGATTCAGGGTTTTTTTGTGAAGAAGCCATTTAAGAAGAAATGATAAATAGCCTATACATTTTATTTATGGAAATCGCTTGAATGAAGAATTCGAAACAAAGAAATGGCCAAATTGGGATCATATTTTTTCTTCTAATCTTGTTCAATTTTGAATTGGCTGTATAAGAGGAATTATTCAAAATAGGGTAGACTCTTATATTGGCTAGCGTTTCTGACAATTGATGGTGGAGATTTTAAAAGAAATTATTTTTATTGCTTAACCAAAGTGCCTTTCCACTTTCCAATAATAAGTTTTTAGCTTGATCTCTACCATATGTTGTGCTTATCGAATGATGTGAGGAAATTAAGGCATAGGTTAAGGACAGCCTGAGGTGTTCATTAACTAAAGATGAATCATGGTTCTAACATGAAGTGATCATACACAGATTTGAAGGAGATTTTATCAACAAAAAATTGCCAGATCATTGAATATCCAATTCTTGAGGATGCAAGTCAGTCGGTTCAAATATTTTAGGCATTTCAAATCATGACCAATGCCTAATAAAGATGTGGGCACAGTTCAATTAGTAGATTTATCACTGGTGGTTAAAAAGAAAGGATAAAATTCAATTATTCCAGATTTGGTGACAGAGCATCTTGAGACAGGGCATTTGGTAGCAGAGAAATAAAATCTATTTTAGAGGGATCAGATTTCAAATATTGCTCCTGTTTTGAAGGATTTCCCAATTTCGATAACTATTTTTGTTATTCTAGTTGAGGATTCGATCCATTGTTTTAGGATCTTATTTCACATTATGTAATGTATTGCAAATTTATAAAAGGCAAGATATAACAGAAAAGGGGTAGAGAGTTCCAGCCGACGGCTGAGGCAGGGGTGTGTATGCATTATGTTTTTCTTAATATCAAATAGCTTCTTTGAAATGACTATGATCAAATGAGCCTATTTTGTTTTAATAATTGAATTACATGTTGTCATGATTTTGTTTTGTCTATAGTCCTCTTTATCTATGTCAAAATTCTTATGATTCATATGTAATTATCTTTAGATATATGATGCAGAACTTGATTTGTTTCTTTCGTAAAGTCATGCTCGTAGCCCTTTCTTATTACTGCACATTACAATGATGCATTTCCTGTAGTTAAAGCTTCTATCCTAGCTTGATCTCTTAAATGTCTACCTATTTATAAACTTTCATTCCCAACTATCCCTTACATATTATTAATATTTCACTAGCCATGCTCCTTCAGCAGTCAAGGTGCATCTTTTAGTGATAACAGACACCTTGCTTTACAAGCTTGGACAACTTTGTGTACCAACCGGTGAGCATCAACAACATCTCATTTGGGATGTGCACTAGAGAAATACTGCAAGACACTTTGGAGTATCAAAGACACTTGTTATTCTCCAGAAGTATTTCTTTTGGCCTACACTTAAAACTGACGTCAACAAGTACATTCGATCATGTGTGGTTTGCGCCATTGCTAAACTGCCTAATTGACGACAGGGATTGTACACACCATTACCAATTCCTAGTCAACCATGGGAATCTATTTCTCTGGACTACTTGATTGGATATCCTACTACCAGACATCAGCATGACGCGATATTAGTAGTAGTCGACAAATTTTCCAACATGGCCATTCTCATTCCATGTAAGAAGACCACGACAACGCAGCAGACCGCTCAGCTCTTCTTTACACATGTTTGGAAACACTTTGGTTTACCGACAACCATTACTTCCTACCAAGATTCCAGATTCGTCATCATATTTTGGAAGACTCTCTGGAATCAGCTAGACACATGACTCTCATTGTCAACATCTTTCCATCCTCAGATCGACGGACAAACGGAAGTTGTGAATTGCTTGGTAGTACAACTGCTTCGCATGTACAACCACAAGCATCGACGAACATGGGATGAAAGTCTTCCATACATACAGCACAACTACAATTGTGCTCAGCACAGCTCTATGGGAAAGAGTCCATTTGAGATCTGTTATGGATTTCAACCCTCGGCGCTTATCGACTTGATCAACTCCTCAACACAGTTGAACTCTGACACCAACTATATCCAGCGGGAAGTTGATAAAGCCTTGAAGTTTCGAGATCATATTTGCGACATCCATAAGAAAGCACAAGAAATTTTTCAACGAGCAAACGAGAAAGCTAAGGCCTTACATGACAAGCATCGTATTCCTCATTCATTCCAAATTGGGGATAAGGTCTGGTTACATCTCAAGAAGGAGCGCTTTACCGGTCCACACAAGAAGCTCAAACCTATGCGATATGGTTTGTACAGTATTCTTTGACAGATTGGAGAAAACACTTTCCAGCTCGACATTCCTGCATGCTTGGGTCTACATCCAGTATTCAATGTGGATCTACTTCAACCATACCATGCACTATTGGAACAGAATGACTTACCGACAGCAGAACCCGAAGACATCCATCCAGATGTTTAGGAGCCTCTTCCTTGCAAAACCATTGTGAGACGACGAGTACGCCATACAAGGACGAACACAATTCCCTTGTTTCAGGGCGCTAAAGTCGGACAACTCCCATCCCAAGGAAAGTGGTACTCTGCTACTGAACTGACCGACAAGTTTCCTCACCTCTCTGAGCAAACAATGGGGACCATTATTTCTTAAGGAAGGAGGTCTGATCCACTCAGCAGTTGGAATTGTTGTCGAATGCCAACATCGACTACAACAAGTCATCGACTTCAACACAACTTCGACAAGTTCCAAATTCGGCATGACTTCGACAAATCAGCAACTTCGACAAGTTCAGCAACCTTAAACAGTTTCGTGACGTCGGCATGCAGCATCGACCTGCGACTTGCAACTATCGAACCATGACAGATTGTCTCTTTGTCTTCCAGTCGACTGTAACGATTGAACTTCCGAAACCGTTCTAACTTATTTTGTAACTAAATGTAATGGGCAGGAACCCAAGCATCTCAACATTCTATATAAGCATGTAAAATATTGTAACATGCATCTTATCTTATCTTATCTTTGACTCATCCAGTAATATAGAAGACCAGTTCGCATTCTTGCATATTGTCTGCGTGTATTTGTGTGTGTAGTGTACTCCTACTTTGCTTATTCTATTTCTTAAGCAGTTCCGCCATAACAGATCCAACTCATTCAGTCGAACTGTTGTCCCCCTCGTGCACCTGGGCACGTGCAGATCAAAAATATACTCTATTCCATCCATGCATCAGGTACCCATCGAGTAATAAAGGTATCCACATAGTGCACATGATAATTTAATAGTGTCGATATCCATAACTAACTAATTAATAATAATTATGATGCCTATTGCTCAAAGAAAGAGTGTGGAAAATCTGGGAAGGATAAAAATAAAGGTGGCTACCACTAATGTGGTGTTGTGTGAAGCATTGAAATTGCTCAAATATGGTGATCCTACTGTTGAACTAGGTGGTGAACCTCTTGAATATCTATTTGTTAAAACTCAAAATCACTAAATGTTTAGATTTGAAATCGCTAGTCATTGAGAGTGGAAATGGTTGGTGATTGAAGACTTGAAACCAATGGTTGTTCAAGCTTGAAATCATTGCTTGTTTAGATTTGAAATCACTGATCGTTAAGAGTTGAAATCGTTGGTGTAGGAAGATAATGGAACTTGCAATTTAACATAATGGAGTGTATCATGTATAACCTTATCACCAAAACAAAAAAACCCACAACGAATCTTGTTTCTAAAAGTGCAACATGTGATGTTTTAAACAATGCAAAGCGATATAGCATACTAAGATGGATCTACAACTCTTTGGTTTTAATTGCTATATTTATGTATAGATCTAGAGAAATTTTCAATATTGAGCCCTCTAATCAAGCTAAAACATAGTGATATTTGAGAATTTACAACTTAGAAATTGCGTATTGACAAAAATAACCTTAGATTATAGTTGATCTACTTGTCTAACAAGGTAGATCTAATTATAAAAAAATCTCCATCAAAATTGAAGAAAATAATATGATGAGAATAAATATAATACAATAATTTTAACTATTGAATACAATGATCTATCTTATTAAAATTTTCAAAAAAAATGATGCAATCAAAATAAAATTTTATTTATTAAATTGACAACATAATTATTTCAAAATACGGATACCCTCGAATTTGGAGAGATTGTGGCTGATGTTGTGGGGACATCCTTGCTTCCTCAATCCATCACCAATCCTTTCAACACCATTCACCATGGCTCGATACCATGTTGAAGAAGTGTCCTCAGACACACAATTTTATTAATAAGAAAAAAGGGTTACAAGAAGAAGTGAGGACTCAAAACCTAGTTAACCTCACTTTGAGAAAGAAATAGTTTATATAGCTCAACTCTAATTTAAATTATTGGATAACAAACAATCACATGAGTATTATAGGTGTCCTTTACATAATAATCTAGATGTGCTTATCACAATAAAGTAGATTAATCTAATTTAATACTAGAAAAATACTTAAGACTGTAGAACTTTAGGATTATGAAGCTAACATTTAGGTTGTCTAAAATTGACTACTTTCATCTTCTAATTATTGAATATACTCCTCTTTATGATGATGTCAATGTTAATAGGATTTCAAAGAGGTTAAAAACATCTCTTGAATTCTCTTTCAAGAATATCCTCCCTTCCTTGATGAATCTCCTTATGAATGGGATGCACAAGAGAATGATTGCATTGAACATGATGGAGAGAAAACAACTATACCAGGAGAATTGTATAAGAGGAACCTTCCATCATACATAATACAATGGTGACACAAGTTGTAGTAGAAATAAACCATGAATATTAATATGGCATGTCAATGATTTTAGCTAATATATTTGAGATTAAAGGCCCTAAGAAGGGACTGAATATCATGGTGGTACCAATTCAGTGGTGTGCAGTAAATTATTCTATCTTACTTGTACAACTAAAGGATTATGAATTTGAGTGCATGTTGTAGTTTCATCCATTTGTTCCTTATGTCTGAACTCAAAAGAATTTTTAGAAAGAAGGCCATGTTGTGTCCCTATACACAGTGTGTTTTGTACATGGACTATTTTTTTGTAATCTCATTAACAGATCATCACTAAGTTAATTGAGATTATTTGTAGAGAGTTTACATACATGCGTTAATGACTCACCACTATGTTAGTGGAGAAGTATTAGTGACATAGTTTTATTGAAAGGAATCTTATCCCCACTTGTAATCATTTATCTATCATCAATACAGTCATAAATTTATTATTCATTTGAGTATCAATCACATGGATTTGTATTCCACATATTTTAGGAATTTCTTGTGCATTCCAACCATGGGTGTGTAGGTTCCCCCAATTCTATTTTATATTTTATTGTTATTTCTTGTCTTTCATTATTGATTAATGTTGGAGTAGTTCCATTTTAGGACACTTCGCACTATATAACATGGAAGCCATTGAAGCTATATGTTAGTTTGGATTGAAGGAACATTTTTTTCCTCACAATTGCAGCTTATATAAATCTCCCTCAAAGCAACATAACCCTTTTCAAGTTTCTAATGTCATCAGAGGCATATAGAGCTTTCAAGGAGGCAATGCTCGTAGTTATTCCATTTTGTTTCTATGAATTCCACTCACAAAGTAACCATAAACAATAAATAGGAATTGGGATATTAGAGACCTTGGAGATCAAGTTGGAAACATCATAATTCCTTCCTCCTTCCACTCACAAAGTAACCATAAACAATAAATAGGCATTGGGATATTAGAGACCTTGGAGATCAACTTGGAAACATCATAAGTCCTTCCTCCTTTGGGTAGGCCCTTCCAATATGCTTACAAAATTTTCCTTCGTTTAAATATTTTAAGGGGGTCTCCTTTATTATGTTCTAGTATACATGTTAAAATTTCACGGGTACAACTATATAGAGATTAACCCATCATGATTTGTGGAATTTCATAAGGGGACTTGTCATTTTTCTATTGGTCTTGGGGATTATTGCAAACTTGTTTAGTTTGTGATTATTGTAACTTTGTTCCAAGTTCTTATCATCAAATTCCCCTATTTAAAGGAGTATTATTTATTTTACTATGGAAAATATTTTCCATGTGTAGGATCCTAAATATTATCTAGGTTTTTTAGTTATCTTTGCATGTAATTTCCTTGCCATATTTCCTCCGTTATTCAACAAAATGCTTATTGGTGTGGTGGCATTGTGTTTCTATATATTTGATTTCAAATATTTTTGGTAGTTTTCAAATTTATTTGACACACTTTTACTATATGGGTTGTGTGAGGGAGTAATACCAGTGAAAAATATCCCTCATATTGGTTCATAATGGAAAACCCTTTCACTTATCTTGTGGTTTCCACACAATAAATGTTCCTAGGTGCTACAACTTAACCATTTTTCTTTGTTAATTTGGCATACCTTTCATTCATGGCATTTTGAAATACTTTCCAACAATATTTTTTGTAAAAAAAATTATATACCCATTGCAACATCAAATACTAGTCATTCTTATTTTGTATTTGAACACCTAGAACCCACTATCTTGTCTTTTACCCATCAGTTGGCCCAAACATAGTTAGATATTTCTCTATTTATCTTTCAACACATTTCCATCAATTGACTTCATGCAAAAACCACTCATGTGTCTTACCGGTCCCAATTTACTCTTCAAAGCACATATACCCTTGATATTTGATGGTGGAGTTGCCTCGTCCTTGTCTCAGAGAACAAGTAGTCAACTACAAACCAACATTATCCATTTCATTACACAAAAACAAGTGTCTCTTACTCAAAACATTCAAGAACTTACGGAATTGATCCAATTCACTAACTTCAAATTTCAAGAACCAAATTAGAGCATGCCATCATTTATCTTCTCACACAGTTTATAGTGCAATTCAACTAGAGAAATTTCAAACCAAGTGGGAGAACCTAAGGATTCGTCAATTGGACATAGCTCCACCCGTTGATATATTTCCAATCCCAACACCTTTGTAACATTTTTTCTTTATATCTACTCCACAATCATGGTTTATTGGTTTTGATTAGCATATTCCCATAGGATTATGTATGGTAAAATTAGCATCATCTCTACTTCATCCAATGAACCATTGAAGGCACATATGTGTTACACTTCACAGCCTTCTTGTCCTATGCGAGCATACCACAATCCACTCCCCTTCAAAGAATTCAACAACATCTTTCATCCATTATCAATTTAGAAATCAACCTTCACGGTTTCTCCCAAAAGAACCTTTTTTTTCTTTTGGATTATAGATAACTTTATCTTTGTAAATTCACATAGTTATCATTTTGCATAGGCATGAAGAACACAAATATCCAATAATATTTATAGTAGTGATTTTTTTATTTAATTGTTTTGTGTTTGAGAGAGAGATCGGCATTTATGATTGGGATCCTATAAATAGTTGAAATTCAACAAATGTAATTATTCTCAAAAATAAATGTAACTTTGGAATTTTTATTTAGAAAAAAAGACTAAAAGGGTTTAAAATATTTGACATAAATGGCCAAGCAATGTATTCTTTTGCATCTAAGTCCTATTTGAAAAATGGATGGCAAATTGTATTTATATAGAGATATCAATAACATTGTTCTAATGAGCAAATAGATTATGTAATCTCCCTACATTATGTTACTTAGGTGTTAGTCAATTATTATATGCAACCATATTCCTTGAATAAAGGTCAATTAAGATAGAATGGATAGTTATTCAATGTTAAAGAGCTCTCTTTACTAAAAAGGACTACTAGTTAGTTGGTACTCATTAATTATGGGACTGCAAGTAGTTAGAGATGTGTTATTGAGAATCTATTTAAAAAGCTAGGAGGCTAAAAATCATTTTGTGGAGTGTTGTTGTATTTGTAGCTTTTCTCAATTAAAGGTCACCCCACCTCAAGAAGCAATTGAACATTGTTTTCTTTCTCTTGATGAATCATTAATACAAGGGTATATTTCATATACAACATTTTATTTGTCTCATGTCTACAGTTTTATGTATCTATAATCTTTGTATACTTGGTTTTTCTCCAAGTTTAAGGGTCGAGGAACACTATAGATTTGATGCATGTGAATGCTTAGTTGTAAAATAAGATAATGGAATATATTTGATTAATGAGTAATTAAATATGATAATAAATATATCTCATACTTATTATTTAAAGGGTTGGTGCAAGCTAATGCTTCCGTCCCATGACATATTAGTTGCAACAAAAAACTAGAAAATCAACATTATGTAGCAACAAAAAACTAGAAAATCAACATTATGTTGACGAGAAGGAATTATTAGAGATACCATGACATATTAGTTGCAATAAAAAACTAGAAAAACAATATTATGTTCACTAAAAAAAATTATTAGAGGTACATTCATGACTAAAATATAGTGTGAAAAGATGAAACATAGCAAATTGAATTAGCTTCTAGAATTTATTAAATTTTTTATGTATGGAAATTATTTAACTCTAAAAATTCACATTGTTCTAAGAGTGATATGTTAAGAATGCATATGTCTCTGTTAAGACATCATTTTAGTATCTAAATGACTAAAAAATTCACATTGTTCTAAGAGTGATATGTTAAGAATGCATGTCTCTGTTAAGACATCATTTTAGTATCTAAATGACTTAATTTCTCAGCACAAATTTGTAGAATTATAAATAATAGTCATGAGTAAGGTTTAGGAACCTTCAATTAACAGAAAACAAAACTGTACATAATTTTACAAAAAGAGTATCCAAAAGGAGTCTGCCTTAGACCCACCATCACCCAGCTACTGCCCCATCCCCACAACTAACCCTCCCTTTACAAGATATTCAGGATTATCCAACACCGGGGGACAAAACTTCCACCCGTCGCCCTACAAACTTGGCTTAAATCCATTACAAAATTCACCCCCAACCCGTGTCCGTGTCCTGAAGCCATTACATAATCTTGACACAAAACCATCCAGGAACCAAGCAAAAATAAAATAAAATAGACATCCACCCTTACCCATCTCCCATTTCTTGTGACACCTCTTTTCCAGGGAAAGTCTCCTTACAATTTGGACTTTCACGCGCCCGAATCTTTCCTCTCGCTTGAGACGTCTCACCTTCCTGATTCTCCTTCGTGTTCTCGGCCCTTGCGTCCTTTCGCTTGAGACGTCTCACCTTCCTGATTCTCCTTCGTGTTCTCGGCCCTTGCGTCGAAGCTGCTACCGGGCCCTCTGGTCTCCATTGCTGCCGAATGAAGGGCGGCCTGGACAGCTCCACCACCCCCTCCATATCCGCCAAATTTTGTAGCATGTCCTCCTTCGTGTTGATTACGACCTGGGATACCAATTCCCCAAAACTTTCACGGTCCATCATCGTCTTTGCCAGGATCTTCCGCAACACCCAATACAGGATGAAGATCGCTTCTGACCCAAGATCCTCCATCTTGGCCTGCATCTCCTCCTCTTCCATCAAGGTGATGGTATTTTCAATGTGGGATGGAATCCCATCCATGAACCCATGCCCCGGGTCCTCCTCCACATGGCGATACTCTCCATGACCACGTCCCCTCCTTCGTCTCTGCATTCTTTGGCGTGGAGCCATCCTCCACACAACTTCTAGATTCTTTCTCAGACCCAGAAAATCTACCAGCTTCCACACGTCCCCTTTAATTTCACCCACAATCCCGCACTCTATTAATAGTTGCTGTTGCGTACTCCATCCTCTCCCTACAATAACACCAAACATCAATGCACCGAGATTTCATTAATGCAGAAGTCAATTTCCATCCTAGTTCAACGGCTTTCCTCCTTCGTGCCAACCCAGTTTTCCATGTGAACTCTGCCACAGACATTCCTCCCCTGCTCATGCCTCCACATTCTAAATCTCACTCGCCCGTCATTGATCCTATGGCTTTCCTTTCTCAGTAAATATCTCGTCTTGGCTCCTCCCACTGCATTAACCTCCTCTTAATACACATGCAATTCATTAACTCCACCTCTCACCTCCATGTGGCTCCCTCTTCACGACACATCCCTATTTCTACCGTCTACCACGTCTTCCTGATCACGTGGTTCGATTTCCGCTTGCCCACCCGCATCCGGGGAAATACAGTCAATTATTGCACGCTGCTATTTTTGCAATTTCTATTGTTAATTATTTTATTTTAATTAATAAAGTTAGTAAAGCCTTGAAATTATGAATTCAAGCATAATTAAGGTTTTAAGGTCTTGACATAATTAATCAATTTTTATTTTTTAATGTGCAAGTCTTCAATGTGCACCATATAATTTGTTTTTCTAGATGATCAAGGAAACAAAGAGTTGAGATAGAAACAAAAGACCTATATATTTTAGAATTATAAAACATATACAAATAAAAATGAATAAAAGATAAAAACAATATGTTTTTCATGTGTGTGTGTGCAATTTCATCAATGATGAATACGTGGATAATATTTAAAAAATTTCTATAAAAAACATGTAAAACTCCGTCACCCTCACATGCTTAAAAAGAAATATTTAGCACTAAAACATTGCTTTAAGGGCATAGGACTATTTTCTTATCCTAACATAGTCATGGCCCATATACACATATCATTTGCACAAAACTTCCTAATAGTGCATAGGATAGCAGTCGAAGGTGGAAGAAACCATATAGAGGGAATGTATCATGATTGGAGACCTTCTTCACAATTATTTAGGCCAAGAAGCTTCATGTTCATGTGTAAGGTCCATGTTTTCAGTTTTTACCATGATCAAAGGCCCTAGACCCATCACTGTAACCCAAAAAAATTAATGAGGATCGCATCTCACTTAGAGGCCAAATATCTCAAAGAAAGTTATTATGTGGTGTTTCAATGAAACTTTCACAACACTTGAGCCCAAGAAGCTTTGTGAAATTCCCAAGCCCTTGGTATCCTTCGCTAATCATTGTCAAGACCCAAATACCCATCAATCTTGATGAAAGCATCATAATGGCCCTTAATAAACCAAGGATAGTCAAAAGATCCTTAAAAGAGGTCATACTTTGTGGCTTGTAAGTGTTTTTTTGTGGTGATTAAGCTTGAGAACCTTCATTTAGGGAACAAGGCCTTTGTTGTCCTCCCCTAACCTTCATTAAACCTTCAAACTCAGTATTGATTCATGACTAACCTAATCATGGTTCCCATATACCAATTTAATGTGAATGATATGATACAGAGGTCATATGAGTTGGTTTGAGGACTCATCCATGGAACTTGAGCCTAAGAAGTAAGGTTTATGGACAAAGACTCTTGTTTCCCTCTCCTAACTATGTGCAAAGACCCAAAACCTTGTAATGGCACCCATATTCAACTCTAATGCTAGAGACTCATTGTATAGGGCTTGTGTTATGGTTTTTGTGTTGTTCATGGTATTTGAGCTCTAGAAGATTCAGTTAAGGCATAAGGTCATTGTTTCCCTCTTAACCATGTTTATGAATTAACACCCATTTCCAGTGCATAAACCCTAGTCATGTTTACTATATCCCACTCAGAGACCAAAGACCCCCTATAAAGATCCTATTTGTTGGTTTAAGGACTTCAAGGTTCTTAAGCTTGAGAAGCTTTAAAAATATCATAAGGAATATGCTTCCATTCTTTGATGATAGTCAAGGGCTTGCGACCCATTCATAGTATGTAAAACATTCGAATAATGGCATCCATATCCAACTCAAATGTTAAATACCCCCTAGAGAGGTGTGGTTCCATATTGTTTTTCATGGAGTTTGATTTTGAGAAGCTTTGTTTGAGGCCTAAGGGTCTTTGTCTCCTCCATTGGCGGTGTTTATACCTTGAGAACCATTCTTGGTTCTCAAGACTTAGATTCATTATTCCCATATCCCTCTAGTAGGCCAAAGATACCCTACAAGGGTATCATGTTGTGGTTTGATTATGCATTCATGCCATTTGATCCTGAGAAGTTACCTTTAGGGCTCGAGGTATTTCTTTCCCTCCCCCAACCCTTGTTAAGTAACTAAGATTGTTGTTTCCCTACCATGACCATGGTCAAGGCCTTGAGACCCATCTATGATGTACAAAACATCTTAATGGAAACCATATCAAAACCTTATTCCAAAGACCCCCTAGTCAAGGTTTGTGTCACAATTTCTGGGTGTTGTTCATGGCACTTGATCCCGAGAAGGTCAATTAGGGTTGAAGGTTCGTATTCCTACTTTGATCATGTTTAGGCCTTAAGACCCATTTTCAATGCACAAAACCTACTCATGATGCATGTATCCAACTCAATGACCTAGAAATAATTCCTACAAAGGACTCAAATGTTGGATTAAGGACTCACTCAAGGCTCTTGAGCCCAAAAAAAATCAAAAATATCCCAAGGCACTTGTTTTCGTTGCTTGACCATGATCAAGTCCCCATGACCCATCCTTGATGATGGGACCTCTTAATGGATTCCATATACAACTATTGTGCCAAATACCCATAAAGATTGCATGTCTTGTTGTTAACACCAAAATTTGACCACCTAGCTCATCCCCCTAGTCACATAACCCATTATTCATTTTTCCTACATATTTGGCCTCCATAAACCCAAAATCCATAAGTTTCCAATTAAATTGGAAACAAATAATTATTTCCCTCAACAGATTAATTAAATTCCTCCAAAAAAATCAAAATCCCCAATAAAGAAAATAAAAGAAAAAGAAATGGGAAAAAATATTCAAAATAAAGGAAAAATGAGGGAAAACATCAAATACCATTGGCCAATACCAGTGGCTACCCAAAACCATGGAACAAGAAACCACCACCCAAAATTGTTATAAAAAAGTGGTGGAGGCCCCCATTTTCATATCATTCACTCTTCCCTACCAACACTTTGTCGAAATTCCTACTGAAACCCTGAGCCTCCCTTTGAGCTCGTGTTTCCCCCATTTTAGTTGATTTTTGGCTACCTTTGAGCATTCAAAGGAGAGAAAAATACATTGGAGACCCGGAGAACCACCATTTCTATGGCTGCAAGGGCCCCCAAAATCCTCACCATTTTGAGGTAACACTACATTGTAAATCCATTTTTACATTAATGAAAAGCATTCTTTGATTCACATGGCATATATTTGATTCTTGGGTGCTTATGTTTAAGTTTAGTCTTCATTTTACTGTAGTAATTTCAAATATTTTTACTTCTTATTTGCATGCACACACTTTCCCTTACTAACTGTTACTAAGGGTTCCATATCTCTTAGTAAGCACATTTCTGTACTAGCTAGTGTGAAGAACCTAGCTACAGTTTTCACCAATGTCCGTGCTACCCCAATTATAATATCATGCATGACTTAGCTCAGTCCCCCGCTGCTATGTCATCCTTAGAAGTTTTAAAGAACTGTCCAACACAATGCAAAGCATTGTTGTCTACCCTTGGTGCGATCGACCCTTCTGAATCACGATTGATGACATTAGGCTTAAACCAATCTAAACCTCGGATACCTTCATCCCTTGCATTTCAGATCTTTGTCTCGATCTGAAACCTGGTTATACATCAATGCATAGTTGATGAGGGCGCCTCCACATGCGGCATGTCCACATAGTGGCAGAAGCTCGGATCCCTTCCTCTGCAATCATCCATAACCACCCTTCGAGCTTATGATTGTCGTGCAGCTCAACCGCAAGTCCTTCTTGCCAATGTCCCCGTGCAGTTAGCCGGCAAAACCATCCCAATTGACATTGAAGTCATCAACATGCAACTCGACTAAACCCTTCTTCTAGGACGAAGCTACATGTACGCGATTAAGTTCGTTGCCTCATCTGTGTTTCGGCTTATGATGTTCCCCCATGAGGTATTGGTTGTCAAAATAAACCAACTTACTTACTACGACCCTAATGCACCCACCACGCCAGAAAACGTCCTATGTTGGTTTTGGAGCTTGATCTTCCTGATTCAGAGATGTTGTTTCAGCTGTGTTTGTACCCCAGTTTTATAGGATCTGCACGTGGACTATACACTCACCCCAGTGGGGGGGTGTCAGGTGGCATCACCCCCCACCCCATGGGGGTTAGGGGGTGACCCTCCCTTCAGCTAGGGGGTCTAGGGGCCAGCTGTCCCCCGGCAGGGTTCACGGGCGAAGCCCACGAAAGAATTTTTTTGGTTTGTTTTGTTGGCCAACAGATTACGAGCCCATGGTTTTGGATAGCCCATGGTATTTTCCCATGGTAATTACCCTTTAAAATGAATACATTGTAATATGTTGATGTATTTTTAACTTCGGAAGATATTCTCCTATGTATTACATTTGTACTTTATTGTATTCCTCATGCAGATGTATTATTCCTCCAATCATAAGTGTCATCATTTGTATTTGCAAGTGTCGCAAGTTATATTGTAAGTGTCGTAACTTATATTTGATGGGTTATTAGAACACCTTAGAGGGGTCATCCCAGTATAGGTTAATGGGTTATTAGACCACCCTAGTGGGGTCGGCCTAGTGACAAGTGGTAATGGGTTATTAGACTCTCCTAAGGGAGGTCGGCCCAGTTAGAGTAAAAGGAAAGTAAAGGTAAAGTATAAATAGAGAGGAGCACCTCTCTATTTATTCATTCACTCACTCACTCACTTCGCATTAGTGAGAGAGAGGAGGAGTGCGCACAAGTGGAGGAGGAGAAGTTGCTAGGAGACTATCTCTTATCTTCGAGTTTGATCTTTGTGATCTTTGTATTGGTGCTCATTCTATCTCTGAGAAAGTTGCGGGGTTTTTCACCTTCTTGGTTTTCCCCAGTGAAATGCTTTGTGTCTCTTGTCTCTTATGTTTGATATGTTGTACTTGTTGTTCTCTTAGTTAAGATCCTAGATCATGTTGAATTAAATGATGAAAAACTAACATGGTATAGAGCTATCTTGAAGAAAGGCATTGTATGGCATTTATGACACTTGTTGCAGTTGCGACAAATTGGAAGTTAGGGCTTGGTATAGTAAAAACTAGTCGTCGTGGAACTTTCGCTATAAATCAGTTTTGGAAAAGGTTCAGGATCTGAAACTTTTGCAGTTTGAATATTAAATGTTCATGTACCTTGTGTCCGAAGCTTAGCCTCAAATTCATTGTACTTTGTGAGATATGATCCGTACAAGTTAGGGTTTCTGCATCTTCCAGAATGCAACCCTAAACAGGTGACCTAGGAACAAAGGTCATATCTCGAGCTAGGAATATCCAAATAGAATTCCGTAAAAAATCGCAGTTAGGGAACGGACTTTAGTTTCACAGGTCTGGGTTTTAGAGGCCGAAGTTGAAACAGTGACATGTGGCACTCTGTACAAGTTCGCTATGTTGTTTCATCCCATAAACTGGTCATGTTGCGACACTTAACATATCTCCCTCATAGAGAATCCATTTGAGGTCCGATCTATGGTGCTGGAAATATGACAGGTCATTCTACCATAGGTAGAATTTTCAGACCCTGAGGATCCGAAATTTTAGAGATACATCAAAAACAATATGGCATATATTTTTGTCCAAACATAATTGGATTCTGAGCACTTTCATTTTTGGTTTGTCACTGCTGCGGGAAATTAGGGTTTCTGAAAAAGTTTGAATTTTTGGAATATGATACCACGGCTGGATGATCCTCATCAAAATCGAAATTTAGAGACCAATATCGAAGTTTTTGGTTGGGTATAACCTCGGGCTCTATCAAACCCTAGTTCGGGATTTTGACCAAAAAACCAAAATTTGACAGAAGCTGCAGATCCGAAACTCGCAGGTCAATTTTGAGGGGTCAATTTTTTAAGTTTTCAAAATCTGAGCACACGAGCTTGCTTGCCTCATTCAATTGCATCTCCCTATCCAGACAGAAGTTTGAAATTCCAAGTTTGGATTTTTAGGGTTTCTCTGTCAAACCCTAGCCAGCTCCAGATCCAGTTTCATCAAATCAAAGTGGATTAGGTTAATCCTAGAAGAGGATGAATTGGAAACCTACATAAGTGAAGAGATTCCAGTTCCAGAGGGAGATGAGGCTAAGGCCTTACATAAAAAGACTACAAGCAATCTCGACAGGTATGTGTAACATACCCTTCCATCATCAAATGCCGGAAAGGAAACGTTAACAACACACCGGGCTTTTGGCAGACTTAGCCCCAATATTTTTACTCCAAAAATCTGTAAGAATTAAAACTTCTGTGTGCAGATTCGAATTTCAATAAAACACAATGGAATTAAACATAAAAACACACATAAGCACAAACAGAAGATGATTCCATATGCAGGGATTCAATCCCATTCTTATGCTATGCACAGACTTCATTTCAATTTCAACCTCATGAATAAATAACATTCAGATTTAGCACATCGCAGAGCACAAAATATATATATAAATTAAAATCACAGAGAGCACTTATCTTGCAACGCAAATGTACAACGACTGGCTACGTGAGAGCAACATTCCACCCAACCATAGATCTCTGTCCAGCCTGTATTCTTTCAGTTGAGAGATCACCCCCGAGCTGGGCTGTGTATCCACTAAGGAGGAACTAGATGGCTCACTCACAGTCAGGGTTTCACTCAAACAGCCATGCTAAGCCAACACACAGTTGGGTTTTTCAAGCATGCAATAGGAGATGGAGGAGGATGTTAATCCACTTAGCTCAATCCCAAAGCCACATACACCTCAAGCTGGACTCAGCAATCCCATCCTCTGTTCATACATCCACTCTTGGATTTCTCACAACTCTGTCATAGATAACCCCAAATCCGTCACTGATTTTCTGGGCTATTAAAACTGGGTTTTCCCATGGATTTTGGGGTAGCTATTGCTCCCACAGTCGCCCCAAGGTTCATATCCATGGATCCCCCAGTGGATTTCACTGTCCAATACCAAATCTTGATGTTTTTGGCTTCCCAAAACGTGGGTTCTCTCACAATTGCGATTTCCGGTTTTGCTCACTGCTGGGAACTCGTTTTTGGATGGAAAATGATGCTGGGTTCTTCCACCATGGAATGGGGATGAGGAAGAAGCAACTTCCCAGAGGTAGAGTGACTTGTGGCACAAGTAAACAGAGCCCATACCTACCCATACGAATTTCAGGGCTGCCCATGCTCCATTGAAGCCATGGGCTGAAATCTCAACCACTTTCTTACAATAACATTAAATGTCAGCAAGGAAGTCAAACGGGTTCACAAGGTGACATATGGCAGCCTATGGTTCAGTCCCATAGCCCCCTCACCACTCCCTAGTGGATACACGTGGCCCCTTCTCATTCGTTGCCTCCATAGCCAATCTTGGAAATTTTATTGCATGATGTTTATTTACACCCTATTACAATGTCCATGGCTTAAGAGCACATGGGAATCAAATATCAATGCTTTCCCTTTTAAATCAAGACCGGGCTTGATCAAACCCCAGTTCGGGATTTTGATCGGAAAGATGGAAAATTAGGGCTTCAGCAAAAGTTGAAATTTTTGAAGTCTGTAACCACGGCTGGAAGATCCTATGAAAAATAAGAGTTTAGAGCCTTGGATCGAACCTTTTGTTTGGGCAGAAGGGTGGGCTTCATCAAACCCTAGTTCGGGATCCTGTCCAGAAGATCCAGAAGTTTCAAAGGCAATTTTGAGGGGTCAAATTTTGGAAATTCCAAAATTGAAGTATGCTAGTTTGATCAGCTCAGCAAGACATATTCTTTCATTCATTCAGAAGTGTGAAAGTCAAAGATTGAATCTTTAGGGTTTCTCTAGAAAACCCTAATCAAGCTCCAGATCAAGTTTCAGGGGGAGTTGAGGCTAAGGCCTTACATAAGAAGACTACAAGAAGTCTCGACAGGTATGACTTAAGGAGGCTCAGGTATGTCTTGAAATCTAATTCTTGATTAAGTTCATGATGTGTTTGTCTTCATATTATTTATTAGTACAATCTTGATTAATGTTAGAATTGTCTTATCACCCTAGTAACAGTATGAATGCATGTGAATGATCAAAGACATTCATTGATTAGGGCTATATGATTGTACTAATGCATTATGATGTTGTGTGAGGTTGATGTTGTCTGCTAACAAGATACAGGTACATCACAAAAGACAAATCAGGTTCCATGACCATGAAAACATGAAGACAAAGACTCATCCATAATCTTTGTTCTACTTACGAGGTATGTATGACTTTGTTATATTATGCTTAACCTATGAGACATGCAGGTTCTAGCTCAGGATCTCTAAATCATTGAAGAGATTGTTTAGGTATGTTGTACATAACTAAGTAGGTATACTAATCCAGGTATGTTTCCCATGAATCTTACCTTGTGTTAGGATCCCTTATATAAGTATACTTGGTATGATTGGTTATGCTTATTCATAAAGTTAGTAATCAAGGGATTATGCATATTATGTCTTTTATCTTGATTGATGATATGCATGAGTAAAAGAAGACTTCCCTGAAATCTTGAATACTAATGTTTATTAACTATAATCATGACTATACATTCTCAAGATTATTTAGAACTATAATGTTTTGATAACATTTAGAACATACTAATGGGTGTATGTTTGTGTATGAGATCATGAGGATGACACTTGAACATGCACAGTGGTACAGAATGAATAGAAGTTCAAAAGACATACAGAAGATCAAGCAGGAGGCAACCACACAAACATAAAAGATAAGTATTTGAGTTGTTATTTGAAATAGTAAATGATATTGCCTGTAATAGGTTGTATGCATATTTGTATTCCTATAATATATCATGCTGAGTGTAAATATTCATAGAACATTGAATAGTATACTACTAATATGCATATGATTGGTAAGTTGGACAAACATTCCATTGTTGCTTGTCTAGAATGAAACCTCTTTGCTGACATGCTGAGAGTTGTGCATACTCTTGATAGTATGTTCTGGTAGAGATGGAAGGCATCTAGATAGCCACTGTATGCATACAGGATATGGGAAAGTGTTGTGCCAAAGTATTGGTCAAGATAGTTGCATAACTATGTAAATGATATCTGTATGCATAATAGGTTATCATGTCAATATGATTTGATGATTATGAAGTATTACTAATCATGTACCTAATTTTGATTTGTAGGAAAAATCATGATGAATGATGAACAAGCGATGGATGTTCAACAAAAGGTTTTACAAATCAAGCACACTATAGAAGGCTTGTGGCTAGAAGATTCTCTTAGAAAAGAGAAAGAGAATCATGATGAGATGTTTGTTCCAAGTGGATAGATAAAACCATTCTCTTAATGGTGTAATTAAAGAAGAAGTGTGATTCAGGTTCTGTATGGGTACCCAGGATCGATAATCAATTGATGAGCTTAATGATCACCATGGGTGATGTGGATCTCAACCTTTGATACAAGGTTGAATATGGTTTCTATACACAGATGACATGGATGCAAGAAGTAACTCACCACAGAGTTCGAATAATATTGAGGCTCATATCAGTAGACCCATCTATCGAGAGATGGCACAGATAGATATGCAGAAAATCATTCAATGCAGAGTGTGAATGATGTTCAGTCACAAAGGGAGAATTGATAGTTTCTTGATAAGCTTGGGCTTTACCAAAAGTAAAGTTGTTCCTAACCTTTACCTTAAGGCTATGGATCATACTATTATTATGATATCTTTCTTATAGGGAATGAGAAACAGATCATGAAAAGAAAGAAGAAGATGGATGCAGAAATGAACAATGAAAGATCTCAGATTGATGCATTACTTCCTAAGTCTGGAAGTATGGCAAGGCTTAGAAGGAATCTTTCTCAACCAGGGAAAGTATGCTGAGAAATATTAAAAGGAATTGATGTGTTGGAATGGCCACTCTCATGAATTCCAACTTGAAGTTCTTAGCAGATGACTCATTAGAGTTAGTGGATATAACCCTGTACAGACAAATTACTGAGTCATTGATGTGTCTAATGAATACTAGGTCAGATATATGCTTTGCTGTAAAGACCTTGAGTCAGTATCTAGTGGAAACTAGAAGTGTTCACCTGTTAGTTGCAAAGCATGTGATGAGGTACCTAAAGGATACAATAGACTTTGATCTATGGAGATCATGAATTCAAATGGCTACACAGATATTGATTGAGCAGAAAGTGTATCAGACAGGAAGAGCACATCGAGAAGATGTTATTGTCTGGGATCAGCCATGATCTTATGGTTTAGCAGGAATCAGTCTAGTGTGGATCTCAGCACAAGCGGAATATATGGCTGCTTGCTCTGCTAATTGTGAAACGGCATGGCTTCAGAATTGTTTGACTTAGAGATGGAACCAACTATGATCCTATGTGATAAACAGAGAGAATCCAGTGTTCCATGATAATTCAAAAGCACATAGAGATCTGGCATTTCTATATACAAGATATGGTGCAGATAGGAATTAAAGTTTGAATTTGTAACAAGTTACCAATGTACTAACCAAACCTCTACTGATCCGATGTACTAACCAAACCTCTACCTCAAGTAAATATTTTTCGAGACAAACTTAATATAGTTCAGAAGGACCCTCCTCGAAAGGGGGAGTGATGTGATCACTTATGATGAGATTGCCTACATCGATAATGAGGTCGATGATGTGAATACCTATATTGGTGATGCCGATAGAGAGGTTGGTGGATGATCCTTAGACAGGGTCTAAGGTGGACATGACAGGATTGCATCATCCTAAAGAGAGCCGTAGACATATGTCTTCGAGAATGAAGTCCTTGGTGGACATGATAGGATTGCATCATCCTCAAGAGAGCCGTAGACGTATGTCTTCGAGAATGAAGTCCTTGGTGGACATGATAGGATTGCATCATCCTAAAGAGAGCCGTAGACATATGTCTTCGAGAATGAAGTCCTTGGTGGACATGATAGGATTGCATCATCCTCAAGAGAGCCGTAGACGTATGTCTTCGAGAATGAAGTCCTTGGTGGACATGATAGGATTGCATCATCCTCAAGAGAGCCGTAGACGTATGTCTTTGAGAATGAAGTCCTTGGTGGACATGATAGGATTGCATCATCCTTAAGAGAGCCGTAGACGTATGTCTTCGAGAATGAAGTCCTCGGTGGACATAATAGGATTGCATCATCCTCAAGAGAGCCGTAGACATATGTATTCGAGAATGAAGTCCTTGGTGGACATGAGGGGATTGGATCATCCCTGGACTTCAGTCCTAAAGAGAGCCGTAGACAGGTGTCTCCGAGAAAGAAGAGGGATTGTATCATCCTTGAACACATGTTCTAAAGTGAGCCGTAGACAGGTGTCTCCGAGAAAGAAAAGGGATTGTATCATCCTTGAACATCTGTTCTAAAGAGAGCCGTAGATGTATGTCTCCGATAAATGAAATCCTGAATTAACAGGTAGGGGATTGCATCGTCCCCAGACTGATGTCCCAGAACAGAGCCGTAGACATGATGTCTCCGATAATGAAATCCTGAATGAACAGGTAGGGGATTGCATCGTCCTCGGACTGAGGTCCCAGAATTGAGCCGTAGACTGGGTCTCCGATAATGAAGTCCTGAATGAACAGGTAGGGGATTGCATCGTCCCCGGACTGAGGTCCCAGAATTGAGCCATAGACATGATGTCTCCGATAATGAAATCCTGAATGAACAGGTAGGGGATTGCATCATCCCCGGACTGAGGTCCCAGAATTGAGCCGTAGACTGGGTCTCCGATAATGAAGTCCTGAATGAACAGGTAGGGGATTGCATCGTCCCCGGACTGAGGTCCCAGAATTGAGCCGTAGACATGATGTCTCCGATAATGAAATCCTGAATGAACAGGTAGGGGATTGCATCATCCCCGGACTGAGGTCCCAGAATTGAGCCGTAGACTGGGTCTCCGATAATGAAGTCCTGAATGAATAGGTAGGGGATTGCATCGTCCCCGGACTGAGGTCCCAGAATTGAGCCGTAGACTGGGTCTCCGATAATGAAGTCCTAAATGAACAGGCAGGGGATTGCATCGTCCCCGGACTGAGGTCCTAGAATTGATCCGTAGACTGATGTCTCCGATAATTGAAGATAGGACTGCATCGTCCCTGGACCTCGGTTCAAAATGTACGTGAGAGGACTGCATCGTCCATGAACTGGGTTCAAAATGTACATGATGGGATTGCATCGTCCCTAGACATAAGAATTGTCTTAAAGTGATAAGGATTGATCATCCTGGAACTTGATCTGGATTGTATCATCCATGGACCTATGTCCTAAAGAGAGCGGGATTGATCATCCTGTAATATGATCGTGTGTGTTGCAGGATATGCTGCTATGTATTAGTGAGAATACATGCTTTTGATAATAGATGTATTAGTGAGAATACATGCTTTTGATGATAGATGTATTAGTGAGAATACATTCTTTTTGATGATAGATGTATTAGTGAGAATACATGCTTTTGATGATAGATGTATTAGTGAGAATACATGCTTTTTGATGATAGATGTATTAGTGAGAATACATGCTTTTGATGATAGATGTATTAGTGAGAATACATGCTACTGATGATATACTTGTATTGTGTGAATACTTGTATTGATGATGTGTATACTTGTATTGAGCGAATACTTGTATTAATGATGTGTACACTTGTATTGTGTGGATACTTGTATTGATGATGTGTATACTTGTATTGGTGTGGATACTAATACTGTTGATCTAGATAATGATTGTGCTGATCTAGATGACAATGATGCTGATCATGTAGATTGAGATGATCGTGTGATGACGATGTTGATGATCGTGTGATGACGATGCTGATGATCGTGTGTGACGATGTTGATGATCGTGTGATGACGATGTTGATGATCGTGTGATGACGATGCTGATGATCGTGTGTGATGATGCTGATGATCGTGTGATGACGATGCTAATGATCGTGTGATGACGATGCTGATGATCGTGTGATGACGATGCTGATGATCGTGTGGATTCAGATATTGATGTTGCTGTAGCTGTTTGAGTGCTACAGAAGATAAAGACTCAGTACTGAAGATGTTGATGTTCCAGTATTGAAGATGTTCCAGTAACTGCTTAAGTTACTGATGATGTTGAGAAAGCTTCCAATGATTTATAGATGTATCATGTATGATGTCGATGACTCCTTGCTCGTGCAGATACTGTTATAATATCCTTCTCGTTAAGGGGGAGTGTTGAAATATTGTAACTTCAAAGAATATTATATTTGTATATTATTTATTCCGGAGATGTTCCATACCTCCGATGTGATTATACTATAAATCCGAAGATGTTTATTCCTCCGAGTTGGTTGTGGTAACTAGGGTTATTAGACCCACCATGTGGGGGTCGGCCCAGTCAGTTATAATGGGGTATTTAACCTAATGGTTAAATACGAGCCTACATGTACTTGTGTAAAATACATATCAGAGTAGTGTATAAATAGAGGAGGTGTGTTCCTCATTTGATACACTTACTCACTTGAGGATAGCGCACTTGTGGAGGAGAGGTCTGCTATTGTGGAGGAGGAGATCATGTCTCGGGGTTTCATCTTTGTATATTGCTGGTCATCTATATTGAGGAAGCTTTGCTGGGTTTTCTACCCCATGAGGGTTTCCCAGGATAAATCTCTGTCTCTTGTGTTTATGCTGTGCTTGTTGTTTCTTCAGTGATCCTGTATATGCTATTATTGTGCAATGGAATGTAATGCTGCTATTTTCTGTCTTAGCATATTAAATCTTAACAATTATATATCAAATCTACATGCTACGAGACTTAGACTTAATTCGGATGATGATTCTCTTATTTGGCACCTAAATGTTGCTATAGGTACTATTTCAATTAAGACTCCATATATAGTTATAGCACAAGAACATACTTCCATGGCTCCTAGATGATGGTACCAAAAATTATGGAAGTAGCACATTCCATTGAAAATTAAATGTCTTTTATGGCTTTCTTTTGAAAATTGTCTAAAAACATGGGATAATTTATCACATAGAAGCTGGATTGGGCCAAACATATGTGCTTTATGCAAGGAAGATTTGGAAATTGTGGATCATATCTTTGTCTATTGCTAGTTCACAAAACATATTTGGGATTCTATCAACTCCTCCCTAAATATCCTGTTGTCCTAGGGAAGCCAATCATTTGAACAAAAGTACTATCGTTGGCACAAGAATTGTATTATGTACAGTGCATTACCTACTTTCATTATCTGGGGCAGATGGAAGGCCAGAAATTCAGTTATTTTTTATGATAAAAATCTTGTCATAGATGAATTATGCTTGAGGATTATAAGTCATTATAAAGAATATTCTGTAATAGGTGACAGTATTTCCAAAGTCATAAATGTGATGACTATTACATTTTCTAAGGATGCTACGGTTTTTTTCAACGATGCTGCACATGATTGTTGCTGCGCTGCTAGGGCTATTCTTAGTGTTAACAAAGATCACGTTTTCAAATTCAAATTGAAGTGTGGGTAGGGATCCAACACTAGAGCTAAGTTGTTGGCTCTGTGGTGTTTATGTAGGATGGCTTTGTTTCTTGGGATTGACACTTTAAAAATATATGGAGATTCTATGGTGATTGTTAAATGGGCAAATAAACAGTACAACTTGCAGGTGATTGCTCTCCATAATTGGTGTTGGAGGACAAAAGAACTCTTATCTTCTTTTGCCACCGTGTACATTTCTCACATTTATCATAAACTCGATATGGAAGCTAATTGTTTATCTAAAATGGCCTTAGAAGGAGCAGAAGGTATATTATGCTGGGAGGAATATTGAGGTGTTTCTCTCAATATTTTTTGTTGTAAATGATTGATTATATCATCAGTTACTTGTCTTCCCTTGTGATATTTCTATGTTTGTTGGCTATCAGATGACTTATGGTTTCTATTGTCTCTTCTCTCAAGATTGTCAAGATGTATTTTTTGTTATGGATGTCTTAGCCAAGCTTTGATGAACTCTTATGATTGATCATCTATCTTTTGGATGATAAGATAGACGAATGTACTTTTTGATTCTCCAAGAATAACAAAAGTATGGTTTTTTCTTGCTGAAAAAAAGGTGCTCTACAACCTAGTATTGGGGAGATATTGCCAAGTAAATAAAGTAAGTGAAAACAAAAAAAATAGTATATATTTACTAAATTTTAAATATTTACACAAAATCTAAAAATATAAAATTAATATAAATCTATTTTAGTTTTGGATCAATGCATTCAAAGTAATAAACTTTATAAATGTATAAAAAATTTATATATTAAAAAAATTACACCTCAAAAAATTTTAATTCCTTTTAATACTTAATACATCAAGAGCTTATTTTTAATATAATTTATATATTAAAAAAATTACATCTCAAAAAATTTAAATTCCTTTTAATACTTAATACATCAAGAGCTAAAATAAATGTCTACTAATCTAGTAAAATGCCCATGTCTATATAAAAAAATCGTGTTATTATGAATGACGTTATAAGTTCTAAATAAATTTGAAAATTAATTTATTCTTTTAAATTCCGTAAAAATGCCTTCATGATAGTTTCCATAAATGTTTACACTAGCACACAAAAATATTGTTCATATAGGTTAGGTGAACTAACAAAATTGTGACGAAAATACATACTTGATTTCACAATTCTTAACATAAATGTTAATTAAACTTTATAAAAAAATTAACTAAATTTGAAAATAATAAATAATTATAAAAAATATTTTATAATATAAATTATTTAAAAATTAAATTTTAAATTATTTTTATAATAAAATTTCATTTAATAATATAAATTTGAAATGACATAAATAAATATATACACCTTTCATTTACAACTTTTGAATAACGAGCCCAAATTCAGAGCACTCGCAATCTTAATTCGATGCATGCCAAAAGATTTCATAGATTCGAAAGAGACATGACAAGACACGGGTTTATCATAGGGATCACATAGATGACCAATATGACGTGACCAATCATCTCACTTGTAGACTTCATTTACATTAGGGTTTAGGGTTTTGTCTCAGGGTTCGACATTACACATATGCGCCTCGTGATTTCAATTAGGGTTTGACATCAACATATGCGCCTCGTGCTTCGGAAGCGTTGGGATTCTCTCCCATGCAGGGAATGCACATTCATTTCATTGTTGGCCGCTTTTGCTACCCAATCTCGCCCATTCAAGATCCACAGGATCCCAAACGCTCTGTTATCTGAAAAAGCTAAAAGCAAGAAATCTTATTTCCACCACCTAACAGCATCAGCTTGAACTCGCTCTGCATTTATAGAAACCACAGCTTCGTGACTATCTCGAATCTACAATTTCACAGCCGATTTTTGCTGTTTGCTGGATTTAAAAAGAGATTCAAGCCTCGGGAATGCTTTTGCTTTTATTAATTTTGAGATTGTAATAGTGATGCTCAAGTCAGGTAAAACTTTCATATAAAATCTTTCCAAATTCGTCCCGTTGGCTTTGCTTACAGCAGCTATTATCTTGCAGACTCTGCTGAACTTACAGCGCCTGTGATTTGAGACTTTATTCATTGCTGTATAATGTTTTATACAGAGCGACCTACGAATAACCGTCTGCTGTATGCCATTTTCGTTGGTTACAGACTTCATTTATAACAAAATAAATGAGATACTGCCAATGGATCCGAGTTTCAGGATACAGCCAGGATGTTTCATACGCAGCAAACTGTTTGAACCATCTCACCTATGAAAGCCTCAAGTGACTTCAAAAGCCCTTGGGTAAGTGGAAAATGTTTTGAAATAATGTTGTTTGTGGAGTTTTGAACGTGGAAATTGTACATTTTATGTTAGAGTGTACTGTTTACACCCACATTCACATTATATTTCAGTTTGATATTTTACAATACAAACTTTTTAACCTTCAAATTTTTTGAGCATAGAGATACAATTTTAAAGCAAACCAAATAATTTTATTTTTTCTTTCAAAGACATTTTATCATCCTCATCATGAAAAAGACATTTTACATTAAAAATATATATATATATGAGTCTTCAATAGATTTATCCAAAGAATTTGCTAAACATTAAAAAGATATTGCTTTAAATTGAAATATAAGTTAATCTATTTTCTTGATATAGGAGAAAATTATATAGATTAATTTTAATAAAAAAATAAAAAAATTATTAATATTAAACTTGATTGAAATTTTTAAAATATAGAATAATTTTTAAAATGATGATGATAGTTATTAAGTTCCACTAAGAACAACTTGGTTTCTTTTATCTTAAAAAATAAGGTTAAGGAGTCACTTGGTTTTCTTCATAAGTTGATTTATATGTTTTAAAAGTTTTAAAAGAAACATTCCAAAATCACCATAATTATGATGACTTAAAAGGTTAGGGGTAGCAAATGTTTTAAAATTGGGTTTTAAGCATTTCTAAATCACAATAGTTATGATGAGTTAGAAGGTTAGAGAGGTCATTATTGTAACAAATGTTTTGAAATTGCACTTTAATGTGGGTGTAGAGGGGACATTTTATAAAAAAATATTCCTGTCTTCAACCCTCTGTGTGTCACAAAGAAGATAGACTAACCATGCTTCACTATGCCACTCATGAAAATTTATTCTTATTTTAACAATGTTTATTTAATTATTTAGAATAGTTAAAATAAAAATATACTTTTAATTTTTTAATTAAGATTAATTACCTCTTTATAGTATTTTTATGATATTTATTAAAGTTTTATGTTAAAATATAATTTAAAAGTTTAAGTATGTAGATCTTTAAATTTAGATATGATTATTAAATTTTCATGTAAAAAATTATTTAAAACAATTAATATATATAAATATTTATATTGTATTATAAGTATATAATAATAAGGTTCATAGATATATATCCGTGAAATGTAGAATAGTTGGTGGCGCGGTATGGTTAAGACCTTTCCTTAGGGTAAAAGTTGTCGGTTCTCGAGGATACCAAAAAATCCCAGTTAAAATTAAAATTAAAATTCAAAATAAGATGTATAATTAAAAATATTAAATAAAAATAAATTATTATATTTAAATTAAATAAATAAAAAATATATTAATATTTTAAATATATTCTTTTAATATTTTTAATTATACACCTTATTTTGAGTTTTAATTTCAAATTTAAATAATAAAATAATAAATAGAAAAAAAAATAAAGACATTTAAAAGGTTGATGATGATACTTATTAGTGTCCACTTAAAGATCTTAATAAAAAATTGAGTAAAATTTTTTTAGATAAAAAATTGAGTAAAATTTTTTTAGATAAAAATTTTTGTACAAAAAGTTAAGAAGCATTAAAAAATAACACTTTTTTTCATCCAAGTATTTTAAGAATTATAGAGCACTCTATATGGAGTTGATTAGAGTTTTTTCTTAAATAAATGTGTATAATCTAAAATTTTAATAACCCCTAGAATTAACTAGGGAATCAACTGAAACCAACATTATTTTATCAAACTTTGAAAAAAATAAATTTGGTTTTATTTAAAAAATTATTTCTATACTAAAAATGCTTTAAAAAAAACATTTCTAAATCAATATAGTTGTGATTAATTAAAAAGTGCTTTTTAATTGTGATTAATTAAGAAATGCTTTTTAATATATATATCCATGATAAGTTATTTTCATCTTCAATTTTCTCCAAATTTAATGTTTCTATACTCACAATATTTCTAAAGTATGCCTACTTTTTATTATTTTATAAATTTATTTTAATATTATATTATTTTAAATTAAATATAAAATATATTTTTCAAATTAACAAAACTTATTTCGATATATAAAACCAAACTTTTTAAATCTAATTTTTTTATATGAAAACCAAACTTTTAAATCTATTTTTTTAATAAATAAAGAATAACTTTGATTGTTTCATTTTATGACAACTTTTGTCAGTAAAATATATATATATTCAAATCTTCTAAGCAACAAACATTTTAAAATAAACCTACTAAATCAAACTCTTTAAAGAAAATAAAAAATCTAAATTAATTTGTTTCAATTAAAGCTTACAGAATTAAATGCGCAAACTCAAAGAAAAAGTTTAAACCCAAATGAATTGCAATGTCTTTTTATCCTTAAATTATAAATATATACAATTTAATTTTTATATAATTTATTTTAAGGAAGAAAAAGAGGACAGATCTTGTTTTCATATCCGTAACGTGGCATACACCAAACTGTGAAACAACTGGCTTCTATTTGACATAATAACTGGATTTCTAATTAAATGGAACTATATTAGTTACAAATCGGAGAAAATATGGTTATTTCAGTTCGAATTGACTGATACGCAGCTTCAAGACTGATACTCAGCTTCATGCTTTTAAAATTAGGGATTTCGTAACTGTCATGGATTATATGGGCGAAACCCAAGTTCAAATCCAACTAAATCTTAGCAATAGTGCGGCCTGTTTACATAAGGTCAGCATTGTTGCACTAATGGTCTTCTAGGAAGGGGTGTCTTCCTTGTGTACAATCTGAAACAAGTTCTATCATTAGATTTCATCAACTTTTCTGATAATCCAATATTCTATGGCCATGTGAATCGGGAACCTTGTTATTAATGGACTCAAAGAACTGAGCTTTAAAAGTGTGGTTGGCAATGTTTAATCTCAGTAATTAGGCAGGGAATTAGACTGCAACTGAAGAAGGTGATGATAGCAATCGGCAGCAGAAGGTCTCTGATCTGGGTCTTGTTCCAAGCATCTATTCTGTAAATTCCTCAACAGCTCAGTCACATTCAGCCCACTTGTCCTGATGAGATGTCCAATACTCCACACATCAACTTTAACTCCATGAACGCCCCTAGACATTTCAGGAGCATGGTTCAAGCCACTAAGATTATGTGGGTAAATCTGAGGTGCACCAATGGCGTCCTCAAAGTCTATGATAAACCACTCATCTGATTCAATGTTCCTCATCACGTTATCCCACCTGAGATCCCTGTGCATGAACGAAAGGGTGTGCAGAGATACCAATGCCTTGGTCACAAATTTGAGAGCTTCCACAAGCTGTTCCACTGTCATAGGTTTGGCTGGACAACCCCTCGGCTTAAATATCAATGCTAACTCTTGTTCTGCAGATTTATGGATGTATTCAACATGGGGAATTCTCTTGTCCAGAAAATCATAAATCTCCTTAACAGTGGCCCATTTCCTTCTGTTTGGAAATATTTTTTTTACATAAGTTGGCATTACCTCTATAACCTTTCCACTACCTCTATCCAATCTTTGATAGTCGCTATAAATATAGTTAGATTTCTGTCCATTACAAGAGTCTGCAAGCAAAGGCAAAATCCTAGATACACGCCAGCAAGGGACCAGGGCTTTCAACCTCTGAGCCGGAGTTGATAGATTAATTGAACAAAGGTCAATCCTTATGATCTTCTCATGTGATTTGCTCAAGGCACAGAAAGTAACAGTGTCACCAATAGCATAATACCCTAAAACATAGGGCAAATCTCCATATGACCACATGAGTTTTTCCACAATCTTGACTGCAGGATCGTCACCCTCCCTGACTGCATCAGTCTCCTCGCCTCTCCATAAACACAAGTTCTTCACAAACCCACATACGTTTGGCCATTGTTCTTGAGATGCCAAGTCTTGGTATCCTGATTTCCGAATCAGCTCAATCTCTACTGCACAGAACTTATTAATGATACTATTGATGCAGTCGTCCCACAATCCAATGAAAGACTCTCTGCCATATCTTTTGCTCAAGGGCCTGAGGAGGGGTCCTGCCACCTCGTACATAAATGCCCTGCAATCTGTATCCGAGGATGGACAGAAGAAAATCTCCTTGCCTGTTGGGAGATCCTCGTATACATCGTGCCTGACAGGAAAACGCATGTCCTTTGAAGGTGGCTCCTGCAAATGTGAGGAGAGCTCAAATATACTTGGCAGAGTGAAAGAAGGAACCCTCAGACATCCCACAAAATAATCTGTCCGATCTCGAAGCCCAGGAAGAGGAGAAATAGCTGCATAATATATGACCAACAATAGATTAGACTTTTGTTTTTAAGTTTGAAACTTCCATAATTTAAAGCTCTATCAGCCAATAATTCCAAATTTCTCCGATCTAGGATCTCTGGTACACGTCCCCTATATCATGGAGATTTTTTAATGATAGCAGTAGATATTGAGGCTTATATTAACTTCCCTATCTCGTGAGATTTTTTTTATATTGAATATGAAATTAAGTTCCATATGTCATTCAGATTTTCTATTAAATATAGTAGTTGATATCTAAGAGAGCAAGTTTCAGTTTTTTTCTATATTAAAACACTAACATCTGCATCAGTAGACTACAGACTATTATGCATTCATCTATTACTCCATACATTATATGTCAAAGTAGTTTAACATTAAATCTTCATTTCAGCAAAAGAGGCTAAGGCTGTCTATGACTTTCCAGAGAAACAAGGTGCTTTAAAAATCTTATTTCAGCAAAAAGAGGCTATGGTTGTCCATGACTTTCCATAGAAACAAGGTGCTCTCTGTGCTGGGGTGGGGAGATCTGGATGAGTTTGTTTGCCTGTCTGCTTATATCATTTTAGTTATCATGATATTAAAAACATATTTCTTGCTTTAAAAAATAAAGAAACTGACATGCATCTATGTTATCTTTTTATACTTTGGAGTCGGGTTTATTACAGCTGTTGAGGTTTGTGATCCTCATATAAACTACACAAAACGTTTTAGCTAGTTAATTTAGCAAAAAAACAAAACTTAATCATTCTTATGTTTTGATTGAGAGACCCACCAAAATCCTTGGGAATGGTAGATCAACTTCCAGTTCCTTGGGCAGTGTAAATCAACCATCACCTAGGAAAAACATGATTTTCAACTGAATTTTGATTCTTCAGGAATTATAGTTAAAATGTGTTGGTTAGTCATATAATATCAGCATGCAACTAACAACATGCAAAAAAAATGTTCTCCATCCATCATTTTATTGATGGATAAAATCATTTATCTAATTTTATTTATCAATTTCCATTTGATAACTCGGATGTTAATTTGAATCTTTTAGGCTCTATAATTTAAAACAGGCTTCCTTCTTGATTCCTGTTAAACGAACTAAAATGTAAGTTGTGCTATTTGCCTAGATGAAAAGCATACAGAACTTCAGTCTTTTCAGCTTGAAAAGACAATAACAGAACTCTAAATCTTTTCCCCTTCTTTTTTACTTACATGTAGATGGGAGTTCTAACTGTTGAGGCTGAGCTGAAGATCCTGCACAAAAAAATGTCATTTCACAAGATTGGTGACGAAGATCTTATTACTGAACCAATATTAATTTTAAGTTAAAATGGATCTAGATAATAGATTCTTCGCTCATTCACCCATTATCTCAGATAATGGGCTATTCACTCGTTCACCTCTTATCTAATTGCCATTAGTTTAGATAATTATCGGACTACCATTCATTTAAAATGTTAGATGGTATCTTATTCTGAAATAGAAAACTGCCTTGTCCCAAAATAGATGGAAACAGTACCCAGTGTCTTACCAGCCTTACGTCTGCCAAAAACTTTGAGCTGCTGGCCACACATGAACCTATCCGTGGAGAATCCTTTGAAGGGACCCCTTTCAAAGGCCTCAATAGTACTTGCAGTCCATGTCTCATCGAAGAATGTCAACTCATTAGCATTTAGAAAGTTCAGCTGATCCACTTTCAGTCGACCTCTCTGATATTCACCATCCTCAGCCCAGATATGAGCAGTTTCTTCCCATATAATCTTCACTTTGCCAATCCGATGCAAATCTCTAGAAACGGCCTCGTTTTCATTTTTCCTTTGCGTTGGGACTGCAAATGCTTCACTGCCGGGCACAATAACTTGCATGAGACCTGCAAAATCTGAGCCCACAATAAAATCAGATCGCATTCCACATACTGTAAGCTCAAAGAACTGCTTATTACAACTAAATATTTTCATTGCATTGGATATCTTAAGTAAAAATCAGAAATCCCATTAATTAAATTGATAGAGCAGAAGATCAAGGGAATATAAAGTATTACTAATGTTATCCTTAGTTTCTTTGGGTGTGAGCTCCTTAGAGGAGTCTCGAACTACTAATCTGGTGGCAGAAGCTTGTAGATTTTTTTGCTGTGATGCTCTTTGTCTGAAACCCATAAACTGTGCCAATTCTTCATATACTTCCTCATCAAATGAAGCTGGCAAACGATGCAGCTTTCTCTCGTATGGTGAGAGCCTAAAGTAGCTCTTGCCAATTTCTTCTCTTTCAGGCCCTTTTTCCCACTCATAAACCTTCCTGAACTCGCCGAGCATATTATCCCATTTTGTTCCAGCGGTCTTGGCATCACGGTTAACTCCATGCTTGTTGAGGAACTGGGCGACCTCCTTATCTTTCTCTGCTCTGGTTTTGTTTTGTTTAGCATATGTATCAACTGAAAAACTACCCTCCAGCGTATTCTCCTGCTGGGATTTTGATGGGTCTCCGAGGTATTGGATTCTCCAAGCCCTGGCCAGCCATAACATCTCATAAGGCTTCCATACTGGTGAAACATATTTGCCTTTTCTCAGGGCGAGGCCAGAGCTTGTATTGCTTTTGTAATTAATCTCCTCGCCTGTTGAGATTGGCTCCTGTGATGGCTGGGACTTTGAGGAACTCGAAGGCGAAGAGGGTTGCTGTGCTGTGGGAGATGATGATGAAAGATTCTGAACTGATAAATGAGTTGGGGACAAAGATGGTGGAAATAATATCGGCTGGGAGGGATGTGTGACTACTCTCCATGGGGATTCATATCTCCCTCGTTTTGCACTTGGGGAGTCTGTAGGTATTTGCTGTGGGGATTCATATCTGCCTCGTTTTGCACTTGGGGTTTCTGTGGGTATTTGCTGCTTGGAAACATAGAGAGGATTGCTGTAATGAGGTGAGGTTATGGGAATGGCAGATAGAGGTGCTGGAGCAGCACAGAAGTCTGGATGGGGTTGCACAGTAGACGGAGAATCTTCATGGGCACTGGTATCTTTGACTGCTGATGACTCTTTAAGCTCATCATCCATTTTAAATCCAGTAGAAAAGAAAACTAATCCGATTAATAATTAATATTAATAAGGACGTATGTTACAGCGACAAAATCTCAGTTCTCCTATTCATGACAACCACCCAGAGATCTTTTTCTTGACAAATCCCAATTGAAAACCAACTAGTAATCAACTATGCTGTTATCGAGTCAAATATAGCAACGAGAAACAGGACTGAGAGGAGGTCCAGTAACGCAAATTCTCAGACGGGTAATATGATTCATTGCAAATAATGCTTTATAGCTCAACCTGATATCTGGTTCTGGTTCTGCTGCATGGAATCATGGCAGGAGCAATAAATAACTTGGGATTCAACAACTAGGAGAAGACAAGGCATACCTATTTAAAATACAAAGAATGGAATCCAGGTAGAGAGAGCAGCTTTGGGATTCTACAACTACCTCATAACAGAAGACAAGACATGTTCAACACAGTACATATTCCTACAATCTCTCCCACGTTTAACATATCCGGTTCAGCTACAGTAAGGGATTTCATGGCAGGGAGAATAATGTGGGATCCAACACAAAACTTCTAAAGAAAAGACAAGACATACCTAGTACAGACTTAGGTATTGATCAAATGCCTCCTCCAGTCTCCTATGCTTCAACTGTTTAGTTATTCTGCTTATTGCTTTTTTGTTTTTTAATATAAACAACCCGATTTTTAACCAGAGCTGGATTAAAACTATAAGCTTTTTGGGTTTGGGAATTCTCACTAAGTTATATACCTAAACCTCATCTAAACTTCAAACTTTTGCGTTTATAAACTACCCAATTCTTAACTACGGCTGAGACTTTTTGGGTTTGGGAATTCTAACCAAAGCTAAATTTAGCCTGGATTAAAACTATAAGCTTTTTGGGTTTGGGAATTCTCACTAAGACTTTTTGGGTTTGGGAATTCTAACCAAAGCTAAATTGAGCTTATAAAAAATATTCTAGCTGGATTAAAACTATAAGCTTTTGGGGTTTGGGAATTCTCACTAAGTTATATACCTAAACCTCATCTAAACTTCAACTTCAAACTTTTGTGTTCATAAACTACCCAATTCTTATTATGGCTGAGACTTTTTGGGTTTGGGAATTCTAACCAAAGCTAAATTGAGCTTATAAAAAATGTTCGTTTGGGAATTTTCACTCTATTTTATATCAGGTAAGAATTAGTTTAATCCATTTTTTTGTAATTTAAATTGATAAATATTAATAAAAGTAATTTAAATTGATAAATATTAATAAAAATAGTATTTATTTTATGATTAGTGCAGGTAGAGTGGTGGGGTGAACAATAATAGGGTAGAGAACCATTAATTTTGTGGAGATGTTTGGTTGTTAAACAAAAACTAAACATTAAACTAATTAATATAAACATAAAACAAATACTATTTAATAAACATACCCATTTTCTTAATCACCACTTAACTTATCTTAATTAAATCCTAATCAATATGCATTCGAGGATAACAAGATATGGCGACTATAAAATGAGTTGTTAATAATAATAATATATAAATTATTGAATCTATTTTTTAAATTAAAAAGCAATTATATTAATTCAAAATTACAATTTTAACAAAAATTGAAAAACAAAATTTTAAAATGTTTTAAATTAGTAAATTTAATCTAAAATTATTACATATTTCTGTGATAATTTTACTTGAATTCTTATTAATTTACTATTATATGAAAAAGTATTATAAATTTACAACTTTCAACTTAAAATTTATACAAATTTATATCATAAATTTCATTTAAATTCTTATTACTTTACCACTAAACTAAAATTTTTAATCAAGACTTTTTCATCAAAACTTTCAAAAATTAAAACTTTTTTAAAAACAAACTTTCAAAAACCAAAACTTTCCATAGATCAAAGCTTTCAAAACTATTTTGAAAATTCTGAAATAAAATTTATAAAAAGAAGCAGAGTAAACTTCAAACTTGATTGCAAACCATTATTGAAAAAAATTTGGCATATGAATAAATGGTAACATTTTAGCTTATTAAATATAAATTCCAATAAATTTATTGTATTATATTAAATATCAATAAATTTAAAACTCTTATCAATTTACCACTAAATTAAGTTTAATCACTTATTATAGTGAATTTACCGTACTAAATGAAATTTCAAAAACTCCCACTTATTTAGCAGTAAACCAAAATTTAGCCCAATTACTACATTGGAAACAACCTCGGGATTCAACATACTTTAGGAATGAGATCAGCACGGAGCCAGGAAATTAGTTGCTTGAACCAGCGGCCCTGTCTTCTCACACACTTCAAAAAACAAAAAATAACTCACGATACTTGAAAAGAATTGTCATTTCATAACAGCTCGGTTCCTCTCTCCCAATGGCAGTAGGAAACCAGAGTATGTACGATGGGCATGATTGGATTATTTACTACTCACGTAATCATTCCACTGAATCGCTTTTGCGACGGTGGCGGCTCTGTACAACCAGACATTAAAACCCAGTCCAAATATGACACTCGATGCATTCCCTACCCTCTGAAACACAATACTTCTCTCCAAAATAAGTCTGGTTTCTCAAAGCAGCAAATAGACAACGACCACATTTATCTCTTTCTCACGCATCTCCATGTGATAGGAAAAAGGATAAGCATTTGGGCACTCTGCCCGATTGAAGGGTAGGCTTGGAATCTAAAACAAAGGACGATTTCCATGAGATTCAGCCGCTGTATATAAAATTAAGTACCTGCCAGTACTCATCTCCCAACTGGGGCTAATGGAACAACAACCAACTTTAAGTTGCTACAGAACAAATTGTACAACCAGCTTCTGTTGTACACAGGACCTACAGGTATTTATATCACCTAACCCTATAGCTGCAGATCTATTTATAGAGAGAGAGCATCCAACCGCCCCTAGTTTTCAACCTAGCCCTTCACATATTCATATATATATATTCAGAGCTCTGGTTTGCTATATTGTAGAGTGAGCTATTTGCAAATTATGACATTGTACTGCTTTAAATAGTAAACATAAAGGTTCCAAAGGAGACACAGGGGCTGAGGCTTATGGCTGGCCAGATAAAAGTCCAGGTTCCATTCTTTGTAGGGTTGTTTCCTGTAGGAGACGCTGTAGCCTTCTAAGTCCTTGTGCTGCAGTGGCTTTTCAGAATTATATATATATATATAATTTTAAATTTTCTAATTTATAGTGTGTTGATGTGGAATCCTGTACGAAAAAAAAAAAAAAAAATAAAAAAAAAAATTCAAAACTATTAAACTTATTTTTAAATAAAAATTATAATTTTAAAAGAAATATAAAATTAAAAATGATTAAAGAATAATTTCATAATATTTGAAGTTCAAAAAACTGATAAACACAAGTGCAATACACTTTGCTTAAAACCTAAAAATTACTTTGAATTAAGTAACACATGAAGTTTATATTTAATGTAATTTAATTTAATTTAAAAATTATGTTTCAAAGTTAAAGTTGGTTTAGGTAATTTAGGTACTATAATATGTAAGGACAATGAGGGAAGATGAAAGCATATATCAAGGGATAAGAAATTAAAAAAGGAAAAAAGAAAAAAGAAAATAATTATGAAGTGGCAAAAACAATAGCCCAAAGAGATGGGGAACAATGAAAAACTTCAAGAAGAAGGAGGTTCACTAGTGAAACATATTGCTATGAAGAAATAGTTCTAACATTCAAGGTCATAAAAAAATGCATGATGTGTACAGGGCCATTGTAGTGATTAGGTCTATGGCAACACATAGGCTTATCATGTGAGCTTGGAAGTTGTCCATGGGGTCGCTTTCTACTAGTGTCAAGGGGTTGGAAGTAAGACTCGGGTAGTCAATCTAACACATGTCAATTTATGGAACTAGCCTTTGGTAAGTCATCAACAAAGATCAAACATCCTTGAAGGGAAGAGGGCTAAGCATCTTTGGTCTTTATTATCCATGAGTGTCTGAAGGGAACCAAGTGAACCATTGAAGAGAGAATAATTGTCACCTAATTTAGTATTAGGAACATCAACAAAATATAAAGTAGTCCTCGGTCTTAAGCTCTAAGGAACAAACCTAGAAAATATGGTGTTCTTGTAGAATAGGTTGATCAACGACGGATCTGTTGCCACGGATGAAAATGCAGCAGCAAAAAAGATCTACGAAAACATTCATGATGTACCTCTAATTGCTAAGGCAAAAAAATTCTTATGCAAATACTCAAAGACAAGTCTTCTCTCCGCTCTTTTGTTACTAGTGAACTTGAAGGTAATGAATGGTATTTCAAAAGTAGCAATGACACAGTTGTTAAGGTATGCAAGATTTATACATTTGTAATTGAAATTGGACGTTGTTTTTTTTATTTATCATTGTCATATGTAAGCTAAGGTAGTAATTACATTGATTTTTTTGTTTAGATTGTTAGGTGATACTCTTCTGCCACCGTCAAATACTTTACCTTGCACATACAGAGAAATGTGTGTCGTCCTGAAAGATATAGGATGGAGTTTAACACAATTGATGCATGTCCCAATGATCATATCATATATTACGGACAACGTGCATCAAAGTGTGAGTGCCCTGAATGTGGAATTAGTAGATATCACACTGATCAGGTAACAAATAAGGTGCCCCGTAAAGTTCTTCTCCATATCCCGATAATTCCACGTTTTCAACGAGTATTGAGGTGTAAAAACATTGCAAAATTTATGGATTACCATGCAACACACAAAAGTGCATATGGTATCATGCGAATGTCTGGAGATGGATATGCATTCATAGACATTGAGGAAAGATGGCCAATTTTTAAAGAAGAACAACATAATGTTAGACTCTCATTGGCAGCTGATGGTGTCAATCCATTTGGAGAGCTCAGAACTAGTTACTTAGTTTGGCCAATTTTTGTTATAAACAACAGCCTTCCTCCATGGATGACAATTAAAAGGGAGCACGTCATGTTGGAATTAATTATTCCAGGTACTTATATTTTTAAGAATGTTAACACAATATAAGGAATCCATTTTTTTCATTGTTGCGTGATCGAGAACTTATTAATTATGTATTTTAATTTTCCAATATCTACTAGGTAAGCATCAAGTTGAAGATACAGATATCTATCTTGAGCCTCTTATAGATGAACTTTTAAAATTATGGTCTGGCATCAGTATGTACAACATCTCCAAACCTATAGGCCAAAAACAATTTCAATTCCCTGGAATACTTACATGGACAATTCATGATGCACCCGGTCTTACACATTTTTGTGGTATGTAAATTTTTCATGTATCGTTATGCACCATTTATAATTTACATAATTCTATATATTAATTGACTATTCCATAACTTGCATGAATTCAAATAAAGGGTGTTGGAGCATAGGCCGCAGCTATGGTAAAGCTGCCAAGTTTTGGGAACAAGCACTAAGTTTTGAAGGAAAAGTGCTAATTTTAAGGAAAAGCACCATTTTTGGGCAGAAATGAACAGTGCGCGGTACGGCGCCAAATGGACGAGCTCACCGTAGATTGCGGGCCGGAAATCGCGGAGCTCACGCGCACAAGTCAAAGGAAAGAGTAAATAAGGTGGCTGAGTAGAAAGCTCAACCACCACAGTAAATGAAGCGGTGAAATAGAGGGCTCAGCTACCCTCATTAAGGAAAAGTACAGGAGTTATGGTTGCTTGGACCAAGGAAGAGCAACGGGACGAAGCATTGAAGGCGAAGGACAAGGAGCAAAGAACGATGAAGCGGCACCCATACCCGTGATCTGCGCCGAAAATCGCGGAGTCTGCAGGAAGCTGCGACGTGACTGCAAGAGGCGCCTACAGTACACCTAACTATGTCAGTGGTTAGGGTTTTGGGGGGATCACTGTTGGGAAAGGCCCACAGTTTTGTAAAGGTGCAACCCTTAGGGCCACCTATATATATGTGTAATTGAAAAGGGAAAATGGTTATATAGTTAGATAGTCACTGAGTTACACGGACAGTGTAAGTTGATGTCCGAGTCATTTGTATTGCTGTATCTTTAAGTTGTTACTGATCATTTTTGTGCACGTAAGAAGGCCGCGATCTTGCAGGAAGACCGCTTGGCGTAAGGGCCATTGTATGTATCGACCAGTCGCAAGAGGACTGGGAGGGGAATGTAACTGTATGTCTTTGTCATGGTAATATTTGTAGAAGAAGAGAATAGATCTAAGAGAAGGGCTCCCAAATGTGTGCGTGGAGTTTCCAAGAAAGATCTAAGGCTACAGCTGTGTGCGCAGCGGAACTGTGTTATCCCCATCATAAGATAATATAAAACACAGTTTCCGTGGACGTGGCTTCCCTCCTGGAAGTGAACCACATAATTCTTGTTGTTGTGGTGATGCTTTATGTGATTGCATTTCTTTGCTTTACTGTCTATGTTTCCATGAATGTTTCGCCATCTTTATGAATGATTATGTAAAGTAAATCCTTGAAGCTCCCTTAGAAGTGTACTTGTGCATTGTCGAAGGAGTCTGTAAGAACACTGTCGCCGCAGTGCTTAAGGAGTGTGTTACTGCGCTGTGGTGCAAGGGCAGAGACGATACATAGTGTATCGAAGGTAGCGGGTAAAAGACTCATGCGCAGGTGTGGAGCTACCGCGCAGCTCGGCTGAGAAGAGTGAGTTCCCGCGCTGTAGCGCTGTGAGACCTGTGAAAGAGTAAGACGCTCTGTTCCGGGGTTACCTGCAAGAAGGGAAGGGAGAAGACTGTAGACTCCACACCACCTAGGTTAAGGAAACCTGATTCCTTAGCTCCCCCATAGTATCCACTTCGGGTGAGACTTTGGGCTGCTGCGCAGCTCGTTACCGAAAGGGCCAGTGCACCAAAGGGGTGTTTGTTGCTGCGCATCCTGAAAACCCGGGTCTGTCCAGAAAGCAGCCAACAAATGGTTCCGTTGCCGGCTTTAACCCTATTATTTTGAAGGCATTGTGGTGCTGGAATCCTACAGCTAAAGAAATTCAAGAGTGGTTCGATTCAAAGGCTAGAGAGTTCGCTGAACATGAAAATAGAAGCCCTAGGCTTCAGACAGAGGACTGGTTGCAGAAGCATATTTATACTGAGCTTCATGAAATCTTCTTTGTCACGTTTGCACTCGAGTTGCATGAGTGGGTATCCAAGCTAGCAGATACTGGACCCACTGTGCATGTTGATCAACCTATCGTCTGGACGCCTGAGCTAGTTAGCATTGTGAAGCGGGTAGATAATCCTGTGTCCCGCGCAATAGACTTTTGGTTGAACAGTCTGCTGGAAGGTTTCATCACCGAGTTTGTAGTAGATACGAGAAAGAGCTTCAGTGAGGCTGAGAGGAGCTTCTTCAAAGCATACAGGGGCAAGTTCTTAAATTCTCTGAACTTGTGGATTAAAATGCTCTTATATGAAAAAGGAAAACTATGCATAGCTTCCGATGAATGGCATAGACAAGTAATGTCCGCAGATTCTAATAGTGACCTTGAAGTTATTGGTTGCACTCGTAGCGGAAAACGGTATAAAGTAGGCCTCGACCAGCATTATGTTGAGTCTAGCCCAGAAGATAGTCGAGCTCGTAGAGCGAGCCATATAGAGAGACAAGGGAGTGCTCATATCCCTTATCACCCTTTTACACCGCAGAAGCCAGACGGGGATCAGCATAACCCCGCAGTAAAACCCTCTAGTAGCCCGCACGGTACTTCTAGTACCTTAGCCCCACCTTTGTTTAACCATCCCGGAGGCAGTGCCACAGCACCTCCACGTCAACCTAGCACAAGAAGGGTGGGTGATGACATGAAGCTACCAACCTTTAGAGGAACAGGGCTAGAAGACCCTGAGCAGCACTGGTTTCTATGTGAAGCCATTTGGACGATTAAGCAAATTAATGATGATGATGTTAAGCTGGTTCAGTTAGCAACCACACTAAGAGAGAGAGCCTTAACCTGGTTTATGAAATACTCAACAGCACAGAATAGGACGCTTGTTGATGTAAGAAGTGTTATGATTAAAGAATTCAAGAAACCTAAATCAGAATCACAATGCATAACAGAACTCAAAGACATAAAACAGTTATCTACAGAATCAGTATGGGACTTTGACCAGAAGTTCAAAGCCTTGATAGATCAAGTAAGCTTTGAGTTTGCACCGCAGCAGCATAAGGAATGGTTCATTGCTGCGTTGCTTCCTCATATTAGACTTCCTCTTATGCAACAGAATCTCACTACTCAAGAACAAGCTCTAGAGATGGCTATGAAACTAGAAGCTTCACCAATTGCTGGAACAAGCAATGATGTTGCGCAGTTGCAGAACCAAATAGCAAACCTAACTTTGCAAGTGCATGATATTAAGAAAGGAAAGGATGTTAAAGAAGAAATTTGGTGTACAAAGTGTAGAGCACAAGGACATTCAAAGGACCATTGTCCTGTTTTCATAGATTATATTGCAACCGGAGCACCTAACCCTTTACCACAGGCTCAGAGGCCTTGGTGTGAAATCTGTAGAACTAGAGGCCACAGAACACAAGAGTGTCACTTGTTACAGAAATATGTAAAAACTCCAAAGAATCTATATTGCAATTTCTGTAAATCAGTAGGCCATGATGAGAACAATTGCAGAGCATATGACCTTATGATAGAAAGAAAACACGATGTTTATAGAGTACAGTCAGAACCACAGGGACCCACAGCAGGTCCGCAGTATGACCCAGCTCGCGAAGGCCGAGGAGGAAATTACAGGGGCCGAGGACGCGCAGGAGGTTTTGGTCGTGGAAGAGGACAGATCACTTGCTATAACTGCAGAGCTCAAGGCCATTATGCAAGGGATTGCCAAAACCCTACAACCACCTGCAGATACTGTAAATCTTATGATCATGTCATTGAAGAATGCCCTCAGTTGATGGCCAAGATGCAAGAAAAGAAGCCACATGTTAACCAAAATATTCAGTTGATTGCAGCAGAAAAAAGAGAACCAGATCCCACAGTTAATATAGTGACGCGCAGTGGTGCAACCACTGGTGCGCCAGAGTCGGGAACTGGAAAACCAGCAACACAATGGGTGCGCCACGCTAATATTAAACCATCCCCGCTTGACCTACAGAAGCAAAAAGAAGCATTCAAGCAAGCTCAAGAGTATTTCTCAGATCTGCGAGCTTCAAGTTCTGTCGCATTACTGCACAATGATATCAGGCTGCATGTGCCAAGACAAGAGAACCTGGTATGAGAGCAGGCCACTACATCTGGAAGTCCTGATGAGGAGGATACACTAGGCAGTGTTCACGCTTTCCTGAGAAGCTGCTTACAGTTGTTGCGCAATGAAAAAGCAACTATGGAACTCCAACACCTGTTGGATCAGTGTCAACAATCTGCTTTGATGAACACACCGCAGTGTGTTGTTCATCAGATCAGGAGTCATACTAGAACTGGAAGAGAGATGAGACTCACAACGCAGATTGGAGCATTTGAAATGGACGAAGTCATTTTGGATTTAGGCTCAGAAGTTAATGTTCTCACCATGCATACATGGGAACAGATGGGTAGTCCTCAGCTTATCAGATCTCCTATCCATCTAAGACTAGCAAATAAGCAACGAGTTTCTCCATTGGGCAGATTACCCAATGTACCCATTGATATTGAGGGAGTAAGAAGTTCTGCAGACTTTGAAGTAATCAAAATTCTGGATGACAGTAGACCTTACCCAACACTTTTAGGCATAGACTGGGCATTTGATAATCTGGTTGTCATTAATTTGAAGAAAAGATAGATGACCTTTGAGGATGACCAGATTAGGGTCATTGCACCACTTGATCCCCTTCAAGGACCACGGTATATTGAACCCATTCGAGCAGAAGAAGAAGTGCGCCACATGGAAAGTTTGTATCAGATGACTGCTAGTCATAATGATTATGTCAATCCCATAGCGGACGGCCATATCAGCTGGCGATGCGATAGCTCGTGCGCATCAGATTCGGAAGCAGGACTGGAAAACTGGCAGAATCGCTTACATGAGGTTTCTGCAAGGCGTTGCGCCATGATGACTAAATCCATTCGATGGATTGGCACAGAATTGAATAACACTCCAATCTTTGATGGTTTAACTGGAGTAAGTGAATTCATACATGCATATGAACAATAAATCCCAGATGAGCAGTGCATACAAGCATTGGATGTAGCACTGGGCGCTACACCCGCAAGATGGTGGGGTGCGCATAAAAAAAATATCGACACATGGCAAGACTGTCGCAGGTTGATACTGCACAGATTTCAAGAGACTACAGCAGGAGTTTTGCACAAATATGATGGACAGAGTGACCCCAGGTCACACGTTGAAGCATGTATTCAGCAATGGTCAGATATTCCAGAGGATGAGTGGGTTCACTTATTCATCCACACGTTGGATATAGTTCCAAGGAATTGGTACACTGAAACAAATTGCGTAGAGGCACTATCACTTGGCCTCTCATGATTGAAAGTTTTCAACTCAGTTTCAGCTTTGAGTCAGAACATCCAAGCATCGATCAGGCTTTAAAGTGTATTAGAAAGAAGACATTTGGACAATGTCCTTTACCAGAGTATTCTCAACCAGATTGGGCTGTCTAGATGGAACATGCCTTGGAATGCTATAATTTCACCGCTGGAGAAGAGGATGATGATCCTCGCAACATCAATATTCCAGAGTCAGAAGGGACGCACAAAGTCAAAGGCCCTCAGCTTGATATCCCTGCCATTACAGAACACATCAAGCTCAAGAAGATTAACATTGGTACAGAAGCCGAACCCAAGTTTGCCTCTATAGGATATTATTGGGATGATGAAACTGTTGGCCATATTGCATATCTACTCCATGAGTACCAAGATATCTTTCCTACCAAGTTTACAGAAATGAAAGGCATCCTAGGAGATTTAGGAGTTATGCGCATACCTTTGAAAGCAGACACTAAGCCAGTAAAACAGTGCCCGTATAGGTTAAACCCGCGATATAAAGAAAAGGTCAGAGAAGAAATTGATAAGATGCTCGCAGCTGGTATCATTGAGCCAGTAGAGGAAAGTGATTGGATTAGTCCTATGGTGATACAAGAGAAAAAGACAAAAGGTGAAATAAGAATCTGCGTGGACCTGCGCAAGCTCAACGATGCATCAGCGCATGATCCATTTCCTACGCCCTTTACAGACGAAGTGCTTGACAATGTTGGAGGACAAGAGGCTTACTCCTTCGCTGATGGCTTTTCAGGATACCATCAGATCATAATCCATCTAGAGGACCACCATAAGACCACTTTTGCGACTGAATGGGGCTCATTCCAGTATACGGTAATGCCCTTTGGTCTTAAAAACGCTCATGCTATTTTCTCTAGAGTCGTTGTTACTGTTTTTAAAGAATTCATTCATAAGTTTCTAGAATTCTATTTTGATGACTGGACTGTGTTTGGTTTACTAAAGAACCATATAGGGAATCTAAGGATGATGTTAGAAAAATGTAGACAGAATCAGATTTCCCTTAACTTGAAAAAATGTATCTTCTGTGCTCCTTTTGGTATTTTGTTGGGTCACATTGTGTGCAGACAAGGACTCATGATGGATCCTGCGAAGGTTGCCATCATTGCTAACTTGCTTGCGCCCAACTTAGTCAAACAATTGCGCACTACATTGGGACATACAGGATACTACAGGAAATTTATCAAGGGTTATGCAAAGATCACTGCGCCTATGGAAAGACTGCTGAAAAAGGATTCGAAATTCCAATGGACAGAAGAATGCCAACAGAGCCTAGACACACTTAAAGGAAATATGGTCACAGCACCTATTCTAGTTTTCCCAGACTGGAGAAAACCCTTTCATGTTCATGTAGATGCTTCTTCCATAGCATTGGGGGTTGTACTGACACAACCGGGAGAAGGAGGTATTGACCACCCCATTGCTTACTCTAGCAGAAAGCTGTCTACAGCTGAGAAGAACTACACCACTACAGAAAGAGAAGGACTAGCTATGGTGTATGCCTTACAGAAGTTCAGACACTATCTATTGGGTGCTCATTTTAAAATGTATACTGACCATTCTGCCTTGAAGTACTTGGTCAATAAGCCAGTGTTAGGGGGAAGAATTTGCAGATGGCTACTCCTCTTCCAGGAGTATGATTTTGAGATTATTGTGAAGCCAAGTAGATTGAATGCAGGACCTGACCATTTATCTAGGATAGATTCAGGGGAGGAACCTACAAATTTGGAGGACAATCTGCCTGATGCACAGTTGTTTTCTGTTCAAGCAGCAGACGAATATTATTCCGATATTCTTGATTTTCTCACTACAGGACAAGCACCAGTTGAGTTCACAATGCAGCAAAAGAAACAACTTGTTGTCAAAGCCGCATACTTCACTTTGATAGCAGGCCAACTCTATAAGTTGGGCCCTGATGAAGTCTTGCGCAGATGCATTTTACCGCATGAGAAGAACTCCATAATCGTAGAAGCGCACTCAGGAACTGCAGGAGGCCATTTCGTAGGAAAGCCGACTGCGCAGAAGATCTTAGCCGCAGGTCTTTGGTGGCCAACATTGCACAAGGATACTAAGGAATTCTACAAGTGTTGCGATGTGTGCCAGCGAACAGGAAAACCTTCAAGAAGAGATGAAATGATGCTAAGACCCCAGATAACAGTGCGTGCTTTTGATAAGTGGGCCATTGATTTTGTGGGACCTATCAACCCACCAGGAAAGAGAACCGGCACAAGATACATCATCACAGCTACTGAATACCTCACCAGATGGGTTGAGGCGAAGCCAGTTAAGAATTGCGACGCTGTCACTGCCGCGCAGTTCATTTTTGAGAATATTGTCACTAGATTTGGATGTCCACTGATTCTAATGAGTGATCAGGGCACACATTTCCTGAACAAGACTATAGAGGCCCTTACTGAAGAATTCCACATTAGTCACGATAAGAGTACACCCTACCACCCTCAAGCTAATGGTACGGTGGAGGCATTCAATAAGATTCTGGAGAATGCCCTGACCAAGATCTGTAATCAACAAAGAGATGATTGGGACCTTAGAGTCACAGCTGTGTTATGGGCTTACATAACCACATGTAAGAAATTAACAGGTCACACACCTTTCAGTTTGGTGTATGGACAAGAAGCAGTCATGCCCATGGAATACATTGTTCCCGGTCTCAGAATTGCTCAAATTACAGAAATGGAAAATACTGATACTATGAGTGAAAGGATGTCACAATTGGTTGCCTTAGAAGAAGACAGGTTTTTAGATGGATTCCATCAACAAGTGCAGAAGGCGAGACAGAAGGCTTGGCATGACAGGCATATTAAGAATAAAGTCTTTCAGGAAGGAGACTTGGTACTCCTCTATGATAGTAAATTCATCAAGTTTCCAAGCAAGTTTCATGCACATTGGTTAGGCCCTTTTCAAGTGATGAAGATAACAAAAGGTGGAGCAGTTCAGCTTGCGAAGCTTAATGGAGAGTTGCTGCCCACAATGATCAACGGGAGTTGGCTCAAGCTTTATTGCGACGGCCACTCCACCCTGTCGACCTAATTAGCTGCTAAAGTCGTGTAGATGTCCAGTGTAGTTGAAAGAGGCATCACACTTATCACAGTCTACATGGAAGTCGAGAGACATTTTCAGTCTCTGGCTTCCCGCGCAGTTCCTCGAAGCATCCGCGCAGTCAATAAAACCTGTTCTGAGCGAGCCTATTTTCGCTCTTGCGGAGTTCCTCGGGTTGTCGAACTTTCGCTCTCGTGGAGTTCCCTGTTGTCGATTTGTTGCTCTTGCGGAGTTCTCCTCATTATGGAGCCCTCCATGTGCACAGTTACCCATGCTGAAGTTACCCGCCGAAAATTTGAATTGCGGTAATTCTGTAGCCGCGTCTGAGTCTTAATGAAGGATGAGACCGCCATCTAATTGTACTTGCTCTGACAAATTTGGCTTGATTTCCCTAAGATTCACATTTAATTAAGGAGCCGAAGGCCTTAGCACATCTCCCGAAAGCTGTTAGAGCCCATCCCTCGCATTTAATGCACCACAGAGGCGCGGGGGGAGGGGGATTGTCAACTCATCCGCTTAGGCGCCAACGGTTATTAGTGCCACCTATCCGCATCTGCTACCACCCTCAGTTATAAAAACCCCTCATTCGTATATGCTTGGGTTACTTTTCCTTGCTATTGCGTTGTATAGTTGTCCTGTTTGAGAGTCTAAGCCATTGTTTTCAGAGCCGTGTCGTGCAGAGTGCTTTCCTCTGTTTTCAGAGTTCGCATCCTACGCTGTTCCGCCCTTTTCTGTTTAGTCTTTGTCGTGTATGCAAGTTCATGACGGAGAACCTGTCAACTGAAGAATTCATCCGTCACTTCAGATGCAGAGGGTTAGACTTCGGTATGGGTACCCCGATCAAGATTGTCAAGCTTCCTATTTCCTCTGATCCTAGACAGTCCCTGGGCACAAGGGCGTCTCAACAGCAGCAGCAGCAGCAGCCGGAGGAACCCATTCCAGAGCCCTTGGCCACTCTGGTTAACTACATTCCTCCGCGCCCAGATGATGCACCTGAGGTGCATATTCCCAAGAATGCCAAGTATTCGATTTTGCTGCCACCAATGGCAAAAATCATGCAAGAAGAAGGATCCCTGCTTGGACATCTCCCGCTGATTAAGTTTTCTGACTTCAACTTGGGATATTATAGAACGTATCCTCAGTTCGCGCTAGATCACTATCTGACAGTGGTCCATAATCCCGTTAAGAAGATTGACGAATTTGTCCCGTAGGAATTTGCAGTAAATCTAGAGAAGCCTGGACTGTTGAACCTATTGAAGCTACTGCACTTCGGGCGTAGCAATGAAGTTAATGCGGTTGTCAAGGTCCTGTTATCCTGTGTTCACAGTGGTTATCTTTGGCTAGGGAGGTCAATTGATCTGAATGTGGACCTGATTCATCGAATTACCGACCTATCTAAGGTTGGTAAGGACCCCAACGTCCATTTCGTTGGTAAAGACAAGGACCGAAAGCTGGCTGCACAGGTGGTGCAGAAATACAAATTATTGAGAGGAGGTCGGGCTTATGACCTCACTGTAGTTGAAGATGAAGCAGTCAGATTCACAGGCAGTCTGCTCGCAGGCAAACTTTTAACGAAGTGCCGACCTAAAGAAGTCCCTGGAGCTGTTGTAGAGCTCACAGTTGCAGCTGCGGAGGGTGAGCAGTATAACTGGTGTCTCTTCCTCCTGAATACATTCTTGGAAGACTGTCGAAACGTTCAGGACACCGCCAATCAGCTGTTCCTTTTCTCTTGGCTCCTGATCTTGTGTGCCTTTGTCGGGTGGAAGGAACCGCCCAACACTTAGTTTCTTCCGCGCCACTCAGGAGAGGTTACAGGGATGCGCTATGTCAACCTCTGGGATTCTAATAATCCCGTGAAGCGCAAGATGAACCGCGCCATGTTCTTCGAGTATTACCATCTTCTCAGGGATACCATCCTGCAGATGCCAAGGCTTAATGAGGAGACGACAGAACTCTATGGAACGAAGCTGGTCTTTTCTGCCAACTTGCATGAAATCTATTTCCGCCCTCGCGGAATTCAGTCGAAAGAATGGGCCGTAGGGTTCTACCGAATGACTACACAGGACGTGGAGGACATTGTGAAGTCCTGACCAGATGAATGGAAGCAGGCTGTTGAAGTCACTACCACGATGCCACCCCATGAGGTGCCAGAGAAAGATAAGGGAAAGGAAAAGATCAGGAAAAAGAATGATGAAAGTCCGTCAGGACCGGCTACCAAGAAGCAGAAGATGTCGCACCCCACAGAAGCGACTGGAGATCCCTATGAGATCCTTGCCGTGGGGCTCAACCAGTACTTGAAGGAGCAATTTCACGAGCAGCATGCCTCTTAGGCCAATATCAGAAGTGCTCTGGACCTGCAGCTCGTGGAGTTGAAAGGTCTCGCAGGACGAGTTGCGCAGACCCATGCACCAGCATCCGGCTCGCAGGCACCGCAAGCATCTACAAGCACCAAGCGGGTTGAAGTACCTACAGAAAGGCACACTGTCATCCACATCCCGCCTACAAGCATAACACTCCCGGATCCTCTGGCTGCACCGCAGGTAAGCGCGGTTGGCCCTGTTGAAATAAATTTGTCACTAATTCCATTGGAAACTCTATAGTTGGTTCACGAGCAGGTCTCTACTGAGCTGAGAGCTAGGGAGCTCACCACATTCCATGACAATCAAAGACTGCAGACGTAGGAAGTAGAGCTAAGGGTAGGCTATAACGAGATCTCTGCGTAGCTTGAACTTCACGAAGCGCAAGACACTGGGCTAAGGAATGCCGTCGATGAAATTGCCCAGGAGCTGCCAGCCTGCCAGATTCAACCAGACCTTCCTTTAGTTGAGAAAGTACAATGCATTGGAAGAAGGGCGAAATCCCTAGAACAACAAGTAGTTGCTATGGCTGAGGACCATAGAAAGTAGCTCGCCGAGTTGGAATCTCGTGTCGTAGTGCCTCCCGTAGATGATAAGCAAGAACAACTTGAAGCACTGTGCATAGATTCTACCCAAATGAAGTGCAGAACAGATGAAGCCCAATAGTTAATGACGCAAGCTATGTAGGCTTGGGCTGATCTCGAGAAGCTCCCTTCTAAATTTTCCCTTTTGGAACAGGTGGAAGCAGCAGAACAGTCCCTAACTGTTCTGAACGAAGAAGCTAAGCCCTTGGAAGGCTTAGCCAAAATGAGAAAGATGAGCGAAGTCTGCAAAGTCCAGCAAGAACTACACAGGCTCAGAAACAAAGATGCTACTCTCGCCAACATCATTCATCCGTTTATGGATGAGTATGCTGAACTTGCTGCCCAAGCAGAGGCCAAGGTCAAAGCATTTGCTGAGTCTCAAGAGTTGGTCGATGGCGCAGAAGGAGAAGAAGCTACTTTAGACCTGGTGCAGACAGCCACGAAGTGCGTGCAAGACATGGACTCCGCTATTGCGCAGTGGAAGCAAGCCTTCGTTGCGACCCAAGCAAAGTCATATGCACAACTAAAATGACCGCAAGCTAGTGCGAGTGGCTCGGGGACGAGCCTCAAGTAAGTGTTAGGGGCCTGTTGGAGCATAGGCCGTAGCTATGGTAAAGCTACCACGTTTTGGGAAAAAGCACTAAGTTTTGAAGGAAAAGTGCTAATTTTGAGGAAAAGCACCATTTTTGGGTAGAAATGAACAGTGCGCGGTACGACGCCAGATGGACGAGCTCACCGTAGATTGCGGGCCGAAAATCGCGGAGCTCGCACACATAAGTCAAAGGAAAGAGTAAATAAGGTGGCCGAGTAGAAAGCTCAACCACCACAGTAAATGAAGCGGTGGAATAGAGGGCTTAGCTACCCTCATTAAGGCAAAGTATAGGAGTTATGGTTGCTCGGACCAAGGAAGAGCAACGGGACGGAGCATTGAAGGCGAAGGACAAGGAGCAAAGAACGATGAAGCGGCGCCCATACCCGTGATCTGTGCCGAAAATCGCGGAGTCTGCAGGAAGCTGCGACGTGACTGCAAGAGGCACCTACAGTACACCTAACTATGTCAGCGGTTAGGGTTTTTGGGGGATCACTATTGGGAAAGGCCCACAGTTTTGTAAAGGTGCGACCCTCAGGGCCACCTATATATATGTGTAATTGAAAAGGGAAAATGGTTAGATAGTTAGATAGTCACTGAGTTACACGGATAGTCTAAGTTGATGTCCGAGTCATTTGTATTGCTGTATCTTTAAGCTATTACTGATAATTTTTGTGCACGTAAGAAGGCCGCGATCTTGCAGGAAGACCGCTTGGCGTAAGGGCCATTGTATGTATTGACCAGTCACAAGAGGACTGGGAGGGGAATGTAACTGTATGTCTTTGTCATGGTAATATTTGTAGAAGAAGAGAATAGATCTAAGAGAAGGGCTCCCAGCTGTGTGCATGGAGTTTCCCAGAAAGATCTAAGGCTGCAGCTGTGTGCGCAGCGGAACTGTGTTATCCCCATCACAATATAATATAAAACACAGTTCCCGTGGACATGGCTTCCCTCCTGGAAGTGAACCACATAATTCTTGTTGTTGTGGTGATGCTTTATGTGATTGCATTTCTTTGCTTTACTGTCTATGTTTCCATGAATGTTTCGCCATCTTTATGAATGATTATGTAAAGTAAATCCTTGAAGCTCCCTTAGAAGTGTACTTGTGCATTGTCGAAGGAGTCTGTAAGAACACTATAGCCGCAGCGCTTAAGGAGTGTGTTACTGCGCTGTGGCGCAAGGGCAGAGACGATACATAGTGTATCGGATGTAGCGGGTAAAAGACACATGCGCAGGTGTGGAGCTACCACACAGCTTGGCTGAGAAGAGTGAGTTCTCGCGCTGTAGCGCTGTGAGACCTGTGAAAGAGTAAGACGCTCTGTTCCGGGGTTACCTGCAAGAAGGGAAGGGAGAAGACTGTAGACTCCACACCACCTAGGTTAAGGAAACCTGATTCCTTAGCCCCCCCATAGCCACTTCAGGTGAGACTTCGGGCTGCTGCGCAGCTCATTGCCGAAAGGGCCAGTGTGCCAAAGGGGTGTTTGTTGCTGCGCATCTTGAAAACCCGGGTCTGTCCAGAAAGCAGCCAACAAAGGGCAAGTATGCATGTCAAGTATGTGGTCAACGAACAATATCTAGACGTTTAAGAAGTTTAGGAAAGGAGGTGTACAATGAGTTTAGGCATTTTCGCCATAAGGACCATAGGTATTGGATTACCGAAAGAAATGACTTTAATGGGAAGGAAGAGAGTGGAAAAAAACCATGAAGAATGACACCTCAACTATGGAAAAAGGAATTTCAGAAGATCCATGGTAAGCAATGCTTGTTTGTAGTTACTACTACGTTCTTGGTTTTGGTCACTTGTATTTATTTTTAGTTTTCCATACTTAGCATGATTAGTAAAAGATATTAATCTTTCATAGATACTTCTCATCGGTCATCATAGTCAGATTCCACATGGTTTAAAACGATAATTTTCCCAATTCAGTCGATTGCCATACTATGATCACCTACAAGTAGCTCATTTGTTTGACACAATGCATATTGAAAAGAATGTCACAAAGTGCTTGTGGAAAATTATAGATGGGAGGAATAACAAGGAAAAATTTGTGAAAATTATAAGTGACATTCAGGAATCCAAATCATTGCAACATTTGAAGGATTGCTATGGTAGTGGAAATTCCACCAATCTTCCATGGTTATTAACAGAGCAAGAGAGTGCTTCTATAAAAAGAAGTTGTACAGAAGATAAAATTTCCCACTAGTTTTGCTTCAAACATAAGTAATATATTAACAAAGCAAGGCGATTTTCTTGGGGCTAAAACTCATGATTGGCATACATTTCTAAAGGTTTGACATTTTGCAAGTTCAATTATTTTGCAAGTGAAATATGTGGAACCGTACACACAAGGTCAATGTGGTTGGTGGAGAGACACTTGAAGGCATTGAAGGGCTTTGTTAGAAAAAGAGCATGTCCAGAAGGCTCAATGTTTGAAGGCTACATGATATGTCAATCCACTGTATATTTTAGTGAGTACTTACCCCAAATAGTGGTTGATATGGATGTGCCTCTCCTTTGGGATGCCAATTCCACCAACAAATTTAAAGGAGAGGTGTTGGGGAAAGGTAGATGGAGAAAAGTGAAAGGTAAAACTTTAGATTGTATTTAATATTTTCATAAATGCTTATGGTAGATTGGTTGTTTAACTAAATCCTTTTTTTTTAATTGTTATAGGTAGTATAGAGTGGGATGCAATGCATTTATACTTTGCAAATAATTTTGATTGGATGAAGAGATGGATAGAATGACGTGAAGAAGTTTACGATGCCTTATAATGGAATAGGGTGGCAAAGTTGATCATGAAAGCTTATTTGGATCATGATACAAATTTAAACCAATAGGAAATTGATATAGAATATGGTGCAAAAGATAGAAATGTAAGCAATTTCTAACTTTAGGTTTTATATTTCAAATCCGATAACTGTTTTTTCTCACAATTTATATTATAGATATAGTTACCAAATTCTGAAATTCCATTTTTAACATGTTGAGGATGTAGGTGAAATGCCATAAGGCTATGTAGTGCAATGGAAAAAAATATCTCACCAAACAATTGGATGATAGGAGGAAAACATGTGGTAGTGGTATAGCTACAATTTTTTGGGTTACTAATATTTTCCATAGGGGTGATAGACATCCGGACACATCATATTTGAGGTACTACGGAAATTTGGAAGACATATTGGATATAGACTTTAAATCCTTCAAAGTGGTTCTCTTCAAGGCGAGGTGGTACATATTGTTGTTGCAAGGCGATGAAAGGATAGTTATTGATCATGACGATGGATTTACAATGATTAATCCTAATAAGTACGAGCCAAATACAAAGGCCTATGTACTTCCAAGTCAATGTGAGTAGGTATTTTTTTCAGAGGTACTAGGTAGAGCGAGTTGGTATTTTGTTCTTAGATTTGATCCAAGAGGATGACCTGTAAACCATACTTTGACAGAAGATGAAGGTGGTCATGATCAATAAGATGAAGAAGATCAAGATGTTCAGGATAAAAAAGAAGAATATGTAGGGGGAATCAAGTTGATCAGACAGTCACTGGCTCACATCTTGATGATGATGACTATATCAATGATGACTTAGCACTAGATGTTGTAGATGTTGTTTTGGAAAATCCTTACAATGATTCCGAAGGGATGGATACAAATTCCGATCTTCATGACTCAGATGTCAACTTAGATGAAGTTCAAGATCAATCTGATATATAATTGTAAAATATCTTGTTCAATGGATCTCTCCTTAACAATTAGGATTTTTTTTATGCATAAGCATGCTTATGAATTTATATGGGTTACATTTATTGTTGTTTTACATGCAATGCCGATTCAATTTCTTGTTTTGTACGTCATATACTTGCTCCCTTCATTGCCTAAATATCCAAGTCATATTTGTATTGTGCATCTTTATGTCTATACTATTGCCATCAGGCACTGTGTCTTTTTGTGAAACATGCACATACAAGGTTTGCAATTGATTTTAGAATATAAAAATTTAAATCAATACATGATATACAATCCTCATATTAAATGTCAATTGGATTCCATCCATTGAGAGTAAGGTTGTCATTAGGTATTTAATATACAACCATAAAATAATTAACATGCATTTCTTCAAATTCAAATAAAAGTGTGTTGATATTTAAGAGAGGGTGGCATAAATATCTGGATTCTTCATTAAGTCATTGGAGGATAAACTGGGACACCAGTCTACAAAAGATATATGCCGATAAAAACACTATAACAACTAAATTTAAAGAGAAAATGTGGTGTGACAAAAAAATAGAGAATAAGAGAAATATAGTGCACTATAAATAGATTATATTTGTTCTTTTAAGCAAGAATAATTTTAGGGGCGAAATTTAGCCCATGGGCTATTTTTCCATGTTTTTTTTCAAAAAACGATTCACCAATTTGCATTTTTTGAAGCCCCATTTCACCCAATTTTGATGGGGTAAACTTTTTTCACTGTAAAAATCGCTAAAATATTATATAAACTATATAAAATCCTTAGAAATTGAAATAATTTTAGAAAAATATCGCCAAATATTTTATAGTTGACATTTTGGGAATTGGTAAGATTCGCCAAGGTTTATACACTTTTAAATAAGTATGGGTACTTAAATTTATCCATGCTTTTAAGCTTTCACTATATTTATTTTTATGCCAAATATTCCATCGTTTATGTTTATATCAAATCCATAGTTTATGTTTTTCAAGGTTGACTTATAGACCATGATCATTTAATAAAAAGGTATCAACCAACATTTGAAATCTTCTGACTATGTGAGGTAATTAAGGTCAACCCTCTCTTCAACCCAATTTTCCTCGTAAATTTTTCCAATTCAATAGTTGGAGAATTGTAGCTATAAATTTGGACTCTAAACTTTCAATGATAAATGTGGTATAATAAAAAGAAATTGCTCTAATCTACAAATTGAACAACTTTGAAATGGAAAATTTTAAGACTTAATAGGGCTTTTGAAATGGCAAACATTCATCACTGAAAACATAAAATAATCCACGACCTTTAAGACCCAAGATATTCGGCTCCTTTAGATAATTCCAAAAAATATAATACCATATTAGTTGATGCCTACATTATCTATAGATCATTTTATTGCAAAAATAACAACTCTAAATGTTTTGCACTCTAGATACAATTGGCTAACACTTTACCAATATTCTAGTGAATGTGTCAATAGATGTGACAACTAATGAAATGCCTCATCACCCAAAACTCTCCTTCCAACCATTAGACAAATTGGGCTTGGAATTTGTGGGACCAATTGAACCTCCTTCCAATCAACACCATTATATTTTGGGATACATATATTATCTAAATAGTTGGTTGAGTTCAAAATGTTTCCAAATGCAAAAGAATACAAGGCCACATTGAGTTTTTATATGAAATTATCTTCACCAATATTGTTCTGTGGGAGTTGGATGTGACAAATCATGATTCACAATTCACTTCAAAACTATTTCAAATTTTGGATTATTATCCCAACCTTCATCATAGGAATACTAAATCGTACCATTTAGGGAAAATTTTAAGGATCCATAATTTTCTCATAGTGTAGAAACCTTGGTGAATCTTACTATTTCTTAAATTTAAACCATAAAATCTTTGGCGATTTAAAAAATATATATATATTCAATTTTCTAAGGATTTTATATACTTTTTGGACAAGTTTGGCAATTTTTAGAGTAAAAACAATTATCCCATGGAATTTGGGCGAATCATCTTTGAAAAAAAGGCAAATTGGAGAAACGTTTTTTGGAAAAAAGTTGAAAAATAGCCCATGGGCTAAATTTTCCCCTAAACTTTTCCTTGCCATTCATAAGCTAATTGGAAAGTTGAAGCTATCAGAAGAAGCTTGAGAACATTATTACCAAGACAAATTAAACACAATTTTCACACAACACAACTTGGAAAAAATATAGGATTTACACTGTATGAGATAGTATAGGGAAAAATAATGTTGTTTCCCATATAATTGGAATCAGAACTCTCTGGAAAACATTAAAACTAGGACTTGACCCTTATATAGCACATAGAGAATGATTCAACCAAACGAATAGATCTTCCCAACAATTAAGAATTTTAGTTCCAAAGAACGTCGCTTAAGCGACACCCTACTTACAACAATTCTATGATATCGGTGTGTATTTAACGTCAATAGCATAGCTCTGTCGTCGGTAGGCCGTCGCTTAAGTGATGCCCTTTGGAACTAAAATAGGGAACTCAAGCTAGTTAGGGCTGCCGGAGTCTAGACAATAGGAGTTAGGGGTGGTACAGTTAGAGGTGTTAGAGAGAGAAGGGGGTGTTAGGAGGTTGAAGTAGAGGGAGTTGGAGAGAGATAATTAAGAGATGGGGGGGTTAGGAGGTTGAAGTAGAGGGAGTTGGAGAGAGATAATTAAGAGATGGGGGGGTTGGGAGGTTGAAGTAGAGGGAGTTGGAGAGAGATAATTAAGAGATGGGGGGGTTAGGGGATTTTCTTTAGATATTTCCACAGTAGTGGAAGGAAGTCCTTACATGAATTTGTATTATAGTTCACATATTCTAAATCAAACAAGTCCATATGTTTGGGTAAAATCATGTCAAAGTTACCACAAGACAAAGATGACTAATTTGAAATGAACTTTTTACCTTATATTTAAGTTCAATTCAGGAACTACTTGACAAAAATTGATATCCTTTTCAAATGTAAGGAATTTACTTTGGTAATGTATGTTGTGGCAATGATTTAACCAATTAGTTGTCAAGAATCATGGTTCTTGTTGTTGCTGCTGATGATGATTACTAGCAACGACAATGATTGTTGAATACTGTAACTTCTAAGAATATTATATTTGTACGTTATTATTCCAGAGATGTTTCATCCCTCCGAGGTGATCCTATTATGTATCCGGAGATGTTTATTCCTCCGATGAATTGTGGTAACTAGGGTTATTAGATCCACCATGTGGGGGTAGGCCCTGAGTTAATTAACTAGGGGTTATTAGACTTCATTGGGAGAGGTCGGCCCCATAAGGGAAATAGTCAGTCGGGAAACTAGTATAAGTAGAGGAGAATGCTTCTCACTTATCTCACACTTGCTCAGCTTAGAAAGTAGCGCACTTGTGTCTGAGAGGTCTGCATAGGAGGTAGAGAAGGAGGTCAAGTCTTGGAGCACATCTTGTATTTTGGTTGATCATCTTATTGAGGAAATCTTTGCTGGGTTTTCTACCCCATGAGGGTTTCCCAGGGTAAAGTCTTTATCTATCTTGTGATTATGTTTCTTTCAGTGATCTTGCTAGTCAAATTAGTTTAAACTTAACATGGTATCAGAGATAGCTTGAATAGAACATCTTTCACAAGGCAAAATTATCTTTCTCTCTCTCTCTCCAAAAATTAGGGTTTCTGCAAAAGTTAGTATTTTTGGATTCTGGTTGCATGGATGAATAGCCCTTATCAAAATCAAAGTTTTGAGCCCTAGATCGAGATTTTTGGTTGGGTAAAACTTCGAGAAAGTCAAACCCTAGTTTTACCAAAAGTGCGACAAGCCGGAAATTCTATTGCAGATCCAGAAAGCAAAAGGAAGCACATCTCCTGGTAAGTATTACTCTATATTTTGAAACTCCAATCTCTTGGACTCCCCCAAGAGAAGATGGCTCCAAGCTCTAAGCTTGAAGACAAGCTAGAAGGTATAGAAAATTTTCGGGCATGGAAATATAGAATTGGTCTCATTCTTGAAGAGAATGATCTTGCTCAATATATCAAGGATGAAGTTGCAGAACCTGCTAAAGATGAAGCCAAAGAAAAGCATAGAAAGGATCTAATTAGGGCAAAGAGAATCATTGTTGATTCTATCAAGGACCACCTGATTCCCTAAGTGGCATCCAAGAAGACCCCAAAGGAAATGTATGATGCCCTAGGAAGAATGTATGAAGGGAGGAACATCAATAGGAAGATGAACCTAAGAAATCAATTGAAGAGTACCAAGATGAACAAGGGAGAATCCATTCAAAACTACTTCACAAGGGTTTCCCAAATCAAGGAACAACTAGATTCCATTGGAGATACCCTTGATGAAGATGAACTTGTAATGACTGCTCTAAATGGTCTCACTAGACCTTGGGAGTCATTCATACAAACTCTATGTGCCATAAAAGAAAGTATGAAGTTTGATACAGTATGGGAGGATTGTGTTTAAGAAGAAGCTAGGGTAGCCAATAGGAAATCCCTTCTCAAGGAGGATGACCAAGCCTTGGCTACTCACACCAAAGGAATAAGAAAGGGTCACTTCAAGAAAGTTGACCACAAAGGGTCTCGACCCTTCCATAGATTTAAAAGGGGAGGAGGACCAAAACCAGGAGGAGATCTCTCCTCAGTCCAATGTTATAATTGTCTTAAACTAGGACACATTGCCAGATTTTGTACTTCACAAAAGAAGAATTTTGTTCACAAAAGACATCATGCACATATGGCAGAAGATGATAGTGGATAAGAAGAAGAAGAAGAAGAAAGGCCTCGAAAGAAAAGATCTAAAGTAAAGAAAGAAGATCCAGAAGAATATGTCCTATTTTCTGCACTCTCTGGATCCGTGTCTCCTGGAGAAGATACATGGCTCATTGATAGTGGTGCTTCAAAGCACATGACAGGTCAAAAGAAAACTCTCTCAAGACTTGAAGAAAAGTCTTCTCCACAAAAGGTATCTCTAGGAGATGATTATCAATATCCCATCAAGGGTATTGGTGAAGCAAGCTACAAGCTTGATTCTGGAACACCTTTAAAGATGAAAGAAATTTTATATGTACCAGGTTTAAAGAAGAACCTACTTTCCATCTTAGCTCTAGATAAGAAAGGCTTTAGAATTGCATTTATTGATGGACAAGTACTTATGTGGCCCAAAGAAAAATCAATTGAAGATGCAATTGTTATTGGTGAAGAAGAAGGAGGTCTTTACAAACTCAAGGGTCACCCAGAAGTTGCTCTTGTCCATGAAACCACTATCCCCAGTGAGCTGTGGCATAGAAGGATTGCTCACATTAACTACAAAGCCCTACCCTATGTGAGCAAGGTGGTCATAGGATTACCAGACTTGAAGGTTGATCATAATGGCACATGCAAAGGATGTGAAAAAGGGAAGAATGTCAAGAACCCTATTCCAAAGAGTGAAACAAAGACTAAGAACATTCTGGAGTTAATACATTTAGATGTATGTGGACCAATGCCCACCACATCCCTAAGTGGGTTTGAATACTATCTCACATTCATTGATGATTATTCAAGGAAGACTTGGATATACTTTCTAAAAGGAAAGAATAAAGTCTTTGGAAAATTCAAAGAGTTCAAGGCCTTAATAGAAAATCACCCAGAAAAGAAAATCAAGATTCTCAGAATAGATAATGGCGGAGAATATACTTCAAAGGACTTTGAAGACTTTTGTAAATAAGCTGGAATTAAGAGGGAACTAACCACTCCCTACAATCTCTAACAAAATGGGGTTGCTGAAAGAAAGAATAGAACCATCGTGGAAGCTGTAAATACTATGATACATGACCAAGGTCTACCCATGTATCTATGGGCTGAAGCAGCTAGGACAACAGTCTATGTACAAAATAGACTATCCCATAGTGCTCTTGAATTCAAGACTCTAGAAGAAGTGTTCACAGGAAAGAAGCCTGAGGTAAGTCATCTCAAAATATTTCGATGTCCAGTGTACATTCACATTGCAAAAGAAAAGAGAACCAAGTTGGATCCTTCTGGTAAGAAGGGAATACTTGTTGGATATTGTGAATCATCCAAAGCTTTCATAATTTACATACTAAGTTTTCATCATATGGAAATAAGTAGAGATGTGACATTTGATGAAGAAGCAGCTCTCAAGAAATCTAGGAAGTGCCAACTTGAAGAAGTCTATGAAGAAGATACACCTTCTAGAGTTACAGAGGCTATGCCCATCCCTAAAGATGATTCAACTGAAGATCATGACATGTTGGAACCACAAGAACCCCCCATTACAAGTTTATCTAAGAAAAGAAGGCCTGCATGGGCTAGAGACATTATTCAAGGAGCTGAAAAATATGGAGCTCCTGAAGGCTCCATTAGAGAAAGAAAGAAACCAAAGCTAATATCCAACTATGTGGCTTTGATGTGTGACCTTGTGGATCAACAACCTACTAGCTATGAAGAGGCAGTTTAGAAGAAATAGTGGGTAGAAGCAACGACAGAAGAATACCAATCAATAATGAAAAATGATGTTTGGGATATAGTTCCCAAACCAAAAGACAAAAGTGTGGTATCTTCCAAATGGATATTCAAGATAAAACATGTTGCAGATGGTAGCATTGAGAAATATAAAGCAAGATTTGTAGCCAGAGGATTCTCTCAGAAAGAGGGAATTGACTATGAAGAAACATTTGCACCAGTTGCTAGGTACACTTCAATTAGAACTATCATGGCACTTGCATCTATGATGGAATGGAAATTACACCAAATGGATGTTAAGACAGCCTTCCTGAATGGTGTGATTGAAGAAGAAGTGTACATAGAACAACCACAAGGGTTTGAGGTTAAAGATGGGAGAACACATGTATGCAAGCTGAAAAAGGCCTTATATGGATTGAAGCAATCTCCCAGAGCTTGGTACGAGAGGATTGACAATTTATTAACAAGCATGGGCTTTACCAAGAGTAAAGTTGACCCTAATCTTTATCTCAAAGTGATGGATGATGAACCTATTATAGTATTGTTATATGTGGATGATCTATTTTTGACTGGAAATGATAAACAAATTATCGAATGCAAAAAGAAGCTTTCTTCAAAATTCGAGATAAAAGATCTCAGATTAATGCACTACTTCCTAGGTCTAGAAGTATGGAAAGAACCAAAAGGAATCTTTCTAAATCAAGGTAAGTATGCTGTGGAGATTCTGAAAAGATTCGATATGTTGGAGTGTAAAGCCATGGCCACTCCCATGGACTCCAACTTGAAGTTATTAGTTGATGACTCTTCAGAATTAGTAGATGTGACTCTATATAGACAAATCATTGGGTCACTGATGTATTTAACAAATACTAGACCAGACATATGCTTTGCTGTAAATACCTTGAGTCAATATCTAGTAGAACCTAGAAAGGTTCACTTAATAGCTGCAAAGCATGTGATGAGGTATCTAAAAGGTACTTTAGATTTTGGTCTATATTATCTTGGAAGTCATGAACTCATATTATATGGTTACTCAGATTCCGATTGGGCAGGAAGTGTTTCAAACAGGAAAAGTACATCAAGTGGATGTTATGGTCTTGGATCTGCTATGATCTCATGGTTCAGCAAGAAACAATCTAGTGTGGCCCTCAGTACTGCTGAAGCAGAATATATAGCTGCCTGCTCTGCTAGTTGGGAAGCAATGTGGCTTCGGAAACTATTATCTGGAGTGTTTGACTTAGAGATGGATCCCACTGTGATCATGTGTGACAATCAAAGTTGTATTAAGATGACAGAAAATCCAGTATTCCATGATAAGTCAAAACACATAGAGATCTGATATTTTTATATATGAGATATGGTGCAAAGAGGAGCTATTAAGCTCGAGTATGTGAGCACCGAGGAACAAATTGCTGATATATTGACCAAACCTCTGTCTCGAGTGAAATTTGAGTATTTCCGAGACAAGCTTGGTGTAGTTCAAAAGGACCCTCATCGAAAGGGGGAGTGGTATAGTCACTAATGATGAGATTTCCCACATCGACAGCAAGTTCGATGATGAGGATACCTGTTTATTACACCTAGACATTTATATGTATACTTAGGATACTTATATTTAGGATACCTATATTTAGAATACTTATATTACTTGTATTTATGATTTATGCACTTGTATTACTGATATATATACATGTATTGATGTATTGATGAGAATACTTGTATTGTTACATGTATTGATGAGAATACTTGTATTATACATGTAGTGATGTATTGATGAGAATACTTGTATTATACATGTATTGATGTATTGATGAGAATACTTGTATTATACATGTAGTGATGTATTGATGAGGATACTTGTATTGATGATATGTGTACATGTATTGATTGATGTACTTGTATGGACGAGGATACTTGTACTTATATTGATGAGGATGGGGATTGGATCATCCCTGGACTTCAGTCCTAAAGTGAGCCGTAGACACATGTCTCCGAGAATGAAGTCCCTAGTGGATAGGATGGGATTGGATTGTCCCTGGATTTATGGTCCCTTGAATTGAGCCATAGACATGATGTCTCCGAGAATGAAGTCCCTAGCGGACAGGATGGGATTGGATCGTCCCTGGATTTATGGTCCCTTGAATTGAGCCGTAGACATGATGTCTCCGAGAATGAAGTCCCTAGTGGACAGGATGGGATTGGATCGTCCCTAGATTTATGGTCCCTTGAATTGAGCCATAGACATGATGTCTCCGAGAATGAAGTCCCTCGTGGATAGGATGGGATTGGATCGTCCCTGGATTTATGGTCCCTTGAATTGAGCCATAGACAGAGGTCTCCGATAATTGATTGATGGGATTGGATCGTCCCTGGATTTATGGTCCCTTGAATTGAGCTGTAGACAGAGGTCTCCGAGAATTGGTTGATAGGACTGGATCGTCCCTGGACCTCGGTTCAAAAGGTACATGATAGGACTGGATCGTACCTGGACCTCGGTCCAAAAGGTACGTGATTAGGATTGATCATCCTGGAACTCAATCTGGATTGTATCATCCATGGACCTATGTCCTAAAGAGAGTAGGATTGATCATCCTATAATATGATTGTGTGATGATGATGCTGTTGATCATGTGATGACGATGCCGTTGATCATGTGATGACGATGCTGATGATCGTGTGATGATGATGCTGATGATTATGTGATGACGATGCTGATGATCGTGTGATGGCGATGCTGATGATCGTGATGATGACGATGCTGATGATCGTGTGATGATGATGCTGATGATCATGTGATGACGATGTTGATGATCGTGATGATGACGATGCTGATGATCGTGTGATAACGATGTTGATGATCGTGTGATGATGATGCTGATGATCGTGATGATGACGATGCTGATGATCATGTGATGACGATGTTGATGATCATGTGATGACGATGCTGATGATCATGTGATGATGATGCTGATGATCATGATGATGACGATGCTGATGATCGTGTGATGATGATGATGATACAGATGCTGCAAAAGATGAAGACTCAATACTGATGATGCTGATGTTCCAGTAACTGCTTGAGTTACTAATGATTATGTATTGAAGAAAGCTTCTGATGATTTATAGATGTATCATGTATGATGTAGTCGATGAATCCATGCTCCTGTAGATGTTGTTATAATATCTTTCTCGTTAAGGGGGAGTGTTGAATATTGTAACTTCTAAGAATATTTACTTGTACTTTATTATTCCGGAGATGTTTCATCCCTCCGAGGTGATCCTATTATGTATCTGGAGATGTTTATTCCTACGATGAATTGTGGTAACCAGGGTTATTAGATCCACCATGTGGGGGTTGGCCCTGAGTTAATTAATTAGGGGTTATTAGACTTCATTGGGAGAGGTCGGCCCCATAAGGGAAATAGTCAGTCGGTAAACTAGTATAAGTAGAGGAGAATGCTCCTCACTTATCTCACACTTGCTCAGCTCAGAAAGTAGCGCACTTGTGTCTGAGAGGTCTGCATAGGAGGTAGAGAAGGAGGTCAATTCTTGGAGAACATCTTTTATTTTGGTTGATCATCTTATTGAGGAAAGCTTTGTTGGGTTTTCTACCCCATGAGGGTTTCCCAGGGTAAAATCTCTATCTATCTTGTGATTATGTTTCTTTTAGTGATCTTGCTAGTCAAATTAGTTTAAACTTAACAATGATGAAAACAATGATTCTTATGATGTGATGATGTTCATGATGATGATGATGATGAAGATAATGATGATGTAGTTTAGAGAATGCTACATACAATATCGGTGTGAGTTACAAAGATAGGACCTATTGGACTTGGATGATTGTTGGTAGATTGAATGATGCATGTTGCTTGTTGTATGATCATTGTGTCAGGGCTAATATGATATGGACAAAAAGAAGGAATGATAATTAAGCATTGCAACCTTCCTATTACACATGTTTTTGCCTAAAGACATAGTTTAGCATTATTCAATATAAATTAAGGCATGTTTATTTACATTCTTATGGATCATGCTATATGTGACATGGCACAAACATGCTATGGTTGAATCATGTAAGCCGTAGAAAATTGATATGTATGTATATATTATTTGCACTCAAATGGAAATGGATATTTCTTGTAGTCAAGGCATTCAATTCAAATGGATATGGATGTCAATTCAAGGTAGGGAAGTTATATGCTTACATGTATTTGAACTGCATTGTTTTGTTAGGACTGTTTGTCAAACAATATAGCTATAGGTACTTTGTGAAAGCAATGAATTTGACTTTATCATATATATGCTGGAGATAAAATTTTGTGTTGTTTCACTACACAATATAAAACTTTCTTTTGGGATGTTTATATACAATCTGTTAATGCAGACAAAAACTGATCTCTCTAGTCTAAATGATTTAGATCTAGAACAAAACATGTACGTAATACAACTATCCTTCCTAGTTAGATTAAATTGCAAGGTAGATTGGGAAGCAACTTACCGCATATAACGCAATTCCTTTGTCCTCGTTTGATCTACTCCTAGTTCCTCGATCTTCGGCTGCAAAACAAGATGGAGAAAATGGAAACAAACGAACAAGTGAAAGCACATGATTATGAATTTAACTAGATCAACAGTCAAAGAGGTCAATCCTAAACATTATAGAAACAACAAGTTTACAGAAAGATATTTGTATTAAACGTAATTCGCAGCAAATGCAAAATAGGAGAAATTACAACCAATGCCTTGATGTTGTAACACCAAATCAAATGATAGTTTCTCAAAAGATCAAAGCATTCTATCCTTCTATCCTCCTATGGATGAAGAGGATCTCCTAGCCAAATTCCACCAGCATATGGGTACTTTATCCCTCCTCCCTTGACAATGGAGGGGGGGTTCATATATATAGGGCTAAAGGGATAAGAGAGGTTGAGGATTTAGGGGAGAGGCTTAAGGGATCATCCCAATATATAAGGGGATTGAATGCCACCTTCCTCGATATTTAGGGGTAAGTTTCCACGCCATCTAAGCTTCGAGAAGTTGCTCGAAGCGTCTCTTTATCCATTTTAACCAACAATGATGCACCTTGCACAAGGAAAACTTGCACTAGTGGAAGGGTGGCACACCTTGTGCAAGAGCAGACAACGTCACCGACACAATCTGCTAATGTGAAGAGAGGGTCAACTTAAGTCTGACGCACCCTGCCAGAGAACAGGGCACATCGGGGTGACTACACAAGTCAAAAGGATGCACATTAACACTTCTCTTGGTCTTTCAACCTAGGTACTTTAGGAAACAAGGCATATAAAGGACACAAAACCTATCATGACGATATTTTGGTGCAACAAAATGCCCCCCAAAGCATGAATCTGGTAAAATAGAACGAGTGAAATGCTATGCAATATGAAGGATTGATGAAAGGATCATTGGTTGGAGTAACAAACAAAGACTTCTACAGTGCAACTGACTCTGAGATACATGTTTCAAATGACTCATAACATGGTTTCCAACCTATACAATGTATATCCATGGTAGTAAAGACCGACTGAACACAATTGTGGCTACTAGACACAAGCGTAGATCCATGATGAGATGATAACACAACCACGACCAATACAAAGTGGATCCGTGTGATACGACTCAAAAAATATCCATCGCAACTTGGGTGAGATACATGACTTAACCCAGGGTCTTCAAGCTGAGCCTGCAATGATACAAATCTAACCATGTGATTATAATGTTTTTGAAGTTGAACATGGTAGAAACCACTTGATTACTGGTCATTAATGTATACCATTAACAAGAGCGAGGGGAATAACCATTGAGGTCAATGATTCCCAAGGTATCATAGTACATACCACTGAATGTGAATCAATGAGTTGAGGTTGAACACTCAGTGGAATCTTTCAATCAGAAGTCAATGATGTGAACTTACTATTGAAAGCGAGGTAACATGCCATTGAGGCTTGCAGGGCCAAGGTACTTGATTGGTTTCTTGATTTAATCCTTGAAAAATGTGTTGAAGTCGACAAGGACAAACCCGTCGAAGGAGGGCCATGATGTTTCCCCCATCATCGACAAAAAACACGATCAAATATGTTTTGGAGCAAATCAAACTATAGATCAATGTTTGAGATGGACTCAAGGGTCACCGACATGATAGAATGTATAATGATTGCAGAAATTGACTCAATGAATAGACTTCTCTTCAACATGGAATGACATGACTTGAAAACATTGACATGACGATATTGACACCTAGACCTAATGAAACTAATGATGGAAGCATTATTTGGATGACTCAAAGGAGTAAAGAAACTCATGGAATTGGTGATACTCGAGGAAAAGATGATGACCCAAGCAGTTTGAATGAAATGCGAACAAGTGCCATGTTCAAGAGTGACTAAATACTGCCATTATTACAAATAATGCAAAATATTCCCATTATTCCCCATCATGATTGATGAGTACATATTTTTTTATTAACGAGCTTGAGGAGGATAACAGATTCTTGATATACCTCATCCTTTGGATGAGTCCAATCTCAAATATTTTACGAACTTGAGATAGGAGGGGTTTGTCCCAATAAGGGCCCTTCAATGTCATATTCTAACGAGTCCATAGAAGGAAAACTCGGTGTCATTTCATATTTAGAGAACCTGAAAAGAACTAAAGAAGACTCCAGATGGTTCATTTTCATAAAAATTAGTCTCCTCATCCGAAAAAGGATAAAACAATTGTAATGTCCCCATTCAAATAAGTGCATAGTAAGACAATCCCATCAATCCTACTAGTTTCCTAGGTTGGATGGGCACATGTGGGATGGTAATAAGGAAGCTAATAAATGATATTTAGACATTAGAGGGGTTCAAGCATTTATAAAATATGGTGAATAAATAAATTCAAGATAAATTCTAAGTGGCAAGTGGTTTTGGAGACATATGGAGGTGGTGGGACCCACACTAGCTTGATTTTTCATAATACATGGTATCTCTCTTTTGCAAATTCGAATTAATGGGAATGTGAAAACTCTTGGGTGAGTTGGTAAGTCATAACACATGTCATTGAGCATCTTAGGTCAAATTGGGAAGGATTGGTAACTTCCATGGAAGATAAAGAGTCAAAGTGGAAGTTTGTGGACACTTGGGCTAGATTCCCTAGCTCCTATGACACCAATGATGGAGCATCTATGACAACTATGACAAATTGCAGACCTGACCTCTGACATCTTACCACTATGACATGTCAGCATCAAAAATAGGCTCAAGGAAGGTGAATTTGGGAGTTGGAGAAGCTAAAGAGACTCAAAATCGAATTTGGGAGAAGATGGAAGGTTGGAGCTAGGAGACACGTGGCAAATGTGGAATATTTCCTAAATGGAAATCTATTGAATCTATTGAGAGGATTTAGACCCTTAGAAGGCTAATGTTGGTTATAAAATGTAGAAATGAAGTATGAGAATGGCTTTTGATGATTTGAGAAAAACTGCATTTGTGAAGAGAGAGCTAGTGGATGACTAGTTTCTTGCCTTAGCCAATTTCGAGGGTGAAAGATTCCCATCCAAGTTGGTGTTTGGAGAGGCCAATCAGGTCTTTCATGGTGCTTTAATGGAGTTTGTATTTGTAGGTAGCAGCTACAGGAAGTTTCATGGTTTGGTTTAGTGTAGCACTTTCTCTCCACCGTTTCCAATTTTGAAGGCATATTCATGCTCCTTGAGGGAGGGCGTTTTTGGTGAGAACTTGTGCTTCTTGAGAGAGCTTCTCATTATATATTTCTAATTGTAATAGCTTCATATTCTCTATTATTAATATTCAAAAAGTCTCAGGTCGAAATACCCACTGGTTGTATGCAAAACTATTGATTAATGAGCAAACAATGTCCATTTCCCCAATGCATTGATGTATGACACTATAATGTTGATTATTTCGAATGGATGGATGATTCTCTGATATATTTGTGATAAATATACTTCCATGGATGTCTTATACAAGTTTCATTTACTGTACTTGAACATTTGAAGCATTTTCACTATTTCACTATTGTACTATATTGGGAGGTGAAATAGTGCCATTTCCCCAAGGGTCGAATTGGGGGTTTTTGCTGTTGAATGTGAGAGAGTTAGAAAAGTAGTAAAAATAAATTAATGGTGCATATGAGACCTTAATAACATACTTAACAAATTATATACCTCTTTTCATAAATTCGTGGGAGTTTGGAGGCATTTGGAAGGCCATTTGCAGTGTTACCTGGGGGGGATTTGATGCACAAATTACTAGTCAAAATTACATATATTGATCAGAATACAAATCAAGTTTGCAGCAGTATTTGGAGGGCCATAAAACATCCCTGAACCTGATATTCAAGTCTAAATACCATTCATACACTCCTACAGAAGATTTGGGAGCATTTGGGTTGATTTGGAGGTCAAAACAGTTAAACTAGTCAAAGGTTGAAATTGGGGAAAAAGTGAAAAAATTGGCATTTTAATATAATTTTGAATAAGGGTCATTACAAAAATATGAGAGAGAACTCTTCTAGTTAGGATTAACCGGAGTGCTACTTTTTCGTAGATATTCCTTATGGTCCGGAAAATGGGTAAACTATCACCAGAAAGAGGACCTTTCAAATAATTTTACAAGCGTGAAATAATCAAGTTCGCTTGGCAATCTTTTCCTATTTGGGGAGTCTAAAAAGAGATTAAAGAAGAACTCCAAGGGGGTTCATTTTTTATGGGAGTTTTACGAGCCCGAAAAAGAGATAAACCATAACTCGGTAACTTATTCTCATGGTTTTATGAGCACTGTTGGCCCTGGCCCAAGTTGGGGCAATTTTGGATAACACAAGGAGGTTGAGCTGCGGAGTTGAGCGCATCTCAACAAAAGATATAATTTTGTACAAGTATGGGGGATGCTGCGAAGTTGTGCGCAACAACCAAATTTTGGCAGTACCGCGAAGATCAGCGCTGCGGGGAAGCAATGCTACGAAGTGATCAGGCCATGTGGAGCTAGCAAAGCGAAATGGTGGACGAAGGGCAGGTACAGGTACCAGATAGAACAATAGTGGTCTAATTTTGGCAAAGATGCTCTAGGATGCCGAGCTGCGGGCATGAGCATATCAGGAAGGTGGCCAGTTGTACGAGATCGTTAGGTGAAGAACGACTCAGGGAAAGCGACAGCTGGGCGTGCTTAGTGGTACGAGACCGTTAAGTGGAGAACGACGCTGAGAAAGTGACTGGAGGCTGATCTAGTTGTATGAGGCCGTTAATAGGACGAACGGTCTATAGAGAAAGCGACTGGGAGCTGAGCCAATCATACGAGTCCGTTAGTGGAAGGGCGGCTCGATAAAGATGACCTGTTGGTATGTGCACAACAGGAAGGCCGAAAGCGACAAAAAAAAGGCGTGAAGGATTGCCATGACAACACACTCGCTACCAGAGGCCAGCAGGATGGTTTAGAAGAAACCATAGTAGTTTTGGAAACCCTAAGGGTTTCAGTCTTCAGCATTGTAAAGACATGACCTTTGGGCATGGTCTATAAAAGAAGACATTTTTGTAAGGGAAGGGGTTACTTTTTGTTGTTGTTGTTACTTTTGTTGTCCCTTTTGGGGTTATCAGAGGGTTCTCTCATTGATCTTTATTGTTGATGTATTGTAAGATTTTTTCTGAAGAAGAAGCCATTGTAACGGTTCTGCAGCTTTGTGCGCAGAGACCTAGATGAGAGAGAGAAGAGAGTCTGTAGCTGAGTGCGCAGACCAAGAGTGGTTGTCCCCTTCCCATTAAAGATATATATATATATATAAACCGTTCTCGTGGACATAGATTCCCACCCGAGGGAGTGAACCACGTTAAATATTGTGTTGTGTGACTGAGTGGAACATTGTTGTGTATGATTGCATTTATCTGTTTTCTGTAGATGTATATCTAAATATTTCCTTGCATTCTGTTATGTGAAGACTTTTGTATGCATTCGCCATCAGGAGAGTATGGAGATGATATGTTAAGTCTGCATGAATAGACAAATGGTTAATACTTAGCTTTGCTTCTGAAAGCAGTGAATCAGTTATTTTTTCAAGTGTTAAGAGATTGCTTAAGTACTTTCCTATGCGCAGCAGATGAATGAATGATAGTGAGTTGCATCTGCGGTAGACGCTTAAATAGTAAACATTCTAAGTGTATAAATGGATGTTAGAGTAATAGTCATTTCAGTGCATGAATGAGTGGATGAGCAATACTCATTTCAGTGCCTTAATCATTTTTGAGTACTTCAAGTATAAAGTTGAACTGGATTGTTCGCAGTTTCAGTAGAAGTTCCACGGTAGAAGGACTTAGTGGTGCGGACCGCAGCATTGCCCATCGCCGCGCAGTCTCGCCTCGCAACGCATACCCCCTTGCTGCACTGCGCAATACATCTATCCAAGCAACTCATCACATACTGTGGAAACTTGATTCCGCAGTACCCCATAGATACACCTCGGGTGAGACCTCAACCTGCTCGCAGGTTGTTGCCAAAAGGGCCGGTGCGAAGGGGTTTTGTTGGTCAAAGGGAAACCGCAAAGAACCTGGGTCTTATTGAAAACCTCTGGGTCAACATCAGTCAAGCCAACAAATGGTTCCATTGCTAGGGATGAGCCACATGTAAGTGTTAGGGGCATGTTGGGCCTGGCCTAAGTTGGGGCAATTTTGGATAACACAAGGAGGTTGAGCTGCGGAGTTGAGCGCAACTCAACAAAAGATATAATTTTGTACAAGTATGGGGGATGCTGCGAAGTTGTGCGCAGCAACCAAATTTTGGCAGTACTACGAAGATCAACGCTGTGGGGAAGCAATGCTACGAAGTGATCAGGCCAAATGGAGCCAGCAAAGCGAAATGCTGGATGAAGGGCAGGTACAAGTACCAGATAGACCAATGGTGGTCTAATTTTAGCAAAGATGCTCCAGGATGCCGAGTTGTGGGCATGAGCATATCAGGAAGGCAGCTAGTTGTATGAGATCGTTAGGTGAAGAACGACTCAGGGAAAGCGACAACTGGGCGTGCTTAGTGGTACGAGACTGTTAAGTGGAGAACGAAACTGAGAAAGCGACTGGAGGTTGAGCCAGTTGTATGAGGCCGTTAAGAGGATGAACAGTTTGCAGAGAAAGTGACTGGGAGCTGAGCCAGTCGTACGAGTCCATTAGTGGAAGGGCGGCTCGATGAAGATGACCCATTAGTATGCGCACAATAGGAAGGCCGAAAGCGACAGAACAAAGGAATGGAGGACTGCCATGACAGCACACTCACTACCAGAGGCCAGCAGGACGGTTTAGAAGAAACCGTAGCAGTTTTGGAAACCCTAAGGGTTTCGGTCTTCAGCATTGTAAAGACATGACCTTCGGGCATGGTCTATAAAAGAAGAAATTTTTGTAAGGGAAGGGGTTACTTTTTGTTGTTATTGTTACTTCTGTTGTCCCTTTTGGGGTTCTCAAAGGGTTCTCTCATTGCTCTTTGTTGTTGATGTATTGTAAGATCTTTTCTGAAGAAGAAGCCATTGTAACAGCTTTGCAGTTGTGTGCGTAGAGACCTAGATGAGAGAGAGAAGAGAGTCTGTAGCTGAGTGCGCAGACCAAGAGCAGTTGTCCCCTTCCCATTAAAGATATATATATAACAACCGTTCTTGTGGACTTAGCTTCCCACCCGGGGGAGTGAACCACGTTAAATATTGTGTTGTGTGATTGAGTGGAACATTGTTGTGTATCATTGCATTTATTTGTTTTCTGTAGATGTATATCTGAATATTTCCTTGCATTCTGTTATGTGAAGACTTTTGTATGCATTCTCCATCAGGAGAGTATGGAGATGATATGTTAAGTCTGCATGAATAGATGAATGGTTAATACTTAGCTTTGCTTCTGAAAGCAGTGAATCAGTTATTTGTTCAAGTGTTAAGAGATTGCTTAAGTACTTTCCTATGCGCAACAGATGAATGAATGATAGTGATTTGCATCTGTGGTAGACGCTTAAATAGTAAACATTCTAAGTGTATAAATGGATGTTAGAGTAATAGTCATTTCAGTGCATGGATGAGTGGATGAGCGATACTCATTTTAGTGCCTTAAGAATTTTCAAGTACTTCAAGTATAAAGTTGAACTGGATTGTTTGCAGTTTCAGTAGAAGTCCCACGGTAGAAGGACTTAGTGGTGCAGACCGTGGCTTTTCCTATCTCCGCGCAGTCTCGCCTCGTAGTGCATACCCCCCTGCTACGCTGCGTAGTACATCTGTCCAAACAACTCATCACATACTGTGGAAACCTGATTCCGTAGTACCCCATAGATACACCTCGGGTGAGACCTCAACCTGCTCGCAGGTTGTTGCCGAAAGGGCTGGTGCAAAGGGGTTTTGTTGGTCAAAGGGAAACCTCGAAGAACCTGGGTCTTATTGAAAACCTCTGGGTCAGCATTAGTCAAGCCAACAAGCATGAGAAGGAACAAAGAGTGAGATTGATGCCGTTAATGATTTATTTTAACAAGCATGATGATGACATAAAAAAACGTTCAAAGACTCGTTCACACTTGACGACACGTATGAATAGTGCACGATGGTCACCAACATTGTCAAAACACCACTTTTTATCCGTAAGCTCCAAAAACTAAGTTAGAATCCGTTATGAGGTTTTTAAATGCAAAAATGACACCAACTATAGTAAAAAACCCATGAAAGAAAAATCAATAAAGGAATATTCCATTTCTTTTATATAAAAAGTTGAAATTGTAAAAACTATTCACCAATTGTTTTTTACCACATTGGAATAGTGAAAAAACCTCTTTGGAGCCCATTTTTCCAATGTCGATTGCGGACACTACGATCAGTTGTTTCACGCCCCGTCGGTTGTAGGTAGGCCTCAATCTTATGCGTTATTTTTTCAATGGATTAATTCTTGCTTTAAGTGTCATTTTTAGGGTTTTTTGGACTCAAAATGAAGGGGATTGCATGTGCCCTGGGAGACGCGCTTTCCCCTTGCGGGAAGTACGTCGAGAGGGGTCTAACGCTCTTTCCCCATGGGAGAAGCACGTCATTGGCGTAATGTCCACAAATGCGGGGTGCATCGACGCAGTTCCACAACTAAATTTAAAAAATGCGGCCAAAAAGACCCAATCCAATGCCATGAAAGGGACCTAATGGTTGTTTAATCCATGTTTATGTAGACTTTAGCCAATACAATGGTCTAAGGAAAGAAAGAGAGCACGACCTTGAAGATTCCCAAGCAGCAAATGATCCACATTCTATGAACGCTTTACAAAGATGTGGACTCTTAAAATTCTTCCATGTACAGGGCATGAGGGCCCAAGTACAACTACTATATTAGTTTATCAGGATATGGGATCCAGATCAACAAAATTTTAGAGTAGGTTCCCACATCCTTACCTTGGATGTGGAAGATATTTATTTCTTGATGGGGTTTTCGAGATGGGGAGCCCTGGTCTCACTATCCGGGCCATGGGGTAGTGATCAATCAACATAGAGTTTGGTGGCACAGTTTTGTACACCAGGAACACATATGCTTGTTGGGAAAATTCCCATCAAGAACATACGAGATCGACCCCTGAGGACTGTGCTCTTTACCATAGATTGGGTGGTGGGAAGCAGGGATTCCCATCAGGCCATCAAAGCACATATGTTGTATGCCATTGAGTGTATGGAACCGATGGTATTCAACTAGTGTGAGGGACTCCTTGCAAAATTGAAGGATCAACTCACCAAGTGCCGAAGGGGTGAGCTGAAGCAGTTTGGATATGGATCCATCGTAGTCTCGTTCTTCCTCGAGTGAGTTCCATAGCTGAGACCACAGGTCGATTTGGACGATCTTGATTTGCGAGATCCACATATGATCTGATGGTCAGAGGTTATGG